>UFQX01000002.1:1020140-1056421 GCA_900497675.1 Arapaima gigas | reverse complement strand
TCCCCCCCCCCCCCCCTTCACCTCAAGGCTGTCATGATATCAACTCCTACATCATCCGGTAAGCATGTATCTGTTATTTGATTCAGTAGTTGCTGCTTTTGTTCATTTTATGTGGAAACAGAATGTAGTTTTCGTGCTCCAAATTGGCATTAAATAAGAGGGATTCTACAACATAGTGCTTTCTGGAATGTAGTGTAAATAGTGGTAATAAACACTGATGTCATAATTCTCAGCAAGTATTTTGGCTGAGTCAGCAGCCCACTGAAATTGACAGAGCTGTGGGAAAAGGTGTGGTGTGATGTGAGGTGGCAGCAGCTCTCTGTGAGGACGTCTGTAGGAACAGCAGGAAAGAATATGAGGGGGGAAATGTAAATACACCAAAAGGCTGAGGTGGGAATATTTAGGCCACTAAGGGACAATGTAGGAAACAAGAAAAGAAATGGTATACGTAGGTCATCTCTCACAATGTGCTGTCGTTCCTACCTGTGCTGCTTGGAGTTTTCTGTGCTTTTTCTAGTTGGCATACTGTAGCAGAAGGCCTAATGGCAAGTCACTTCTATACTGCTAAACCAAAACTAATACTTCTGCTTCCAAACAGCCTCCCTGTGTGAGAGCTCTTGTCTACCGTTAGTCCTCTTTTCTGCTGTGAAGTCATCGTGTCTTTATATTCTTGTGCACAAAGTGCGGAAACCAAGGTACGTCAGAAGGGAGCGGCCGTCAGTGACGTCGGCGTCCGCCACTATCAGCACTGCGGCTGTGACCAAGGTGAGCAATGTGTGAGCTGGCCAGGTGCGCCTGGAGAAAGGTGGCCAAGACCGGGATGCAGAAGAAGGTCTATTTATTTTTGTTCTGTGGACACCTGCGTTCTTCAGGCTGGACATGGTATCAAGCTCACTTTTGCCTCTAACCAAAACCTCTCTTGACCGATAACTCTGTTTTTACGTGTATTTTCACTCAAAATTATTTAAGGAATCATGTTGTTAGGGGATTATCAATTTTATCTGTGAAGTTTTATTTAAATTTTTTCTGTCAGTTCTGTCGTCAGTTTCTTGTGGTCCAGGGGTCAGTGGCATCACAGCTTTTTGTACTGTGCTTTCTGTAGCATCTTTTTGTACTGTGCTTTCTGTAGCATCTTTTTGTACCCTGTAATTGGGGGGTGATTTACAGTGTGACATTTTCTATTTATTGTGTTTGCCATAAACCAAAATGAAAGAAGTGGCCAACCTTATGAATTACTAGTTTTAATCATTTTAAGTCCCAAAAAGACTTTATTAATGAAATGTAGACTTGGCATTAGCAATGGTTTGTGATGTAAGAGCTCCTTGGGCAAAAAATGAAGTTTCACAGACATTTCTAAGTATACCTCTGATTGTCAGTAGAAGATTATCTGTTTTCTTTATGTCCAGTAAAACTGTAGAGAATCTTATTTGAGGGCTACACTTCTGCTTTTCCTCAAGTTATTTGTAGGAAACACTACTTAGAAATGTATTTGAATGCAATAATATTAGAGGATCAAGGCTAAAATGTTCAGTGATTCTTTAGAAAACAGTCTAACTTTGTGTGCTTGAACACAACCGACATGAATAATCGCTGCCAAATGTACAACTAAGCATCGTGCGTTGACTAAGAGTTGCACATGAAGCTGCCTTTTCAATGCCAAGTGATCAAAATGATGTTAACATTGCCATTCTGCCTTTGGTAAACAGGAGTTAGTGGGCAGTTTTCTTTTCATAATGACCCGATAAGCTATGTTTTGAAGGTTTAAACGTGTTTAATGTTCTCGTCGTGCGACAGCACAGGTATGACATGTGAATGTGACCTTGATAGAGTTAACTGTGCATTAGCTTCATTGAGGGGCAAACGCGTACGATCAACTGATGGCGGATCTTTGCTTGCACGTTTGAGCTCTGCCAATCCCGATATTGTCCGAAACGGAGGCGATCCACTGGCTTCTGAAATGGCTTTTTGTCCAAGTATGGTATTTATTCCACATTTGTGACACTTTGGCTGTTGTACAGCAACTTTTGTACATTGTTTTTATATGAATGACATGGAGTTTGTACATTTAATGTATTTTTATGCAATGATGCCAAAATATAAATTGTATGGGTTGATAAGTAAAAATAAAGGATGTTGTTTGAAATAATAAAAGGCAACTTTTCTGTAACCGTACATTTGTTTTGGAGTAATCGTTTGGGTTGAAAACGGCAGCGTTGATATTTTCATTTTCCGCAAAGGGCCCGCTGGGTCACCAAATGACGTGAAGCAGAGCCTTCGGCCGGCAGCTGCAGCGCTTCTCCTTTTGGCTAAATCCCAGTCCACTCCGCCAGGACTGAGGTGAGGTGCTGCTAGCATCTGTGGCCTGTAGTTGTACTGAACACGACTGATTGATTGTGCTTTTTGGAAAGGTTTAAAAAAAGAGCACAGAACAAACAAACACTGAGTGGAGAATCTAAAAGGCAAAGTGAACTATTTGTTGAAGGGCTTATCTGTGAGGCTGTTAGCTTTTCAAATCTCTGCTTCTATAAAGCCGAAACTTCGCTCTTCACGCACAGCTCTGTTTTCCAAGTACCTCTCATACCAAGTGAGGTTTTTCCAAGTCAAGTTCATTAAACTCTAAAGAGCTGCTTCCTATTCGGAAAATGTAAAATGTTGGTCTCTGACACGGCTTGGAAAAGCAGTAATAACGCCACGTGCAGAGTGTAAAGTAAAGGTGCTGATTTTCTCGCCACAGGCACACTTTCTCACCCAAATGCTCAATCGAGAGGGTAACAATTTAATATACAATTCATTAATGCACAAAAAGTTAAATGTACTGATAAACGTTTAGCAGTATATAACTTGTCCCGATGTGACAGACTACACACAATGTACTAAAGGTAAATAAATTTAAAGTTTGGTGATATATAACGCTACACAGACGAGCACAGACCGCACTTTCCCACTGAAACACGTACTAAAGTTTCAAGGTAGTAATGTTCGGTCACAACGTGACATGCAGAAAGGCTCTGATCTCTAATGTCCTACATTTACTCACACGTCGTACTTTGAGTGTCGTAACCAACTTCTCAGTCCATGTCAGTCAAATACTAACCAGAGAGGTGACAGGAGAGAATACCTGTTCAGCAGCTTCCAGCTGAATTGTTTTGTCATAGTCCAAACATTCTATTAAACCAATAACAAAAAAAAAATCTCACTGGTAAAGGTTATATTTCAGTTTTTCAGACTGCTTTCTACAGGTTAGGGACTCTGACTGTCCTCATGTTGTAATATGCAGGAGTTTAAGAATTCTAAAGATGACAGGATTATATTTTAATGTTTCTAACATTTGGTTTGTACGTAAAATAACCGCACAATGTCAGCCAGCACTTCTTAATACTCTCCCTTCAGTCTGTCTATAAATGCCGTCGCTGTGCTTTTTATCTGCTGCCGTGTTCATGCAGCGCCATGCAGAAGCCCGCCAGACGTGAGGAGGGGGCACAAGGGCGAGGCTGGGCACACGTGTCCCTGTGGCGGCACAATGGATTGCCCTCCACACCAGCAGACAATCGAGACGATGAGAACAGCACTGCAGCTACTTCCCGTCTACAACAAGGGCTGCTGAAATTTGTTTAGAATTTCCATCCCTTGCATTTGAGCTCAGAATTCAATGGTCCTTTTGTGAGGTGAGAGACGATAAACCACAGACTACCTGACAACACGGTACTGAGCCTGAACCAGTTAGAGAGCCGCTGTTTGCTCACATATACCTGTTTATTAGTTGATGTGCTTTTCCAATATGAGTAGCATTTTATGCTAATTAAACTCAAAGCAAGTAATAAATAATTGTTTACAAAGTGGTGAAATTGAACACATTCATTAATTTGCCTCAGTAGCTGCTATGGGACAGTTCCTAGTGGAGCAGCTAAAATGACTGTCTTTTTGTTTGTTCTACGCAAACCTTTGCATTTTAACTGAAAGACTTAACATTTTGTTGCTGTCGTGTTGCTCTCCAGAAACAAGGCTTCTGAAGTTCATTAAACACCAGAAAGGGCTCTTACCATCTTGAATTTTCCAATTTGTCTTGCATATAAGGCTTGGAAACGTAGCCGTAGTTCCGTTGCGTTACCGACGCACTTTCTGGACACTGGTGCAAGGACTGTGGTAGTTCTCATCATGTCACTGTGAATGAATGACAAAGGGTTACACTTTTACATATTTTTTTCCATGCTAAAATCTGAGAATAGGGCAGGAATCATCCCCTCTCTTAATGCTTAATGTACTAAATACAAAACGTTTAAGGGCAATACAGTTTGGTGACACAATTTTTAATGTCTTCATCCATAAACCTCAATCTCTTTTTTATGATTAGCTTTGTTTTTTCAACCCACAGACTTGACATCTAGTGCCTTTGAAATAAAGCCGGCAAAGTCTAGATGTGCCGTCTGTTGCTTAACTTGACTTAAGGCTATGAAATGTCACACCTATTCTGCGTCTGTTCCACCATCACTAAAAAGGCTGAAAGAAATTCTACAAATTCTGGAATATAGTTTTAACTAGACCCTCAGAGTACAGGCTCATTCACGCTTTTCAATTCATTTTTTGTGTGGTGTGTTATTATACCCGTCCTGGTTTATTTGTCACAATTACTACAACCGTAGGGAGTGATAAAGCCCTTAGTACACCCTGAAGCAAAGACAGCTTGACAATGTAACCTAATGTAAACCATATAGTATTTACATTCAGTTAAATAGATTCTATTTCTATTTTCACTGCTGCAAAAATCAAAACTTATATTGCAGCAGTAAAATTCTAACAGATGGGTGGAGAAACCTTTGAACTTAAACAATATCAGTGTTTCTGGAAATGAGGACTCTCTTTCCCCAAGGCACTTTTCTTGGTAAACTAGCAGAGAGACATGTTACACAAAGGGGAGTGGGATAGTTTACGGTAGATGGGGCAGTCCTGTAAAAGAGGGTAAGGTAAAAACGTGCTCCTGGAAGTATACGAGATGTTTTCTTTCATTTGTGAAAAAAACTGGGTGAGGAAAATCTGTATACTGACATTTACATCAGGTAAAGAAGCTCAGTAAAATGCTCACGAATGGTAACAAACATCCCTAATTATGTCTTCCTCACGATCCTCATGAAACCTCCTCTTTGCCCTTACTTCAGTGAGTGAATTTATGTTAATGTGGGTAATGTAAGTAAGTAAACCAGAAGAGAAGTAGTTCATAAAACCAGTAGTGAAAACATTAAAAGCCAAGCTGTTAGCAGCAGTCATATTTCTTGTAAATGTTGTAGAAAGCTGGACAGATAAGACAGAGGTATAAAGAGGCATATGTGTTTTAAAAAAAATTGGGTAAGAATAAAGAAATCCAGACCTCTTGACAGCAACTCCGGTACTGGTTTGTGATTCTCGCGTGAGACTGAGAAGATGTTTGCATTATGCTATAGTGATGCTGCTGTGTAGCTTATTATTAATGATTTAGATGCCTCTCTATCCAACAGATGTGAACTACGTGTGTCTGTGTTTGTTTGCGACTATAGCCCAGTTCCTGTCCTACAGTTTCCCCAACTGAAATCTTTACAGACTACAGTTGGTGTACCCCCCCCCCCCCCCCCCCCCCCCCCCCCCCCCCCCCCCCCCCCCCCCCCCCCCCCCCCNTTGGGTCCCCCCCCCCCCCCCCACACCTGCTGTTACTGCCAAGTCTGTTTGTTGCTGGGCCAGATCATATCTCCATCCAGCCCAAACCAGCAGGCTGTCCTTGAAACACCAGGTGAACTGGTTAGGGGGCATCCTCACTTCTGTGCATCTGATGCAGCAGTTCCTTGTCTTAAGGTTCATGCTGTCCCTCGGAGGCCTGTGGTTCACAGCTGTTGGCTAGAGAGGCGTCTAAGTTAATAATAAGCAGCTACTCAGCAGCATCACTAAAACATAATGCAAACATCTCTTCAGCACCATGGGCCCGTTTTACTCAGGAGAATCAGTCATGGGTGTCTGTAGGTAATAGTAACTAGAGTAATTCCTCAGGTAGCTGCCTAGATGAGAACGTGAGAAATGGAGCTCAATGTAACAGCTCTGGGGCATTTACACAATATATTGCATACATCATGCTTGAAGACTGTGCTTTGCAACATAATCCAAAAACGATTAGTACTACTTTCAAAAACAGTGATTAAACACAGAAAACTGTCTATTTTTTGTATAACCAACATTACATTTTATTTTTTTTTAATATTACCTCCCCTTTCCAAAGCAACCACCATTAAAGTTTACTCTCTGTTGCCTCAGATGTTAAAATAATAAAGTTAAGAGGTTAAAATAAGAGTAATAGACCAATAGAGGGTAGCAATTTTTTAAATTTCTGTGAACTGACATACTTGGGAAGAGCAAGATTTTACATGATTTTACAGCCCATGGTTGTTTCATAAACAAATATTACACACCTGTCCGAAGATCTAATTGCTTCCAGTAAATGGTAAGAGGCTTGATTGAGTTATGGCTCCTATAAAGCTTATCATACACACATTTTTTCCCACCCCAAAGAGCTGTTATGTCACATAGGTATTTTAAACAAACTTCCTCATACTGTATTTTAACAAATCACAGACCTGCACCAGCCAGTCATAAGGAACTGATATGAAATTTGAATACTATACACAATAAATAAAGGCAATAGGAGGAATGATCACTTAGAAATAAACATGATGTTAGGAGAGGTGTGAAAGTGTGAAAATAAATAGACAGTAGCACCAAGAGTTCAGTAGCACCCTGGTAGCGGGAGGAGTTATTATAGAGTCTAATGGCCATTGGCAGGAAGCACTACTTTGAGCAGGACTTTTGGACCAGGTCTCTGCCATGAGGGGCTCCTCTGGATGGATGGGGTGGAAAAGCACAACTCTCACAGTCTGTGATGGGATTTTAGGCAGTTCTTCCCAACACAACTCAACGGCTGCCCCATCTGGGACCAACAACCATGCCGCGGATTTCACTTGCTGGGAAAGTGCGCAAATTCACTGGCTGTTACTTTGTAAGACCAATTTAAAGCACTAATCTATTAAGGATCTTAGTCAATAAGCTCCTCTTTGGTGCAGTGTTTTTGTGTGCAACTTGTCACAAAGATCTGTGCAGGTGAGTTTCTGGAAGGAATCTGAGCCCAGTCTGCTATTGTCTTCAGCGGTCCATTGAAACCTGTTTTGTTCCTGGGAGAAACTTTCTAGCCCCGATTTCAGTGGAGCGAGCAGTCGGTTTATCGCACATCGTGTTATTGGGAATTTGCTGGACCATCCTCGATGCGTCTATTTTAAAATCCACACATAAAATATATCCGATACGCAACAAACTGTTTCTAGTACACGTGGTCACCCTTGAAACTTGAAGTGTCTTGGCCTGAAAGAAAAATAATCATTAGTGGTTCCCATGCAGGTATTATTGTTTTTGCTGCAGACTGATCCAGGGGTTATTTAATATTTTTGGATCCTTTAATTGAATCCAGGCACTTTTCTAAGCCACTATTTCCTAGCTCTGTAAACAGTTCATGTAAACATTTCCAGAAAAAACATTGCATTTCTTTAATGGTAATTGTTTTGGACCCCTAGCTCTCCTTTTGTCAACGTCAGTCATGGAAAGAAAATGGAAAACAATGATGTTTGCAGTCAGGCCCTGGCAGCCGGACAGGTGCTCTCCGGCCCTCGCCCTCCACTAGTCACGTGCCTTCAAAGACACCTAAAATGGGGTGTCCGCGCTTATCTCCTCTTCCGAAACGAACAACATTAAAGCTCAGTCTCATTCTCCACTCCTCCAAAACATTCTTCTACTTAGACAATCATTAGCCCCCCTACGGACCGCGTTCCTCCTCTGGGTATTAAGTAACCCAGTGATGGGCTCTCAGTCCTGGGTAAATGGACCAGACATCAGCAAACATCAGCATAAATTAAATAAGACTGATTATTTGTGACATAGGTACAAGGTGAGTATTTACGCAACCCCTCCCTTAATGAACAGATCCTTCAGCGGAGTGGATGAAACAGCCACGTGGTTTTGATAAGAACTTGCTGATTTGACTGTACCTCCTTTGACCAGTAAGTCACTTTTTAATCAGCAGGGTGCCGGGTTTCACCACGAGGAGAGGTTGATGAAGACCACTTGCATATTTTTTGAAGATATTGTTGGCTTTGAAATCTCACACTTAAAATTGCTGGGTTTAGACAATTCGGTAACTTCCAGCATCAAACTACTGAGTAGGAGGTCAAGCTATAATCTTAAGTTTTTCATGAACCTTGTATGGGGGGGTGTCACACTCTGCACCTTCACATCCCTCACTGATTTTTTATTTCCTTGTGACTTCAAACAGACGAAGGTCAAATTTGGTTTGTCCGTTTCTTTTTTTGGATAAAATATTAACCCATCACACTCTGCGATGAACTGCCATCCCACCCAAGGGCAGTTTCGTACCCCAGCCCACCACCTTCTGCTCCAGACCACCATGACCCTCCTCAGGACAATAGGTCAATGATATTGGATGGAACAGTAATCCATCACAAGTTATAGTATCTATGTCCCCCCCAAGTGGTGTTAAATGCTCCAAAATGGCATATATAAGATCTGTTTTGGAATATTAATGGACATATGTAATGTCCATAAAAAGGGGTTGATATCAGTTGAAGGGAAAAAAAACAGGCCCTAAAACAATGACTGAATCATTTTCATAAAAAGTGTTGAAACTCAGTACATTGCTTATCACCGCTTTTGCTATGATTCACGCAATAAAAAAAACCCTGTAGAATCATGGCTGTGAAGCAGAATGACTAGGAAACATTGAACATGCTCCAGCGCCACTGTGCATTTGATCATATAAACATTTCCCCACAGCTTCCTCCTTCCTCCCCCATGTCCCCACCCACCTCCGTGCTCCAGGCGACGTTGTGCAGTCCTGCCAGTCACAGTGATTTGCACGCACAGGTTTGAAAAGTCGGTTACAGGAAGCCGGCAGGTGAGACGGAGCTACAGGGTAGAAAGAGAGGGACAGTTACTGAGAACGCGCTGCTCAAACACTGTCCCGCTTCAGCTGACATCTTTAATCTTCGCCGACAGACACCCCAGGACTCACCTGAGACGACTTCACGGGAGCACCCACCATTTTGGTGGTTAAGAGGGTTCCTCAGCTGCTGGGAATTTCACCATAACAGAAGCGCAGGTAAGAGCAAAGCTGCTCAGTCCGTCATCGTGTGCTGCAATTTTAAATTCTTCATCTGGAACAGAGGTCATGAGAACAGTAATAGTCACCAACTTTGCTCATTTTCTTACATCTCCCCAGACCCACATGCTGTTCTGTATACAGAAACAACTACTGTGATGTCATCTTTTCAGATCTGTTTGTACATATGTTTTTTTTTAAATGTATTTCTACCTTTATTCTGTGGCTACAGAAAAGAATTTTCTGGTGGAATTTTCTTGAACTTACCTTGAATCATTAAAAAGAATCTTTCTGCTTTCTCTGCTCTTATTACTAAATAATCTCTAAACCTCTGAGACAACAAAACTGAAGTTTATTTCATTTTTATTCAATTTCATTTTTGTAGCAACCAAATTAAAACACAAAACTTGTGAATATTTCTCATATTTTCTATATATTGCTATCTTATATTTTCTGATTTCTATGCATCTCATATTTCTTCCACATTTTGTACATCTGTTCAATGTTTTCACTTTCCAGTTAATCTCTGGATAAAAATTCTGATTCCAAAAAGAACCAATTAGGTAAAATATTTTCTGTGTAGATGTTACATGTATTTGCTATTGTATTTGCATGTATTAGATAGTTATTGAAAGGTGATTATAGTGACCGTTTTTAACATTATGCAAGTTCTATTAAAAAAAAAAAAAAATCACACTATGGCACAGCACTTCTTGCTCAGTTCCATTTGAAACTGTATAAATTGTACATTTGCAAATATAGTTCCTATCCTTGAAAGTATGCAATATTTATCAAATTTCTCACACAATTATTTACACCACATATATCGTTTTAAAACTTTGAAGGACATACATCCCTTGGGCAAACTATGTAATTTTGTGCCATTTTTTGAACGGCCCTTGTCGCTCAAGCAAATTTGATCTGAGCACTTTTCACATTTGGTTGGCGACATAGAACAATTTGACTAAGGGAGCTGACAGATGGATACAATACAGAGGGGGAAAAGCCGCAAGAGAAAACGTCAAACGGCCGTGACAGGAGACAGCAGATTGTACAACTCGGGTCAATTCCTCCTTTGTCAACAAAGCATGGATATCAGCACCCGCCAGTGTCGATTATTGTTGGAGACCTGAGAGGAGCCCTGAGGTCTCAAAAGCAGCTTGTGGCCCCGCATTCCCAGATTCTCAGGTTCTCGACACCTTTGAACCAGCCCACACTCCGTGGACGTGAGTAGGGCAATAATGTCGTCCATTTCACAAAGCACAGGACTTCGGATGATGTCTTCCACATTACAGTATTAGTAATTCCACTGTAAACTTTGCTCCAGTGGCACATAGTGGACATCAACATGATGATGATGCCAAAATGCCTGTGTCATATATACATAGACCAGCAGATACTGTGTGGGCCTGGAGTGCTGGAGTCCACAAGGTCCTCTAAACAACCATCATTATCCCCCCTTTTCCAACTGGACATAAACAATAGTTATAAATGATCAGACCCATTTCTAGAGTGGGACTCACCACTGTATTTCATCATGATTCCCATCATACCTTTTCTATTACCATACTTACTGCTCAGCAGCTTGACTGAAGGAGTCAGGTTGCAGAAAGTCAGCAGGTTGTATGGTGCAGCTTCATCACAATTTGTGGCGGGCAATGAGCTTTTGTCATACATGACCTGAAACCCTAAGAGCTGCTCACACAAGAGAAAATAGAAATAGTTGCGTTACAGGTTAGAAACCTTCATCTGCTGCTCCTGGCTACATTTCTCATAGTTCCTCCGCCCCTTTTTTTTGCTTCTTAGGGTTAGGGTCAATTATTATTTAGCTGTTGTATTTGTAGCCTAGCACCCTCTGCCTCCGGGATAGGCCCCAAACCGCCACAACCCTCCTCAGTATAAGCGGTTAATGATAGATGGATGGATGGATGTTGCATTTGTCTGCGGAAAATTACAATGGCAGATTTTTGCATTTAGCTACTAACAATCATTTACGTATTAATACAGCAGTGTATTTTAACTGCTTCAACTCAGATTGTGTAATTTGGTCAAGGGAACTACAGCAAGACTGGGGATTTGAACCTGACTCCATCGACTGCGAGGTCACGGGTGACTAGCTGTTACACGGCCTCAGCAAATTCCCAAGGTGTCTGAGGAAAAGAGCACAAAACACCGTTCATTTTCAACACCCCCACTTGAGTGGTGAGGATTTTCAGTTATTCTTTGTCAACCACCAAAAAGTACTGCAATTGCTCGGTATTAAAACTCTTCACTATAATGCCTCTTTAAAATCAATATCTATATATTGGTTAAACTTTTGCCTTAGCGAACTTTTATCCGATCCTTTTCCCTAATAAAAAAAAAAAAAAAAAAGGTCAAATAGAAAACTAACCTTTTTTTTCCACTTAAAACAATGGGAAATAGACACACTGTATTTGAAAAATTCAGTATCTAAATTTTCACTTTCAGCCATGGTGTGTGATTGGCAATGTAAACATAGAATAGTGTTCTTACTGGCATTTAATTCTCTAATGCTGACTATAAGCAACCAGTTTTAACTAAAGTTATCATTCGGCTCAGACAGCAAAACTCCCAAGACTATTTTCATATTGTGCCTTTTGCTTCCTCATTGTTATCAGGCCCACATTCTGTTTCTTTTTACGCAGACCCTGCTTGTTAGCCCTTTTTGTCAACTGTACGGCTGATAAGAATCAAAACCTTTCAGCGATAATAGCGTCTTTAAATGTCAAAGAATGAGCGATTGTTGATTCAGAATTGGTGGTAACTTCCTTATGCACTCGTGCAAGTGTGTACAACCAAGCCAAACTAATCTCATTTAATGCTCCTTTTAGGTACTTACTTCTGAAAAAGGAAAGAGAAGAGAGAGATCCCACAAGATTCTGTAAAGATGGCGCAGGCCATGCAGGTATGGCACACGCAGGTCTCATCTCCCAAAGAAGAAAGGGCCGGGGACAGGCCAGAGTGCTCCATCTGTTTCAGCATGTACGATAACGTCTTTAAGACTCCCAAGCTGCTGGCCTGTACTCATACCTTCTGCCTGGAGTGTGTGTCTCGCCTCACAGCCTTGTCACCTGGCACAGAGGGCCAGATCCCATGTCCGTTCTGCCGGCAGCTCACATCCATCCCGGAGAGTGGTCCGCCTGCCTTAGCCACTTGCCAGGAGGTACTGAACAGACTGCCAGCCCATCTTCAGCATGGCGAGCCAGTGTGGCTGGAAGGGAAGAAACTGTGTTACTTGAGCACACCAGACCCTGGTCACAGAGTCACCTGCGTCTGCATCGACATCAGTTCCAGCAAACCAGAACAGGAGGGAGCGCAGAGGGGTGACGCCACACAGCGAACCCTGCGGGGCCACCTGCTGTCCAACTGGAAACGAGTGGTGCTTGTCGTCCTTCTCGTGGTCCTCCTGGTGTGCGTCATCCTGTGGCCTCTGCAATGTATCTTTGCCACGGGGTCGCTGCGCTGCATATCCAAAGACAAGGAGCCAGAGCTGGAGCCCACCATGTCACCCACCCTCCCAACGCAGACACAGACAGACATGCCCCTGTGAGCTGAAAGACAGCACCTGGAAAGCTAGTACACAAGAAGGAGCGCCAAAAGAACACAATAAGGGCTTTGATGTGCAAGATTGTATCCCGACCAGGGAGATCCGAGCTGGAAAAGGACAAGAGGGGCTTCTGACAGGCTGGGACTTGACAGCATGGGCCACATGTGCCAATTGAATGGTGAAAACACCGAGGAGCCTGTTTCCCGTCGTACACAGGAGTGACCCGAAGAGATTCCTGAGAACCTTGCTCTGGGTACCGAAAACACTCTTTGGACAAACACAACACAAACCACCCTAGCACTGACTTAGTGTTTTCTGTGTTTATTCTCACACCCTGGACATCTACACAGTTTTTGTTGTTTTAACACTGTGACTTCTAGCATTATGAGGTACGGAGCAGCAGTATGACATAGGTTATTTATGCCATCCACTGTCAAAGAACACAAATATTTGTGTATGCATACTCTTTGTGTATGTTTTGAAAAACCTCTTTTTAAATGCCACTCTCTCTCTACCTCTAGCTGTGTTGGAACCACAGTTTTTTTATTTTTGTCATTTTAGAAGACTGAAGTAATGATGCTCCTTGGGAAAGGCATTCAAGGATTTGACCATCTGCCAAGACTGACATTTTTAAATCCATACAAAATATGCAGTTTATCGTATTTATGCATAAACTTAATCTATACAGTATTTTCTAGTATATATTTTGTGCGCACGGCTGTGGCAGTAGATGAAGCTCAGAAGGATGTGGAAATTCTCATTAAAGCCAAAATGACCTGAAATTAATTGCAGACTTTTCCTGTGATAAAATAATTAATAATAGCAATTATTACTATTGTGAAATACAAAAGTCATCTGACATTTAGCACCTGAACATGTAAAATTCTACATGCAGAGTCCACAGATGCCAGTGTCTGGTGCCTGAATTGCTGGTATACCGATCTCAAAAAAGGTACAGCATCAGATCACCTATCAAAGCAAAGAAAAAAAGTGAACCCTGGTTAAGAGGAAAAAGAGCCTGCAAGCCTAAATTTTCCACTGCACTAGCACATCTATAAAATATACATTACTCACACCTACACCCCAGTGTTCAAGCTCCTGGTTTCCAAGTTCCCAGTGTAACCAGCAGTATACATCATTACCCACATCGGTATAAGTGATCCAAGTGCAGCTGAACATCAGAAAAATATTTGAAATCCACGAATATAAAAGCAGCACCACGTGGCAGCTCTGTGCCGGCATCTCTGCTCGCAATCTTTGCCTCACATGGTCCACGTTCAAACAGTTTGCACTTTCGTGATTTTTATTTCTGAATCTTAACGGAATTTTTCGTTTTTAATCCATAGAAGTTTGACAAGCTTATGAAAAATAGAGGGGGAAAAAAGAGCATCTTGGACTGAATCATAATTTTCCTCACAAGAAATAACGGAAACAACTTCTTCATATTCGAATTTGCAGTATTTGAGCCATTTCTAGGAACCAGTTGTACTCGAACATCAGGGTACAGGTGTGCTGCATATTGTTGGGGGGGCTTGATGGAAGACGTGGGGCCCATCAATGAAGGACTGGTACATCAGTTAGAGAGTTAAAGAGTCCATGAAATTTTACAGACAGATCTAGTGTGCAAAAGATTCCAAAATCACACAGTCGGACACGACTGAACATGATTTAATAAAGTCTCAAAAACTGTCCATTCTGTCACCACAGTACTGTCCTAAACTGTATTTTAAATATACTTATATTTTTCTGTTGACAAAACACTATTAATTTCAAGCCCTAACAGCCTAAATTTGATTTCTTTTACAAGGCAATGTTCTTGTAGTGATGATCTTTTATTGTTCCAGTTAAACAATTACTGGTTTCATGTTCCCCCTCATTCAGGTAAAGCGCTTGTTTGAAACCTGATCAAACCCCCCCATCTTCTCAGGACACACCTTGGGAGAGACAGAGGGAATTCTGGTTTAGCTACCACACTGGGCCTATTTAACATCAAGTTTGCTTTTCAGCTGTGACTAATATTACTTTCTCTCTCTCTCTGTCTCTCACTCACACACACACACACACACACACACACACACACACACACACACACACACACACACACACACACACACAGTGTCAGGATGAAAACTGGTGTTTTGCAGTTAAAGTTTGACACAAACTCCTACAAATACCTTACTCTGTTTAGGTAGTATTTCAGTCACTGACCTAATAGTGTTAGACTTATTTCTGTGCTTTTGTTTAATTTTAACTAAAGATGAAGTTTCTTTGTATAAAGTTAATTTCAGAAAATGATATGCCACCAACACAAACAACATTTTTTTTCCTCCTCTGTGCAGCAGGTTTGAAGACAGGAGTTACCTTCTGGGTTTCATTTTATTACATCAACCTAGTATATTAAATAAACGTGTTATTTAGCAATAATTAAGAAACAGTGGCTTACGTTGTTTTACCAAACCTAACATTTAGGTGTAACACAGAACTACCTTTTTAAGTAACAAAACACAAAATTTAAAAGTTAACTCTGTTCTCCCCTCACAGATTCCGGTTTGACCCATTTTGTCTCCGCTAGGTCATCAAACACAGGTAGCTTTCTTTTAAATGCTCATTTTTCATTGTTACATTTGTTGTTATAATCAATTTGTTTCAAAACTTTTCCAAGTTTCATCTAATAACTGAGGTGTGACAGGTAACATAGTTTCTGAGAAGGTGGAGTTTGGGGATGGAAATGACTGGTTTCAGTCCCACAGCACACTAGCACTGTAGATCCCTGTAAGGTTGTTATTCTGAACTTTTCCAAAAAGTCACATACAGGGTGATGCAAAAAGAAATTAACTCTTTCGTAAATGTATTACTCTGTAACTAGGCATCATTTGAACATGTAGTATGCACCAAATTGTAGTTACCATTAATTTTGTCAGTTACTTTACAAATTGGTGCAGCATCATGTTCGCATGATGCTTAGTTACTGGGAATCATACGAACGTGTTCAGTGCTTTTTCAATCGCCCTGGGCAAAAAGTTGCACTAAATAAGAGTCAGATTTAACTCCCATGTGTCCTTAATAACCAGTCATCTGACTGCTATATCCTAACTGTGTAAAGTACAATGTAATGTAATGCCACCTCGCCATTTTCAGCTAAAGGAGCCTGTGGAGTGTTTCAAGGTCAAGGGTTTGAATCCTCTTTGATCCAGGTACTTACTTACCCCTCAGCTGCTTCAGTGAAAGTAACCTATAGATGTATAAATGTGTAAAATCATCGTGAGTAACAAATTCAACACTGCAAGCTGCTTTCTACAAAGGAGTCAGTTAAACAAATATTCAGACAACCTTGGAATGATTAAGAAATACCAAACCTCTGGAAAAGGGTCAGATGCTGAAGTATGATTGCCTCAGTAAGTTCCTTTGCAAAGCTGTCATGTGTTTAGGGTCCACAGGATGTCCTGCAGCACATGAACAGGGAAGGAGGATTAAACCCTTTACAGGTTGGTGTGAGAAAACACCAGTTAGAAAAACTACACGGTTCACGAGAAAGAAACCAGGCCTATTAGATTACCCTGACATCTGGCCAACTGAAAGCTGTGGAACTTGCCAATTCATCTCATTATTAGTCTTTTTGAAAGCTAAACGTCAGCTGAATGTTATCATGGGTCAAGTAAACAGCAGGATCGTGTCACATGAAGGAGATAAGCCATTTTCTGACACAGCCCCCTTTGTTAAAAAGTTGAAGAAATTCTGTAGATTAAAATCTGAACAGGAAAAAAGCTGTGAAATTATGAAAAGACAAACCTCTGCCTTTAAATGTCACCCAATTTTCAGTCATTCGTCAATTTTTATTATTCATTAAATGTCTGCCCAATTTAGAGATCCACCAAAACCAACAGGGTTCAACAAAGTATTGGGTTTCGGGCCAAGTTCAAGTCTGTTTTTCCACATACGACTTTGGGTCGGGTTTGGGTTTATTTCCAAATCATTGAAAATTAATTATTATGCTTTTGTTTTAAATCTATTTTATTAGAAGAAACGAGTAACTCGTTTTGTGGGTTCCTTCACTTCCTTTGCTCTCATCTGTGTGTAACAGAGTTCAAACAGCTGGCTGTTTCCAATGGAGGAAATAAAATGAAGAAAATAGAGAGGCACGACTCAAAAATGAACAAACAAGTTATGTGAACTTTCTGCCTTAGAGGTAAACAGATGAAAAGCTCATTGCAGCAGCAGCAGCAAGAGGAACTTCAGCACAGCAGGGTTAATAGTTGACCAGAGAAGGAGGACAGCAGTGAAACACAGTGCTGATGCGACTCTCCGCCTCCACAACTCCTACTGACAGAACATCATGGCTGTAAATAGTTCTGGATTGCAGAGTACAACATAAATACAGTGCTCTTTATAGACAACTTCAGTTCATTTGACTGCTCATTATTCATCTATGGTTCCCATGTCAAGTCCTTCAGTGCTGGATGCTACTAACCCGTAGGTTGGTATACTCCATTGTTTACTCGCCCATAAGGAAATAAAGCCTGTTATAATAATGATAATTATTGGTTCTAAGATAGTTGTTTCCCCAAAATAATAAATACTTGCGGGTTGGTGTGTTGGCTTCTGTGATGTGGAAAGTAAATAAAACCATTAAAACCTGCACACATATGCACTTTTCTTATAGCAATGTCTTTTAGTAGACCTATTACAGATATCAACTGCGTCCCACTTTCAAAACTGTTAAACATTTATAAAGTACCAGTTTTTCTTAGAGCTTGGCATTTTCTATATATATATATATATATATATATATATATATATATATATACACACACACACACACACACATATATATATATATATATATACACACACACACATATATATATATATATATATATACACACACACACACACACATACACACACACACACAAACAAACTGAAGCACACAAATGCCAAACAAAGTGCTGTAAAGCTGTGTCTATGCTATTAAACAATAGTGGACACCAAATACTTGTTGCCAGTTTCAACTTATTTCAAAGACAATTGCTTTCGGAGAAAGTAGAAGGGAATCAATATTTTCCGTAAGTCTCTAGGTACCCAGCTCTCCATACTTTCCACTACTTTCTGAATAAATAAGGGGAATCATAACCCTTTTACTTGGTTAACAGTTAATAGTAGTTGCCCTTACCTTTCAAAGCCAACACAACACATCTAAAGTGTTGTGTTCTCAAATTATACATTACTTTATTACTGTTATTAGAAATATGGCTTCCCCAGCATCTAGCTACAATTGATGTTGAGAGTAACACTTTTTGGAGTCACTTACCTCCATCACCTGCAATTTTACAGTTCTGCAAACCCTAAACACACTTCGACTGACACTGCAGAAAAGACAGTTACAAAAACATAAGAATGTGAATTTGTATCAGCTGAACAGTATCAGTGAAACAACTTGTATTAGATTTAATATCTTCTTTAATTAAAATAATTCTTTTGATTTTCCAGATGTCATGAAGGCTTGTAGCCATCATGCCACAGAGGATGATGTGGCACACAACAGTGTTGTATATCAGGACAATAACCAGTAGATAACTCATTCAAGTAAATCCAAACTGACATATGGAAATAAAATATAACTTCATTTCATAAGTTATAGCTTCAGAAATGTGCCTTTGCATTTTAGTCTAAACAGTCATAACTGATTATCATAAGAGCTAAGGCAGATTCAATCATTACTTTACAAAACAAAATCATCAATTCATGAAACAGTGCACAATAATTTTGAAAAATGTACAACACTAAGCAGAACTATCAGGCTATAAAATCAATCTTACATAATAAACATGGCCTTTCTGGTCACTTTGGGCAACAACTCAAGTAGTTTTTAAACAGCTAAGCAAAAACAGTATTTCAAGTATTTACTTAATGTTTTTTTTTTCCATATCATTGAAATTAAAGCCCCATTCACACAGAGGGTAAAAGTGCAAAAATAAAAAAAGGAAAAGTTTAAAAGAATACGAGCAAACATTAACACTTCTGAGCAGCGCCTACTCAAGGGAAGAGGAAGATGGCCACTAACTCATCTATGTACTCCATCAAACCACACTTCACACTGTGCATAATACATATTTATCTCCAGATCTCCCTGTACTGACAAAGCCCCCCCACCCACATCTTTGCACAAAGTACAAGACTACAACCCCAGAATTCATACTTCTCCACCCAAGTCCTATGCCCAACCTCCATGTACACTTCAGGGCAGGTGGACCTGTGGTTTCACAAAAGTACAGAGTGAGGCAGACTTCCTAAAAGTCGTCCTGACATCAGGACATCCATGGCTTTCAAAATCCAACACATTCACATACCACATTATCCGTGCTCCTGCACAGCTAAGGGCTGCTTCATGATCTGCTCACAGGAGGACCGTCCACACTTCTTACAAAGCAACACACAGCCTTTGACTCATTTATCTTCAACCCTCTTTCAGGTATGAAGATGATCAAATCTGAGCAATATTTTTTAAGTTTTCAAAAAAACACAGGTGGCAGTAAAAAGTATCAATATAACAAATAGCACAGTTTTAAATACAATATTTCATTTATAACATAAATTGTAACACCACTGACTTTCATTTTAGCTTTTAAATGAGTAGTATCTCCTGCAGATGAACAACCTCACATGTGGGTTGAGGCTGTCCATTCATCATTCTGAAGAAAGTTCTCAATAATCTCTATGTCCCACTTACGTCCTTTTGTCCCTCTCAGATGTGAAATACTGAAAGTTCTCTCAAATTCAGGGTTGTAACAGTACAAACTAGCACAAATCAACCCTTTTAATTTTTTCATAGCCCGTACTTTGTGCACAGCCTCATGTGTGAGGTTAGCGAAGCACTTCCAGTGAGCGGTATGGATGGAACTCAAGAGACTGACATCTGTGCTATTTTGACACTTCAACCCTCCAGCTCAGCATCACATGGCATTCTGTGAAAAACTGCCAGTATCTCTCTCATACCGTAGACACAAAAAGGTGTTTAATATGTCAGCATTACAATAAATGGAAACTTGAGTTAATTCTAACATGGACCAAAGTGAAACCAGCCTGACACTAAAAATCCAAACCCCAGGTTACAAACACAGCTACTTGGGGTGGGGAACTTGTTTGCTGTGACCAACCCTACATCGCATCACAGCGAAAGGCCAAGCTGAGAACATGGACCATCCTGTACATACAGCACCCCCCTTCCCACAGAACACTCCTCAATCTCTCACATCTTCCCATAGCCAAACATTTCCACTTTTTCCACTGAGCTGTCTGGATACTGACAGCTATAAAAACTCCAAATTCTTTGTGGAAAAAAAAAGCTCCCCCCCCCATTTTATCATTACTAATTCATCATGCCTATTATTCAAATATCAAGTACATATAATCATAAAGGAAAGCAGTAACTCAAGGAAGTTAGGAAGCTAAACGGAAAATATACAGTTTATAGAAAAAGCCTGTTAAAAAGCTGCCTGAAGGACTTTTTCAGGAAGAGGAAGCCTTCAAGGAAATTTCAGGGAAACTCCAGAGAACATCAGAATTTCCTGTAAACTGGGAAATTTGGTAGATGTTTGGTAGCACAGGATCAAGCGTCAGCACTGGCGCAGACAGGCCACAAAACAAGGGCACTGTTAGTATAAGGAGTGTCAGTGGCATCAGGTGACAGTCACTGTCAGAAGCACGTGAGGAGGGCAACAAAATGGTATCAGCGGCTTAAAAAGACGACGCATCAGTGGCCCAGCAATTTGGTGTCAGCAGGACAAGGCAGGAGGTCAGTGAAACAAAAACAAGGTGTTGGCAGGGAAAGAGCTGAGGACCAGTGGCCAATCTTTATGAAGATACTGGCCATTTATGGCAGCATAAAGGTACCTGCAAATAGGAGCACATAGTCACTGCTACTGAAGCGCACATACAAAACAGGTACAGTGCAATACGGGTTCTGAAGAAACTTTCTTCCTTCCTTCCTGTATGTTTCATGGCTGCATCTTCAACATACAAAATGTGCAAATCTCTGTACAGTAGGAGGTCAGAGGTCTTTGGTTACAGTAGATCTGCCCAGTTGACAGAGTACTGCTTCACTTTTTGCTTCCCATGGTTACATTTCATAAATTAAATTATAAACACACACTCAAAACATAATGTAAATACAGGTTAAGTTTGAAAACCAGTAAATAGTTTGAGTAGGACAACTGGCAGAGCCAGGAGCTTTCTAAAATTTTACTCATGTTTCCCAGTCATTCCCAACCCCTGTGCAACACTGAGGCGAGGTTGTGGGAAATCGGGGGAGAGGTGGATTCAAGGTGGGCTTTACAAGGGCAGGGTCAACACCATTTCACTGGAAGAGGCACTTTGTTATTTCACTTTAGTGGCTAAGTATTTCTCTTTTGTGGCACTACAAGCCATTGAAGCACTGATGACGGAGACAAAGACAGAGCAAGAAGGCAGTCAGACTTTGCTGATAGGTAAGGTCTGTTCTTTTCAGAGTTCTCCATGGGGGGGGAGACAGGAGGTCCTAGATCCTTCCTCTGATTTATAGGAGATCTTGAAGGTCAAGGAGTCTTCTCTGTCAAAAAGAGCACCATTCAAAATGAGTGAAATGTGAAACTGTATCTCTGCTACTCCTTCTACCACATAAACATAACAATAAAGAAAAACGACAAAGAAAACAGTGCATTTCCCTTTGATAATAAAGTTAAAATGACATCTAACAGAAGAGAGAAAGTGTTGCTCCACAACAATGGCCACATTAAATCTGTGCAGCATCTTGTTTCACTCATTCAGCAGATGCTGTTCAAAGTGTACTCGTAACTTTCACAAATCCAGTTTAACAACACATATACTGGCTGACCTAGGAAAATTGACAATGTTTAATGCATCTCTAAATTAAGTGGCTGAGAGCTTCTAAGGAACAACAAGCACGCAATTTCAGCTTGTGCACTATACAAGAGCAGAGCCACACTATGTGGCAATGTGCTGCAAGAAAAAGCAAACAGAAAAAGGCCAAAACATCATTACCCACCACCTCTTTCACCTCTTTCCTGCCCTCAGCCTTGCTCATTCTACCCCCGCACCCTTCTTCATGAGGCCTTGCACATAAGAGTAGAGTGTACTTACAGTGACACAGAGAGTTTATTGACACTAGAGGGCAATGTGTCTCATCTCCTGGCATTGCTGCTCCCAGAAGCCTTCGGGTTTTTAATGTTCACGTTTTCATATACGCTGGAGGGCTCGTCATTCATCCTGTGCCACATACAAGAAGAAAATTGGTTGACAGCACTATTGTGAGAGTCAGTACGCATTCTACTGTGTGGAGCACTTACATAGCATTGGAAGACCTTGAGCTGCCCATGTTGGCCTTCACTTTGGCATTAACCATCTGTGGGTATTTGATGTTGGAGTACTCGCGGTCCTTCATCTTATTCCTCTGTAACGCAGTTTAAAAATCACTGAGGCTCTTCTTAAAGAAGCATATAATCCCAAAATGTACACAATCACATTTAGATGATTACCCAGAATCTCACCTGCATCCTGCATTACTCTTATACTAAATAAAGCACCTTGAATTTTTTTAAAATATGTTCATTTTAGCATCAGATAGTAAAGTGTTGAAGAATCTAATGAGAAGCTTAAGACCCAGTAAACTGCTTTGGTAAACAGGGCAGACAATTTCATAACAGATCATGTGTAGGTAATCATGTTTACAACAAATGAAATATTTTTGTTAGTGATCTTGATCAACAGTGTTTATTATAAGCGTAGTGCTACAGCGCTGGGCAGTACTTGCTCCTCATCCAGTCTCTTCTGGGCAGTATCGATGTACTGCTGAACAGCCATGTAGATGAATTTGTACTGGGCCTCGGTCTGCACCATGCCCGAGCGCTGCCTTCGTACCATCTGGATGGTCTTGGGGATGTCGATGTCACAGTCCAGCCCTGCAGGAAGCAGGACCACAGAGACATCCATGACAGGAGAACTGCTCTGTGGGAGTGCCAACACCATACCAGTGTGAGCCTGGCTTGATATTCCTACCTTGCCTGTTAATGATGTCAATGAGGATGTCGATCACAATTATAGTTCCTGTCCTTCCGATTCCTGCACTGGAAGACAGAAAATGACAGAACAAAAAAAAAGTGGATTTTCTCTCCTACCATATAAGAATATCACAAATCTATTAACCTGAGAAATCATGCAGAAATCGCACTTGTATGTTCACCCTAATACTATAGGTCTTGAAGCTGAACAACCCCAAAATTCTATCCAGATCTGGAAATGGACCCACACAGGGCCTAGGGTGATATAGCATACCTGTGGGAAAATAAAAAGTAAGACGCAATGTCTTCCAGTTCATACCTGCAATGGACCACTATGGGCCCAGTATTTGTAATAGAATTCTGGGTCCGGTTCACTTGATCAAGGAAGCTTAGAACTCCTCCAGGCTCATTTGGGACACCATGGTCGGGCCAGCTGAGGTACTGATAGTGCCAAATGTACCTGGGGGTTTCCCGCTGCAACAATAAGGAAACCTTACACATTTCCATAACGAATGCAGGACAAAGAAGGAATGCTACTAAGTGAAAGTTGGGTCAGATCGCGCTGAATGCAAAAGGGAGCATATCCCAGGAAGGCTGCAGCAAGACTGTACAAACTGACACACTGATAGAATAACAAATACAGGAGGATCTCAGTACATGCAGGCCCACAACACATTCTGAGCACTCAGCAGACCTCACCGTGTCCAACCGTGTGAGCTCCAGTTCTCTCAGGATGTAGTCCTGAGCTGGCCTCTCCTCAGTGTTCCTCACACTCAGCTTCCCAAACATCTTTGTGGAGTTCACATCTGGCCAGTATCGCACACATTTATTCTATTAAAAGAAAAGTTATCTGAGAAAATTTGTACTTTACAACATACAATTAAACAATGAAGTCAAATTGAACAATGAAACACGAGAAAAATAAATAAATAAATAAATAAAAATCACAAGGAACTGGTGACATTATAAAAACTGAGCAACTGGTAAAATGTGGAAACAGCAGCTCTACGCTTACTAAAGTCATTGTTCACAACAGTGCGAGAGGCAGGCCGACCTGGCTGTCCAAAGAGTGCCCCTACCCGGCCACGCTCCATCTCTTTGGTTGTCATGACAACAACGTGAGAGTTCTCCTGGTAGACCATCTCCCAGAAGTCTGTCACTGTGTTCTGGAGGCAGCCTTGGGTGGCAATGTATACTTTGTGCTCATCAGCCAGGTGCCCTTCCTCATGCTTGCTCTGAAGCAGATCCAAAGTTTGGGACACAGGAGTCAGCTATGCTACGGCACACTGAATTTAATGTGTATGTAATCCTTAAAAACATTTAGCTCTGATTTAACAATGCGGCTGAATTCCTCATATACAGAACTGCAAACAAGATGGAAGGAAGGATGGAAGGACAGATAAATGTTTACCAGTTTACTGTGACCCATTTTACAAAAAAAAAAGTAAAAAGAAATCCATATGTTTTGGCTTCTGATAAATAACTTGCAGACATTAAAAATTAGTACAAACAGACAAGCCAACACTGACCTGGATGTAGTTGGCGTTGATGTAGTCGGAACCTGGTACATCCGGGTCCACGTCCCTTAGGACCACACGTGTGGTGTCAACTGAGGGGCAGAGAAAGAAGAGAATCATTATGCTCCAGAGAGGAATGTCATGCCAAGCTCCACCTCCATATAAAAATAATATTATTAGTAAAATTATTAAGATGTACAGTTCCCAAAGGCTGAAGTGCAAAGACTTAGGGGACTCACAGGGGAGAATGTTCTTGTACCGGTTCTTGCTCTTGTTTTCTGGCCGCTGCCCCTCTTTCCTGGGATACAGCAACTTGCACTCTTGCTGTTGCAAGACCTACAGGCCAAGAGTGAAGAGGTACTCAGGAGAATCACCCAGAAGAGACCCCAAAAATTGCACTGGGACTGAATGCAGTATCTTTTGAAAACCACCTGCCTGGGCATTCTTTGGAGGACAGAAGGAACACTTAAAGCATGTACAGATGTTGTGTAAATGTTGTATAAAAGAGAATAAACACTTCAAGAGGGAGCTGAAGTTGACCAGATATAAAGGTGATTGGTTCGACCTTGAGAAACAGGATAGATCTTCATACACAACAGTAGCCATTACATTTACTGATCTTACACTCTTTTTAACTGTTGAGGACATACAGTGTGCCCAGAACAAATGCATTATGTTACCTTAGTGGGGCAGATGTTGATAGTATAATGTGGACTATTTTCTTTTACCACGAATCAACAGGCAGTGGGTATAACATCAGTAAAAGCCTGATTTAGCATTAACCACACACATCATTGGAACGAAGCAGGAGGAGATATGAAATTATAGGCGCTTTTGTTTTTAAATCAAGAAATTGTACCTCAAACTCCTCCCAGAATCCTTGCTTGGGTTTCTCAGAATTGTCTGCCACTTTGTTCAACTCCCGCACCCTATTTTCAATGTTGGCAGCATTGATCCTGGTGGCATTAAACGGCTTACGTGTGGAAGGAGACACAAAGGGGGGGGGGGGCATTATACACATGAACGTATTTCCGCAATATTAGATTTATACATAACATCATGGAAATATTTACAGACAGTTCTGTTAACCACACACTGGATTTTTTAATGATAGCTAAATATGAATCACAATGTGGGAATTGCATATGAACATGTTGACAGAATATGAGATTGAGTGAAGACCATATATAGGACCGTGCATTATTTCTCGGTACTCAGTACTTTGAGTAACACCTTCCTCAGCTATATTTTGGGCTAAAACCTATTTAGCAGGACCTGGTTCACACCTAACCAACGGACCTGTTTGAGGTGCACCACAATTCCACTTTTCTCTACCATGGGGTTCTTCTTGTAGTGCTCCACAAGGTCAGCAAGAGTGTCAAACTTCTCTCCTCCCCCAACATCATACTTTCCATCCTACATTATGTAGAAAATAAACAAAACAGATCCAAAAATAACACTTGAAGTTGTACAGTTATGGACAATGGAAGCACCAGAAGTTGTTTTCATTCTTGCCACACCTGACATCGGATCATCACGTGGGTGACCTTGGTCCTGCGTTCAGCATTTTCATGCTTCTCCTCATGGGTGAGGACGGAGAGCACAAAGTCACCCGGTTTACTCTGGCTCTCCCGCACCAGAAAACTTCCAGGCTTGCCCTTTTCTGTTAGCAGCTTCTCTGCATCCCGCCCTGACAGGTGCCCATGGTACCACCTGGAAGAATGGGAACAAGAGGTCATGGTCCACCCATAGCTGAATTGCAGAAAGCAATTCCTGAAGGCAGGAAGTATTTTATTAAGATCATAAGCTGAAATGCATTGATAATAAAACTCATGATATTAAAATTTGCAGATTATGCTGAATGTCTGAATCTGAAATTTTGTGAGGCTGTTAGTGTCATGTCAAAAGCTTCACAGAAACAGGAAAACTGAAACCAGCATTTATAGATTACCAAAACACTCTCAATTTTTCCAGCATCAGAGGAAAGGAATTAATTGCCAGAAAGGCTTTAGAACTAAAAGATTTTACTCATTTCCTAAAGAGAAAGGAACTTAAAATTCTTTGCAATATAAAAAAGTAAGCTTCCAGTCTCAACTGAACAATTGCTATTTACTCACGCAAAAGGATAAAGTTAGTCATCTTGCTTCAGAGACAATGAGCTTTGAAGCATGTTTATTTTTGGTGTAGTGAGATTACTCTGTCAAATAAAGCAAATTAGTTTATTTAGTACAAAATAAAAAAAAGTCGAATTTAAATAAATTCTAATTAATTAAATGTATTAATTAAGTCCAAAGAAGTAGGACAATATAGGCAATACAAAATATTAATTTAACACCCTTTCTGGAAATACCATTTCTTTCAAGGATTATTTTCACAATTATTTCAAACCTTCCAAACAGTAGGCTGGTAGTACTGTTCAATATGTAGTCATTCTAGACATCTTAACCAGTACTCAATGCAGTAATAAACATTTTGCAGTTATTATTAATTTGTTTTTGACCAATTCATACAGCTTTGCATTTTACTTATCTAATTCAGATTTGATAAAAGGAATAAAAGCAAGTGGCGCTTGAACTAGCAACCTTCTGGTTATAAGTCCATGTCATTTAAAACTGTCCTCCTTGCAGTCTCACCCACAGTTTGCACCCTGGCAGCTGTGACTACCTCTCTGAGGTGGGGTCCTTGCAATTTAGGGGGTACTTCAGTTCAATGATGTCGCCGTTCTTCTCCCGCAGAAGGTCATGTTGCTCAGTGTAGTACTGCACCAGCTCGGCCAAAGTGGCGAATTTCTCCCCGCCATACAGGTCATAGTAGTCCCCTGTGTTCTGGATCTTTATGTGGGTCACTTCATCGTTCCTCCTGCCACAGAGCAGCCAGACAGATGGAAATGTTTGGCAACAACTTTTATTATTTCATCCGCTTACAGGCCTTCTTATCCCATGACTTCTATCATACATCTATTTGCACAGCTGGATATTAAGGAAAGTTCGTTTGATTCAATAAAGACAAGCATTTAAATGTACAATAGACTTGATTCTTTTTCGGTTCCGGCCTACAAGCATCTGTTAGCAGGACAAGGTCATAAATTACTACATTAAGGGTATGTCGTGCCCAGTGTGCAATAAGTATAGTGCAGTTAATAACAGAATTTTACGTTTTGCTTTAAAACCCATTCAAAACCACACAAGATAAAAAGCACAAGAAACAGCATACAGTTTGTATCATTCAATAACCTTTTAAGCTACTTGTTAAGCTGCTATTTAGTCAGTTAATTGCAAATTATGGCCTCTGAAAATGTAACACGCATGTTAATCCAGGATGGGTAAATGCAGAACACCTTCTCCTCCAAAAGACATGCTGTGAATGGCCCATCTTTTTACTGTACAGATTACAGGCTTTATTAAATAATTGAAGACATGCACTGTAGGCTGCTGGTTGAGACCCATTTTGAGCAACAATAGCACAAGAAACCTGTCCATCCTACTCACACACCCAAGGTAGCATGGTCTCAGAAAACATAAATAGGAGATCTCAGAAAATGACTAAGGAAATTTTAAGTACTGACCCATGGGATTTTAATATGATTTTCATAAAATTCATTGCTTTCTAATGTTATAGGTATAACCAGAAGCAAAATTTCACAAAGCGCATATTTTATTAGAATGACAATCACTGGTACTTTTAGTCGGGAAAGTTTTTTCCTCAAGGCAATAATCTTATTGAGCCTTGTACTTTAGAAATTTTTTTAAAGTATTATAACTGATGTATTTAAATGTTTGATGTTTTTATGACTCCGAAGTTACTCAACCTAACTTATACTCATATTCATTATATATCCATACAGAAAATGAAATCAGGAAAGTTTCATACCGGGTTCGTTTTCAGTCAGGCTACATGAACAATTAAAATATCAGACAAAACCACTCAGTGACATTGGGCAAATATAAAGGTACATTCTGAAGATGGCGTGGAATGAGGAAGGGAGGAGTTATTCATTTTAAACTGCATATTACGTTTGTATTTATTCTGCTAAAGCTTTTCTCCAAACCAACTTACAGTGTTAAGCAGCTAAAAATGATTTAGCTATTTATACTACAACTGGGTAATTTTTACAGGAGTAATTCAAGTTACGTATCCTGCTCAAGGGTACTACAGCAGGAGCAGCAGCTCAACCCTGTGTCTCACTGTAAGGTAGCTCTAACCACCACTTCACTAGCTGCCCTTAACACACAATATCACACATGAGCAACTGTGCACGTTTCCTGTGGGACAATCTGTGGCAATGCTCTACATGTTTAGCTTCTGATGAGCTGTTTTTCTAAGACAGTATTCCAGTTGCATATTGCTGTTTGGGTTTTCCAAGAAAAGGGAGAGGGGATCAAGTGCTGTTCTGGTGATCTGTCCTTGTCTTTCACTCTCTTCTGCTGTCAGCTAAGATGTGCAACATTCACATCTGAAGATTCCAGTCTTTTTGTGAGGAGTGCACTGGAAACCACACTCTAAATCAGATGTGCATCCCACAGAGAAGATCTTATCAGCTACTGAGTAAGAATACATCAAACCACACATGGGTGTCATGCCAAAGCATACTAGGGGTACTGCCTAAACTGCAAATGCTCAGTGTGGGACAACAAAAATGGTTTCTCCATTAGGTCTACACTGTCTGCAACAATAAGACCCCCGCTAAAAGGAAAGATAAGTGTTGGGTTACTCCACTGGAGAATGCTATTTAGGCAGCCTTAAAGACTGGTATAACAATAGAATGACTACACTGCCAAATGAAGGTTATGGTCATGAATCAACTGAATATCTAGGCTGTGCAACCTGAACTGAATATAATCTTCATCCCACTAACCAATCGCAACCTGTCCATTTCATCAGTCACTTGAGGGTCTCCTCCATCTGGGCCTGTTCTGCTCCTTTGTTTCTACTGCAGACCAAAAGGGAACAGCAAATAAAGAAAGCTCTTTACTGTTGCCTACATTTTTGCTCAGTTTCATCATGCATATTAGTAACCCCGCCTTGCCCTTGCATATGTGAGAGCATGAGGGGCCTCATCTATCTTTCGGGGGGATTTCTCAATAATGTGTTCTCCAAAGCTAAAAAAGTTCATCTTTACGCGTACTGCCAAAGCCTTGGAAAAAAAGAAGCTACACAATCACAGCATTGAGCTTTGGGCTCCTTTTTCCATTCAGTCTACTAACTCTCATTTCCGGACATGGCCAAAAGCCAGTCCTGAGCACATATCAATCCCAGCTATAAGGTCAATAACCAGCATAATACAAAGCTCTGTAGTAACAAAAATAAATTTAATTTTTAAAAAATTGAAGAAAGCTTCAGTCATACTGACAATTGGTACATAGGGAAAATTTTGCCTTAACAAGGTCAAGCTTTCATTGACATTGCACGAAGAGCTCTTCCATCATCGGTATGGTCATCCTTTGATGTTTGGTATTTCAATATCTCGTTCTTCACATATCCACTTAACATAATACCGGTTATTAACTGATCTGTAACATCTAGTCGCGGTCCGTGAAAATTTTTCCAGTGGAATAAACTAAGGCTGTATTTAAAAATTGTACCGAGCAGCCGAGAGTGAGACAGTGAGATGCACTGCATTGTGGGAATGTGCTACTCACAACTGCAGTCCAGCACTGTACTGTCTGGATTACATATTCACCAGTTTGTTTTTGCATCTTGTTTTGCACCATTGCGGTTTGATTGTCCGATTATTAATTTATTATAGTTAGTCCGTTATTCCTGAAAAATTGCTCCTAAAGAAAAAGTTAAAGGATATGTATGTAAAAAAAAAAGTATTAATGATTGTAGAGTGTAGCGAAAGATTTTAAGATACTTCTTTTGTGTTAGGTTTTTTATAAAACAAAAATGCTAAATATTTATTCTGAGAGGTCAAACAAAGTGAAAAATATCACCCTCTTCACCAGACTCCCCCATTCCTTTCCTCCCACTCTTTTGCATAATGCCAGCGACACTGTCTACTTTGTGCCAGTCCACACACACACCAACACAAGTTTATTCTATGAAGTTAACATTTGTAATGCATTTTATATATATTTAATTATACATTGTCAAAATATTATATAAAAATATTATTCTTTCCATTTTAATGTGTTAACTTTGTATTGCAATTAAAAATATTTTAATTTCTTGAGGTGGTTTTTTTGATACTCCCTCAGTTTTAAAGAATGAATTAGGACCGGTTGGTAAACAGGGAACAAGTGTAGGCAAGTATGCAGGCAAGGTCATTGTAGACCTTTCCCACCCCTGTCAATATCTTCTTGGAAGTGATACTGGTCAGTCAGGACCCAAACAGCACAACATTAAAGTAGCCTTTGAATAGCTCCTTTGAATACCTGCTGTAGAAGGGTATTTGACAACTTTGTCGCTTCATACTTAATGTTATGCAATATTGTGCAAACTCTTAATACAAGCCAAAATGCATGACTAGTCAAGTGTCACATCATCTTAAGTTACAGTCTAGCACCAAGACATTTGTGCAAAACAGCATCTGATAAGAAGTACAGATACTAAAGATTAAACTACCATCCCTAGAGTACACTTTAAACTTTAGTGTAAACTAAATCAGTCTTTCAAAACTGGAAACATCTGACCAATTGTTTTATTACCAATTTAATTTTATTTTATGTCATTTTGTGCATATGGGAATACATGATTTCTTCACTCCAGACATTTTTTCCATGTAGTCCTCTTAAGTGTCTATCCTGACCACACATTACCCAAGCTCTTAATGTTTAGTATGAAGCGCTCTTTCCATTGCACAGCTGTTCACAAACTCCCAGTAGTCCCCTTACATACAGTGCAATCACTCTTCAACTGATGCATCCTGCACCTGGAAACCCTCCTTTGTGTGAGACAGCAGAACGCCTTCAATAAAGGCTTCTCCACCCCCATCCAAGAGAGAACATCCAGAGAGAGAAACAATGCTTCATGGTTTATTTGGTGGAGGACACAGCTGGATGTTCTTCAGAGTGAGAAGGGGAATAAAATAGGAGCTTTTGTATGGGCTATTACACTACAGGACTTGCATGTTAGAGTTGAAGCTCTTGGACCTGGGGCATCAAGTGTACTGTATGAAGAAGCAGACAGTTTTGCACTCTTGCAGTACTCCAAAGCACCATGTTTGCCAGGGTTGGATAAACTACCTGAAATTCAAGGCTTAAGGGAAAAAGCACCTAATGAGTTCAAATCCTTGGCACTGAGAGATTAAAAAATTAGGGATTTGTTTTAGAATGAGGTAAACTCTTAAACAGACCAAACTGCCTCCTTGGCCAGCATACGGGGCACCACCCTGTGAGGACAGACTGGTTGCGGTTGCCATGCATACCTATTGTCCATCTCAGCATAGCAGTCTGGATAGGGTTACTCTCAGTAAAGGCTCACCACAAAGCCACAGGCAGTCAGTGTGGGCTCAGTGTGGTCTTCCTTGCTCTGTTGAGTTACACAAGCATTGCACTTGTCATCAACCCCACATCAACCCCTGACCAGAACTACTTTAACCAGGACCCAAACAGAAGAAGAGGGCTGGCTGGTGCTCCCTGCCCAGCAATGGAGTTCAGTACTGCTTGTGGCAGCATGCAACCTCTGTCCTCCCCTTTGCTCAGATATGTAAATTTTTCATAACCAAAATATATACCCAAAATTGCAGCAACATTAACTGGTTAACTGGGGAGATTGTGAAAATAGACTTGATGGCCTTTGGAACAAAGCAGCACAATTAAATTAAACAACAAGACCAAATATCTCAAATGTGTAATTTCCCAGTGTTAAGTACCACAGGGTGACTGACTTGATAATAGTCACGAAGTCAATGTTATCAGTCCGCTGAGCAATGCATTGTTGTGCTTACAGGCATGAAAACACTACCTTACCCATACAAAATTATCAAATTCACTGGGAAAAAGCTATGCTTTTCATTAGCAATGATTTGCAATGATACAGTAACTTATAAGGAAGATATGAAGCATGTCATTTGTCCAGTAAACGCTTAAGACCAAATTCATCAGCAAAGGTCATTAATAGGACAGGGAATTTTGGTAAAGTAACATGCTTACCAAAGCATGTATATAACATATAAAATGCACTTCCTCCTACACATAGTAACCTCTTTTGTTTCAGCTGGGATGAAGGTTTGTAGTTAAACCAGAATCAAGTGCCTCTCTTACAAGCATTCAGGCAATGATGTTATCTCTCTCAAGGCCTTCGGTTCTGAAACAAGCCCAAACCCCCCCCCAAACCACAGGCGCCTTGGGTGTTTTAGTAAATACTCAACTATAGATTTAGCATGTGGAAATAGGTCTCCAGCCTACATGTATGCCTGAGCACAAACCATTTTTATGTTAGCAACAGGGAGTATCCTGCACTCGCCTTGCTGGCCAGCCAGCGTTCAGTCCACATGTTCTCCAGCATGTTGTGTCCTGGGAGGTTCTGTGCTGATGACAGCCGAGTGGGTGAGCGTCGCAGACCAGAAGGCTCCCGCCAAGTCAGCAGATTCCAACAACCCACAGCACCTTTCCTTCAGCACCCTCAAGGCCATCTCAAGTTAATGCTTTATTCCTGCACCGGAGTTGTCAGCCCCTTGACGTTTAACAGTCTCAAAAAAACCTACCATAAATCATGCTTATTACACATCTCCCTTTTTAGTTTTAATATGGAATTAAGTAGACCTATAAATCAGTGCAAATTAATGGATAAAAATTCACACAATTAAAGGAGCCCAACCCTCTACAAGGAATCTAAGGCATGTCTCACTAGAAATCCTCTCTGTGCTTTCCAGAAACAATTATAGTAATGCTGAGTGCAAGCAGATATATTGGTCTTTTGGGGCCAGGACATGGTGCTAGTGCCCCTTACGGGGTTCATGTTCAGGGGCTGAGTTGGAATGACGTGTCGCACGGCTGTCTGTATGATTTAATGCAGCGCCTTCGTTGGGGCATCCATGTTGAGCTCACAGCCAAGTCTTGCATCAATGATAGCACCTTCACAGTTACAGCGATACACCTGTAAAGCCAACATTAGGATGTCTTGAGTTACTGAGCCCGAGCGAGGGCCTGACCCACTTGCAGCTACTGCTAATTTAGGAAATGTGAAACAAGGCAGCTCAACGGTTCATTTATAGATCTTTTTCTTGCAGTGGGCCTAATTTCAGCAATACTGATATGTCAAATTAAGCCTACATGAGAGAAAATTTCCAATCCTACTTGGTGTTTAGTGGTGCTATCTAATTCACCAAACAAACAAGCATACACCCTAATTTTTCTTCCCCAAAGACACTCCAGGACAAGCTATTAACCACACCAACCCATGCAGTTAGTCACCGAGGTTAAGAACTCATCTAAAAAGTCATGAAAGAATTGGCCAGTTGCAGAGTAGTGACATTCACTATGAACAGCTCAAGACTGATATCATCTAGAACTTCGGATACTATCCGACGCTACAAACACTGTGTGGACAGTAATGGCTGAGGACGTCTGGAAGGGGTTTCAGGTATGGGGTTACACTGCTGTACAGTTCCTGTGTATGTCTTAACTGGTCTGCAGTGGAAAGCAGAGGATGATCAGCTGAAACATCTGACTGTCATTCCTATCATTCTCAGACACCCAATACCCTCAAAACTTCAACTACCACTCCTCAACCATACTCATAGCCTAGCCCTTCTGCATACCTGACTGTGCTGACACTCTCAGCATCATATGCTTAAAGCAGACAGAAAGCATTCTGTGAAAATTTATATAAAGAAATATCTCTACTATAGAGTTTTCAACCTGTAAAGTGGAATAGTGGTGTAAAAATGTTTAGTTCCCTTCTTGTCTTATGAATCAGATCAGTATGACAAAGTAAATCGGTGTTAAAGGTCAGGGGAAAAATAAATGGAAGGAATATATTTTTAGCAGGAATAGCTATGTACTTAGATAAGGAAAATGTGTATACACCAGCAAGAGTGCCACAACAACTACAGTTGCATGCAACAAAATAAAGCAACAATATAATAAAAAGTCATAAAGACATAAATTTAAACATTCTATGATATGGATATCGATGGGAAAAAATTGCACTTGCTTCAAGTTAGCTTATGGGCAACATACATCAACGTCACAAACTGGTTGAAATATTCAAATAAATTAGGAAAATTTACATTTTACCAAAGGATCCCATAGGAAAAAAAACATTAATTAGACAAAGATTACACAGAAATATGTATAGATATATAGAAAAACTTTACATTAATCCCAAAGGAAACTGTACAAAGCTTGCACAACTAAAACTTATCAAACTATAGCCAGTGTTACCTACTCCAAAATTCTTTCTTATAGAAGGAGTGGATGAAAATTAACCTCGCTAAATGCTGGAATAGTAAGCCAATCACCAAAATAAAATTAATACAGCAAACAGAAAAAATAGCAAATTTGTTCAATGGGGGAGAAAACCTCAGACAACAACTAGGAATAATTACAAAGAAGCCAATCAGATAACTGAAAATTTTAGGTAGTCCATGTACTTATCTGGGTCTATGTTCTCATGCAATCTTAACTGAAATGAAATGGACAGTACCTGTTTTCACACAACTACATTTTAAAATTTATAAAAGCAAATCAAAGTAAACCACATACTTGTACAGCATAGGTCTTATACTTAAGGTTTGGTAGTTTGTCCACATTGTTCTTGATCATTTCATAGCACCAGCAGTTCATAAGAAACACAGGACTTCAAATCAAAAAGAAGAGGTAGTGTGGAACCTCTAAACACAAATGTCTTAACATATGAATGAAGCTTTAATAATATAAATGTATCAATTAGCAGGCAGCTACAGAAGTGTACCGAAAGTACACTGAATAGAGATCAGATAAATAATGATATGCAGAACAGGACAAATTTTGCTCTTTGTAGATGACAAATCAGTACAGAATTTCTCTGGATTTCAGTGGATGAATTATTAAAATAGAGGACTAGTTTTCTGTTCAAGGATCGTGTCATTCAATCCTTTCACAAAATGTTATACAACGCACCTTACTATTATGCAAAGAATGAACAAGAAGCTCTGTTTAAACTTGTCTGCTGCCCTAAGAGGAATTAAAATATTTTAAGCATCAGGGATGTGCCATTACACAGATGACTCCTGGATTCTTACAGTTCAACTATAAAAGCTAAATGCTTTTCATCTCTGCTAATTTCGATTACTTAAAATGGTAACCATCGACTAACTGACGGATTCTCTCTAGCGACAAATTTGCGCTGTGCTACAGTAATCTTACCGCATGCCGTATCAATGAGCTCAGAGAGACTTGGTAGCAGTGATCTCAGATTTGGGCTGAAAATAAACATGAGGAGAATGAACCCTCCGTTTGCCACACTCAGCACATTAGCTCCTGGCCCTGGCAAAAAGGGATGACCTTTCAGACACGATTCTGCAAACCAAGGTAAACACCTCAAGAACTCACTTGTCGCCCTGACAGAGGTGGGCTTCAGCAGATGCTTGAACAATGGTGAGTATATCAACAGATCAAAAGAAAGTACAAATGAGCATCGCTGATGATAAATACATTAAGCAAACTTTGGTTAAGTTTTATAGACAGCAGTGCACTTGTTGTATGTCAGCATCCTATGAGCGCCACCAATTTCAGACATGTGGAAACTTGGCTCCGGTTTAATTTCTCTTCTTAGACACAAAGCCTTTGGTGTTCGGCTCATGCATATTTCTAGGTGCCATTCCTGAGCTTTCTGTGTCTCTCTTTCCATGTTGTGTGAATGAGCATTTTCTGTGCAGCAGGCACACTCCACAGATTATCACCAGTAGCACCAACATGTGTTAATAAGCTATGTACTTGATATATACTTCTGGAAGTCCAAGATGCTGTGAAACCTGAAACAGACTTTTATTTAATCATCCAGTATATTAGGGAAAGCAAGGGGGGAAGAAAAAAAAAAAA
>UFQX01000002.1:697079-1020068 GCA_900497675.1 Arapaima gigas | reverse complement strand
TTTTGTTTCAAAGGAAAAATACCCCAAAAAAAAAAAAAAAAAAAAAAAAAAAAAAAAAAAAAAAAAAAAAAAAAACTTATGAGAATTTAAGAGCTTAGACTTCTATCCAAAAGTATATTGGTTCAAATTCTTAACCTGAGAAAAGTACTTAAGAACATTTTTCACAAAAAAAAAAAAAAAACCAGCCGTAATCTAGCCATTTTTGTTAATTATTTATTTATCTTTTTTCCTTTAATAAAATTCTAAAAAAGAATTGACAATTCTTGCTTTATGTTGACTAAATCATGACGATACTGACAATTTCTGTCACCGGTCAGTAATGCGGCCTGTCTCGCTGAAGGAGCGGCAGGTGAGTGCATTTTCTTCATGAGTTTCTGTTATGGAAAACTCTGATCATATCACTAGACAACAGAATCTGTACAACAAGCAAAAAACCATAAAACGCCCACAGACACCCGCAAACACAAACGAAATGTGCTTATACATCAAAACACGATAGCACAGAAAAACTCACAAAGACACACAGAGTGTTATTATAGGGCCATATGAAGTTCAGTGTGACCAGTGGGCAGAACAAGGGCAAAACAGTGACCATGTCTTAACTTAAGGATGACAGTTCTCCAAGTCCAAGTCCAGCCCCACCCCCACCAAACTGACACTGAACAGCCCCTGAGACATGGTCTCTCACCACAGTTGACAGAAAGAAGCACATGTGGTACCTGACAGAAAGGGTGAAGTCGCCTGGGTTGCTCTTGCTGGGTCTGGCCAGAAAGCTCCCATGCACTCCTCGGGTAAGGAGGACTTGCTCTGCCTCAATGCCAGTGATGTTGGGGTGGAACCACCTGGATGAAAGACAACCAAAACAACAATGACCACACAAGCTATTTTAGGCAGGCAAAGTAGAGATGGTAACAGCCACAGAGCACAGGGCGCTCCACCATGCTGGCTGCAGGTCAGCTTTTCCACATGGTTACTGGGTCAGCCAGGTCATATGGGTTTGCACATGCCTCAGTTCCATTTCTGCTGATGTCAAGTCTCATGGTTCTCCAAGAAGAGTCCCAAGACATTCTTGTACACGCTGCCATACAAGTAAAACCAAATGATTAAGAATATGGGAAGTACTACATGGAATATTGCACAGATATCAGAGGAGATGCAGCTATTAACATTCACACAATATAAATTTCACCCCCACCAGCATAAATCTGTAATAATGTTCCACCATAGCAGTGTGTGCACTGAAAGGCTGTCTTATAGCTAGAAACACATAAAATGCATAACAAAACTAAGAATAGAAAACACCACCTCTTGTACTAAAAATATGATTATCAAACCATATAAGGTTGTTACACATACATGTATACTTTTTTCTTTTTTAATACCACAAAATATTTAGATATGTCTGGTAATAAAAACCCTTCATTCAGTAAACAATGTGCAGATGAGGAAATCCTCTTAACCCAGCGACTTGGATGTGACTCCAGACATGTGGGAGCTCATCACATTGGGAAAGCCTGAGGGCAGGACATTGCTGTGGACAAGGCCTCAGGGAGAGCATCTTACAGTGTGTCAGTTCAGATGTAGTCTTTTTGCTCATTTCAATACATGAAACCTACACAGCACAACAGAGACAACTTCTAACACATAAGTGTACTACAGATAAAGAGAAACACACACAAAGTACACCCTACACCCCGGTATTCAAACTCCTGGTTTCCAAGGTCCCGATATAAAAGGCAGTATATATTAATACTTAGATGGGTATCCAAGTCGAGACATCCCAGCATAATGGGCACTATATTTGAGAGAAGCTGAAGTACAGACAAATACTCAAAAATGGCACAAGAACAAGTGTGAAGCTGTGTGGCAGCATTGCACCTAGCATCTGTGTTCTTAGTCTTTGCCTCGTGTGGCTCGTGTCCCAAAATTTTCACTCTTGCAACTTTGTTTACTTCTGTTCAGTCGGTAGTGTACCAATTGTAATGAACTCTTACTGTGGGAGTTATTTTTTCCTATTTTATATTCTTTTTATTTCTTCATTTTTTGCATAAATTTGCCTATAAGATGTTTGTTGCTATTACTACTTATAAGGAACTAAACATAATATGTCTTATACTAAATTTTAAAAAAGAAACTGCATATAAACATACAAATGCATATTAATAAACTCAAACTGGTGTTAAAGTGTTCTTCGTCACACTAAAATAAGTATTTTAGGGCGCTATGGATATTTGGGGGGAATTAAATGAGGTTTTTTGGATGAACCTGGAACTAATTAATTGTCTTCATAAGAAATAATGGATATCAGAGCATAGGTGTATACAAAATAATATTTGGTGAGATATATAAATATAATTCACACAGAACAAAAATTACAATATATGCCAGAAAATGCAATTCATTTCAAGAAAATGTATTTCTCTTTGACCTGGATAAAGATAATACATATATATATCCTGATGCAGAAAAGGTCACACTACAGTAAAACACAGCTCTCACTTTCCTGTGGCAGAGCATCATGAACCTTTTCACCCCTCCAAAAGACAAACAGGATAAAATTAGTTCAGTGGGGCAAAGACTGGAAGAGTTTTGAGTCAGCTTATCTACAGCAGTAACTGCAAATTCCTCTACTTTGGGACTACAAACTAAAAGAATCTATGTTGCAGGTGTTACTAGAGTCCAAAAAAAAAAAAACTAAACAAAAAAAAAAAAAAAACTATGCAGTAGTAGGAGTTGAAACATTACACATTTAAAACAGCTGGATATTCTTAAAGTAAGAAACTTAACATGGTAAGTCACTTTTGAAAAACTGCATCAGTTACTAGTATAATAAATACATTTTCCCCAGTTAATGGGCTTAATTTGTTTTGTAAAACTACACTAAAAAAATAATTAAAAAAACCAAAATTTATCATAAATGTGAAAATTACTGTACCAGCTTATTTGTATTTTATAATGGTTTGGTGAAGTTCTTACACTGAGGTCAGGATGTAGGTTATGAAATATACTGAGTTTAAGCAGGTGGTCTCACTCATACATTAAGCTGCCTACATATCAAGCCAAAATATCCTTCAGTTTTCAGCTAAATAGCAGTTATGTGAGCCAAAGGCTAAATGCTATTTCGGATTTTTGTTTTGTGGGACCCTATTCTGCATTAGTATCAATTTTAATACTAATAGTATGGGTTACAAACCTTGATATGAACACCTGCAGCAACACACCACAGCCATAGAGTTTGTACGCATGTGACGTGCAAAGCTGCCAACACACTATATAATTTCAACAAGCTCAGCTGCAGTATGTGGAAAAACTGAAATGCTGACAAATGACTAAAGAAAGACAGAGGGTGTTAAAAAAAGATTCCACTCCAGATTGGCAGGCAAAACAACACCCTAAACCAAACCATCTTGCATATTTAGAGAATCACATAACTATAGAAGCAGAACCCAGAACCATCATGATAAGGGAGCTTATGTGAGGGAGGGAACGCCTGGTAGAGTCTTGACACAGTACCATCCCCATAAAATATACTGCTTATACTGGCGAATAACTTAAACAACCTGAGAAGAAAATTTCCAGACAGTTCAGCTGGACCACAGGGTAATGTTCATTGGCGATAATATGTAGCTTTGCAATAATTTGATTAACATCACAATCTCAAGTCTGATAAAGGCCTGCGCAGGAAAAAAGAAACTTACTATCCCCTGTTGTTTTTTCTGTTCTTTGGATATGCAATTATTTTCAAGAATTTATTTCATCTGAGACATAAACATTACTGGAATGTAATGCTGCTTATGTGACATTCTGTTGTAAACAATGTATTCATTCATTAATTTTTAGTAGCCAATTAGGATGTGCCATAATGGTGGGTTTTTTCTGAAGCTGGTGCTATTCATAGTTTTTGTTTTATTTTCGTTCAACTAGGAAAATAAGCCATTCTTAATTATAACTAATAGACTAGTCACATTTTATAACATTTTTGAACAATAAACCCGAACAGTAGTCATGGATTTGTATATAAAAATATACTAATAACCTTATACTACTCCCTAGAAGTGACATAATTATGCGCTTCTTTTTCTCTCATCCTTTGTTTTACTATTACAGTAATCTCTTACTACCCAAATCTAATTCACTCCTGAAAATGCTGTGGATGTCAAAGGGCTATTTCCCATTATTTTAAATGGGGGGAATTAAATATCTTGCTGCTTAAAGTACTCTGAGAAGCTGCTTTTAAAGGTGCTATATAAAAATAAATATTACTATTATATTATTTTGCTTTACTTAATTGGATTATGCCACACTTCAGAGTGCTCTGGAAAATGAACAAAATGTAAGGTGCACTGTGGCATAATCGCCACAAACAAACAATATAGTAGCACAAACCATGTCCAGCCTGGACACTGGGTGCCAAGTACAGTGCCGTTCCAACAGGAGTTCTAGGGTTTTCACAAGCAAAGGAAAGAATAATCCTTGGATCTTACACTGTCTTTATAATATTTCAGTGTGACATACTGAACTATTTCTCTACATCATTTATACAAATGTTTTCAATCTCAGTATTGGGAGGTGAGAACTTAATACCAATATATCGGCTGAGATTTATTCAACTTGTGAAACAGACCAAAGATTTATGAACAGTACATCATGCCTGTTTGTACAGATGTTTGGAACCATTTTCAGAAGAAACCCATATATTTTAGTGGGAGTGGGACATTTGTGCATGGAAACATATGGAAGAAAACACAAAGAGCTGTCTTGTTCAACCAGCACACCCACCCCTAGGATACAAGCAGAAAACAATGTTCTCACCCTCAGCTGACAGCCCACAACGCTGGTCTGCACTGATCTTGTTCGGCAGACCCAGTGGGAACTGTTCCCACGAGACACACATATTACCGTAAGGAGGAGAAATAAATCCTCACAACATGACAGATCTCGAACCTTCCACCTTCCTGCATAAGAGTTAGGAGGGCTTTCGTTCCTGACACTTGTGTGCATTGGGACCCTAAATGAAATTAACTATGGTGTTTGACTAAACCTTTAAAAGCCCAGCACAAAAAAACAATGCAATAAATTAAAAGGAAAATAATTTGAATATTGAGAAGCAGGGTAGGATTTAACTTTGGATTAAAATGCCATTGTTTCCCTTTGCCACCATTCTCCACTGAACATCTGAGGGAAAGACACACAGGTAGTTGGTATTTTTCATGTCTATAACTGTTTTGGGTAAGTTAAATGCCCGTTTTAAATTTCTTCTTGTGTAAGGCAAGGGCATGTCATGGAAAAGTACACATCCTTTAAATGGAGATGAACACTCAAGATAACAAACAACCGACAGCAAGCCACGGAACATCACCAACAACGGAAACAAGCAGTCTTTCATCTCGAGTTTCACTATGGCAGGTATCTCACTTAGCATTTCACCTGTTTAAGTGTAGCAGGCTTTATGAAACAGTGAAATACTAGGCAGCAGTAAAAAAAAAAAAACAAAAGAAAAATCCCCCATAAAGTGACATTTAAGCTAAGTGCGTCCATCAACTTTGCTTCATTTCTCTTCAGAACAAATACAGAGATCCAAAGTTGAAGATGACAACAACATCAGAAGAGCCATTTAGGGTAGAACCTATATTACATATTTTTGCTATAATTCCTGTGGATAGTGTTAAAAATCACCAAGTGGTTCAGATGTGTATTGGCCAATGTAAATAAACAATTGGCTGGCCATATAGTTGACCTAATAAAATGTCTTATGAAAATATGTATTAAATCAGGTGATATTATGGTTACTGTGCAGCATACTACACCTTGCAGTGTCCTGCTGGGTAAGGACATCATAAACCGTTCCTTACTGAAGCCTCAACAAACAGCATGTCAGAAACGCTCAGTGACCACATGCAGATCTTACAGCAAAGCTAACAATGGCCCTTACAGGGAGGATAAATAAATAAATCAGAGCTCGACAATGTGCCTACTAAATCACTATACAGCACACTGACACAGCTTCAGCTACTATAACTGAACACATCTAGAGGGGAAAAGGCACACATCACAACTGTTCTTAAAAAAATTCTTAATTCTTAATTGTTGATTACAAAATATGGGAAGAATCAATAGGAAAACAGCAGCAAGGAGTATTGTGTCCATACCTCACCATTGTGATCAAAGCAGGTCACCTGTTACCTCCCAGTTTAATAATCCAGTCGGCACATAGTATTACACAAGGTAAGCGGGATGGTGCAGGGTATCACCAAAGGGTTGGTGGTGGGGATTCATCTGGGATTTGAGTGAGCTTCTCTGATCAGCATGCTAGCCCATGCAGTCAGCCTCAGTACTACACCCTCCAGTGTAAGGTGAGCTTGCGAGCAACTGCTGGACAGCCACACACAGTTCTCCTTAGCTCTGCTTCTATCATTTTTTTTCTACTTATGTGGAGGAGTGACAGATGTTGAGGTTTGAAAGAAGCCAGACTTGCTGAAACAGGAAGTCAGAAGCTAGTATCCTCTCTGTAATGTCACCCACAAACTCAGCAGCATATTTCTACTATGCCCTTCTTATCTGTGCTCTAAACTCGACAATATCTGTGCTGTCAATCCTGCTTCTCATCTGGACTGTAGTGCTGCAGTGTCAACAGTTATTTTATGTGCACGGAGGGCAGATACTACCTGTGCAGGCAGTAATCACCTGTACGTCTCTCTGTTGCTCTTTCAGTTTGTACGAAGGGCTCTGAAACTACACTCGTGGAGGCTGCTTGTGAAGGACAATGAAACTATCACTATGGAGGCTGAATAAAAGCAACAAATAATGCAAAATGCATGTTACCATGACTCCGAGGTATTCATAGGTAGACAGGGCTGAATCACCACTTTTTAAAATAATACTGTGCTGCTGGTAATCTCGCAAACAGAAATGTTGTCAACCCTCTAGTACCAGTTATATTGCCTTTTGCAATTCTGCTACAAGAAAACAAAGACCTCCACCCACCAAGGGCTGATTTCTTGAAAGGAAAAAAAAAAAAACGACATACCAGACTACCACAGCGTATACTGCAGTTTTTGGAAGACGTTCAAGTAAAATGCAGGTTCTTCCATAGCTGTAAGGTTGACCATATATGGTGCCTTGCAAAAGTATTCAAACCCCTTAAAAGGTATCAACATTGCCTGGATTACAAGCTATACATGCATATTTTTTCACTCAATATTTTTATTGCAAAATTTTTAATTGTGATTGTATTTCTGTTGTTAAGGTGAATGTTCTACAGTAGCACAAAGTCCTGACTCAATCCCACTGGGAATTTGTGCCACTATTTAAAGTCCACAAGGATCATCCAACCACTCTGAACAAGATGCTGCAGATTTCCCAAGATGAATGGGAAAAATAACTTTCAAATGGGATGCAAAACTAGTATGTACATACCCAAAAAGACATAAAGCCGTTACAGCAAAAGGTGGCTCGACCAAATATGAATGTGTGGGGTTTGAATACTTATGCAAGGAGAAAATTTCAGCTTTTCATTTTCTTTAAAATAACTGCAAACAAAATACCAAAATACTATTGTATTGCCTTGTATTACTATTCACAAGGCACTGTAATTTGTCAGTTTTTCCTCACTAGAAAAGCCCACTGAGCCCCGGTAGTCTTGAATTGCACATGATAATGAGTCTCAAGTTGCCATTTTATGAATAAAGCTATGACACACAAAAAAAAAAAAAAAAAAAAAAACCCCGCCAGAATGCACCCCTAGACATTGTTTCCTGGTGGGACCCATGCACAGAACCATAGCTCTGTGGTGAACAGGCCCACCCCTGGCAGCAGGTCTAGACACCAGCACCGTGCCAGAGGAAGCCCAGCAGACCCCAGCAGTGATGAGCCCTGGCTGCAGCCCTTATGTAACGCTCCCCAGGTTCAATAGCACTACTTATTTATAGGCCTGGCCCTGGTGACAAAAGAGGATATTCTTAGTCCCTGTTCGTCTGCTCTGAAGCCCTGCCAGGGTTAAATCAGTCACGGACAAGCTACGGCGTGTGGATTTTGGAAATGCTGCTGATATTTTTAGGACGGAGATATGAGATTGCTGCTGGCCACAACCAATACTACTGAAGATAAATTTAGAATGTGAGCAGGGGACAGGACTGTAGCATGCAGACCTCACTGCTGCCAACCCTTCTCTAGTGTCAGTCATGGAAACTCAATACAAAAAGGACCAAGAAAATGATGAAAGTGACTTTGCCAGTTCTTGTCTGGGCAATCAAGTTTTAAAAACTCAACCTCTGTAGTTTATCATTAGAGAGATTAAGTCCCTCCCCCTAAAATAAATTCTACATATTTAAATAATCAATTCTGGAATCTTACAATTATATCATTGAATTAATGAATAAATAATTAAAGATAATAATGTATGCATATAAGTTTTTTTAATGTTAAAAATAACTACAAAGTAACTAATCTAAAGAAAACTTGTGTTATTATGCAAGTATTCTTACTCAAACATTTTGTGATAAAGATACTCAGTAACAAATTATTTTGACTGCAGTGAGATTAAAACTTTGGACAAAAAAATAGGAAGGACAGCAATAAGCCATCTATTTTTTCATTCAAATCTGTTTTATGGTCATGTTTATAGAAATTTCAACTCCCATGCACACACATCTTCTACGTGAACTTATAATAAACAGTTTTTGGTATAAAATATGGCCACGCCTAAAGAGCAAAAACTTCTGAACCAAAAAGATTTGCAGATGAATCCATAAATGATACTGGATTTTAGTGTTAACCAGTTGTCCTCTCTAAATGTGCATCTGTGCTATTTCTGAGTGAAAATATCCTCCAGAAAACTTTTCAGATTACCCGTTTTCTCCCGTTTTGAACCTCTGTGTAAAAGCACTTTCTAAATACACACCTTTTTTTAAGCTTATTTAAATGTTATTAACAGGACACCTCTGACACAAATATAATAGTAGATGCTGACTTAAAGTCATATACATTCTTCATCACTCAAAAGGAAAAGTTATTTCCTGTGAACTGCAAATGGGACCACCACAGTGTTTGTCAAAATATGTTCCTTACTGCAGAAATGACCAAACAACAAAGATATCAGCACCGATAACCCTCAAAAGTAAACTACTGGATCAACAAACACACACATTTTGTTCCAAAATGTCACTGCTCATGCTCAGGTGGTTTTGTAGAAACCTCAAACTGTGTCCAATACCATTCTGCAGTCTCTCACCTCACCCCCTGCTTGGAAAGTCATTTACCATGCAGTGTCCTGATGTTGGCTGGTCTGGCAAATAAAGAGCATGGGGTTCCTTAGCAACTGTCTTTGTTGTGTTACCGGGTAACAGAGTGCCTTGCTGGGGGCATAGACCAAGGGGTGAAAGAGCACGGAGCAAAGTCCACTGGCAGCAGTGAAGCCCGTCACCCTGCACTTATGCACTTGTATGACATGTTTTTCCTCCTATTATATTCAGTTCCTTAAAATGAAATGATTCATCCTTTCATTTAGTATGAAAAGTTCAAATACCAACAGTGGGGGGGGCATCAAATAATTTTCAAAACCAAGAGTACTGAAACTGAAATGTTTCCCAGATATAACCTCAAGGTTATTTTTCAAAACAAAAACTGCAGGAGAACAACCTTAAATAGTATATAAAAACTACTGACCTCAAAATAGCTAAGCAGCATGTTAAAATGCTTTACATTTTAGCCAAATGGTACAGTGTAAAAAATTGCCATTGCACAGTACATTTTCGTTTAAAATTCATCACCGGAGATGTGCGAGTTTTGAGATTAAATAAAGTCATATACATAAAAATCAGTAATTAAATGTTATAATTTCTACTACATTTCAGCTTATTGCAAGGGAACGAAAGCACTTCCACTTAGTATCCATAGCAGAGAAAAACTGTTACCATACAAGATTAACGCTTGGCTTTAAGCATGTAAAATTTAAGCAAACAAAAGGTATAAAACTACAAAACTATTTTAAAAAAAAAAAAGCACTTAAAAATGTTTCTGTATTAGACTGACGTGATTAAAAGTACACTCGTGGATTTGCTACATGAAGCTTTACGACCACAAAGAAAAGGGCAGATGGGAAACATTACTTAGGTTCTCTTAAAATGCTGTAAACACAAATACTCTACAGTGGAAGCCACCGCATAAAAGTTTTCTGAATGCATCAAGCCTAGTATTATAACTGACAGAGATCTAACATAATGTCTAACATTCTAGATTCCACATCTTTATCAACCAATAAAATGTCATTAAACAAGATGCTATGACGGTTTCATTCAACTCCACTGATCTATCCAGCAGTGCGGCATCCCACCAGTGTCACTTAGATGATATCATAAACCCTGAAAATCTAAGCAGTATAATGGATTTCATAATGCATCATTAAAAACAAACAAGACATTGCTTTCAAGATATAATCAGTCAAAATGTATAATGGAGGACAATGGCAGATAATGGGTTATGGAAAACAACAATACATTTTCATGACATGGAAAGCAATACCCATACACTGCACTGTGGAAGGACAAAAAAAACAAAAAAAAAAAAACAAAAAAGTTTCCATGAATCAAATTTTGAGAGACAGCCAAGAACGATGACTATTTCATCCCATGAACAAAGTCTTCTGACTGTCTTCAAAATACATAAATATGGAATGCCTACTGAATGCAAAAAAGTAAATGGAACGGCATGAAGCAAACACTAATGGCAGCAGAGGAATCGGCACAATTGGTAGTTCCTAAATGTAGCTCTGCTTCATACAAATCAACACTCGTTCTTGGTCATTACACTGATTTTCACACCTGTCACCAACATTGTGCACAGTGCTGTCAGATATTTATGTGACAAAATTGTACACAGGCTCTTCGCCCATCATCGTTGATTTAAATTAGGCAGATGGCCTCGGTGTACATGGAGACACTCATTAGCCAAATGGAAAACTCCATGGCCATTTCTTCCTGTCAACAATAGAGAGAATACAGTGCCCCAGTGTCATTGTCCTATTTCATACCCCCACAGCTGATGTGTTGTTGCAATATGTTTGGAAGCTAGACACATGACGTGTAAATTAATGCCAGAGAATGTGGGACACTGCCTGTGAACATGCAAGTTTACAGTCACATAGGGTAAGTCTGATGTTTCAGCACAGATGAAACCAAGAAGTCCAAATGACCACTCCGAAAGTCTGTTGTTAAAAATGGGATAACGCACCTGCTAAATTCTGGTGCCAGCAAGGCCTACTGGTGGCCTTGCGTGGCTACATAACGGTAGGGGTGATTGAGGACTAAAACTGCCACATCAGAAGGAACAGACGACCATGGGACACATGTGAGAAAAGGAATTAATAAGACCCCACTGAGGGTTTATAGCCCTGCAGTTGAGCTAATGTTAGCTCTGTGAATTCCTGTAATTCAACAGATTATCAATTTAGAACACAGCAGCGCTCTAACAACAGCATTAGCACCATCTGCCACTTTCAGTTAACCGCCACAAATACTTATTACATTCCAGTTAGTAAATAGAATTAAGATAATGTTATCTACTCTTGTACCGCTTCTGATTAACTATCTATCTGCCGTTTGAATCTGACTAACAGACAGCTACTTCAGTAATGGGTCCCAGGAAAAGCAATCCCAAACACTTTGGGCTTTGATAATGGTATTTATACATAAAGCGCATTATCTGTTCAAAGCACTTTTGTTTGAGTTGCACGTTACTTTGGAGAAACGCATCTGTCATGGGAATAAAGGTAGCTGGGTTTCTAAAATCACCTTGAATCCCAATAAAAAGCAATATTGTTGTATACCTCTGCAGTACCTTAGAAACACATCCTCTGAATCAAGATTTATGGGACTTTAAAGACACTGCTACTGGCATTTCCTTTATCATCACTGGGCAAACTCAGAAAAATCATATTCAATACCTTTTACCAGTCTCAGTATTGCACAGCATTATCCATATATTTGGGTGTTCTATTCAACTGACGATAAAAATCCACAGTGATTTTTTCACTAGAACAATATGAAGAGCTAAACATACTCAACAACTAAAACATAATTAAATGAAGCTGAAGAGGTATGAAATGAATTCTTAATTCATATGAAGGCACTATATAGTTTTCTCCCATAGACCTGCTTTCAATTTTCATTTCATCACCATTGTCCCAAAAATCTCTACATTTGTCAGCATATTTCACATTCCCCCACCCTGTACAGTTTTACTGCTTTTATTTATGCCTATTATCTATTATAAAATTACTTTGCTTATATAACATGAAGTACCAAACAAACAATGCAAGTGATCATTTAAACAGAATTTGAGCGATGCCTTCAGGGCAAAAATTGTGCCAGTTTTCAACTACTTTTAAATTCTCCATATGTAAAAGTTCTAAGAGACTCTAAGGCTAAGGGATGCGAGACCCTTAAATGTTTGAGCAGTGAACCTCATCCATAAGCAGACAGGCTATGAAACGTGGGCCAGCACTCACTCTGTGCGCCACCCGCTGCATTCTGCCCGAGGCCTATTTTAAGCTCAGGAGTGCATACCTTGTGCTTTACATAGAGGCTGATCTGTCGTGGGGGTGCCGAGTCATCTCGGACCGGGTGGCACTGGAGGTGGGAGAGTGGGGGGGGGTCACCTACATGACCTAAAACACAGTCCATCACAGCTCCTTCAGCCTCTTCGTCAGCTACAGTTAGCGACCTGGAGCAAGGTGCTTAAAGTGGTCTGGTAAAATATGCATGATTCAGCTTTGAATACATTTGTTTTTGACAAAAAAAAAAAAAAAAAAAAAAAAAAANAGCAAATGCAAATACCACAAGGCAAGACTGAACCTGCCTTGCTGATACCCTCAGTGTGCCATGCCAGCAGGAGGAATTTTTTTTTAAAAAAAAAAAAAAAAAAAAAAAAAAAAAAAAAAACACAGCAGTCTGCCATAAACTATTATTCTTTCTGCAGTTATTGATAAAAGGGGGGAAAATTGAGGCCACACAGTCAGAGAGAGCAGTGTTCCTAATACTTTCATATGTCATGAAATAGATCAACATTAGTCACATGTTCCTGAATTAAAATTCTTCCAGACATCTAGCTGTTCAAACTGGACCTTTTGCATCAAATCTTATACCTGTTAAATCTTTCTTTAGAATTTATTTCTTATATAATATCAAGCTTCATTAAAATTCCTTTTAATAAATTACAAGAAAGGTCTGCAATAAACAATTCCAAATCAAAAATTGTATTTTGAAAACAGAGATGTATCATATACTTATACAATTCAATTCAATGTGCATGAGTACAGAAAGTGACACTAACGTATTTGAGCCATTCAGTCAAATGTTTCCTAATGCCATGTGAACAATTATTCTATTTATCCACCGAAACTAATTTATATTAAATCTTGTGCATTTTCTTGAAAGGTAATTTTTTAATAAAAAACACATTTGCATAATTCTGTAAAAGTTTGATAATTTTTTTTCAGCAGCACCATTGGGTTGAATATTTGGTGTTTTGCAGCTGCCCACTTCCTTACTCACACAACCCAGGTCAAACACTATAAATATAGAACAGCTCTTCAATATAGGCCATGGAAATCATCTCCTTCCCTCAACAGTGAGGGTATTTTGGGGTGACTCACTGTGTTCCTGCACCATGTTTTTCACGGCAGCACACTGGAGAGAAATGCTCATATCCTCTTAGTCAAGCTGAGCTTTCGGCAAGGTGAAAAATCAGCCACCCCGTCCTTCCTATGTTTGTGCTGCTGGAGGGGAAGTCCAGGGACATGGAGGGAAAGCGATGCAAACTCACAGAGCTGATTGCGTGTTTTCATCAGCACAGGACTTCCAGGGCACATTTAAATGACAAAGCTCATCTCAAAAATCATTATCTTTTCCGTTTAGCTGACACTTTTCTGCAATATGACTTACAATGTAAACTGCCCACTTAAACAACCTACAATATCACAGGTCTGTACAATAGTATACAGTTTACCAATTTGTACAACTGGCACAATTCAGGATAAATGTTGTGCTCAAAGGGCACAACGGCGAGACAAAGGTTTTTTCCAATGGTAAGGTGAAGACTAACCACTACACTTTGTCCCAAGTAGAAACAGATATAGCTTTCATAGCAAAGCTGAGAACCTTTCACAAACACACACTAATTAACTTATAAAGATGTATAAATGAAGCAAGTAACTTAATGCTCAGGAAGGCAGTTGACATGCCAATCACACACAGGTGAGATGTACCCAAGCAACCCAAAAGCCAAGTTTTCCCCATCCATGGGAATCTAAAATTAAGTAATGGTTTGAGTAGAGCTGTATTTAACCAGGAACAAGACAAAGCTTTCTCAAATGCAGCAAAATCTTGCGATAATGTGTGGCATGATATGACTAATTTGAACACAACCTGATTGGTGATTGACTTCCATCCTCCTGCCAACATCATCTTCTGACAATGAAACCGTACAGCTGAAACAAAGCTTGTGTTCCTACGATGCAGTCTCCCGAGTCTTCCTTTCATAACACTGATGATGGCATGGTCAGAGTGGGTTGCTGCAACATTACTATTCTATTAGTAAACAGTATATTTGTTATACACATGTTTTGTTTGTAACAATAGGACTATATCTTACACAGTTAATAAAAACATTGTTTTTCTATTTTTCATCACACAAAGCAACCAGAAAGCCAACTGTTTCCCTGTTAACTTCAGAATAAGGCAACCCTGCATTTTATGCAGTTGAACCTATCCTGCTTAGATTTCATTTACCATGTCATGACAGGATTTTACAGTAATAATAATGAAGACTCTAAGCACTTGTGGTGTTATACAGAATAAAAGCAGTTGTGACACATGTGCCATTTAGTTGTCCTCGTAGAGCCAGCATCCAGCAGGTTCAGTCCCCAGTTTGAGTTCAGCCAACATGTCTGGAAATGTTGAATATGCCATCTCATTTGACAACAGGGGCTGTCCCCCACTATGTCCCCCGGTGCTCTGAATGATGACTCATGGACCTTGTGTTTAACAAGTGAGAGTATGTACTTTATAAAAATACAATGATTTCCAAATGCGCTCTTTAATAGCTTCCTGTGCTGTTGGCCCTTTCTTTCTGTATCTAAGGAAATATAGGTAATGCTTCCTGTTCCTGTAAAATCAGTAAAAAGCAGAAAATCCATTTAACATTTACTGGCAACACCATGGCCACGTCCTGTATTTGTGTGTGTGCGTGTGTGTGTGTGTGTGTCTGCGAGTGCATGTACTCTGGATAGTACCTCACTGTACTGTGGTACTGTTATTTGTCTCACTGTGTTTCACACATGGTCACATTCACCATTAACTGTTACAGCGGTGACCATATTCACCATTACCCGGCAGCCGGGTGACACAGCGGTGGCCCTATTGACTTAACTAATTGTGACAACAGCAAAGAACTTGCTGTTCGGTCGTTGGGATGTTTTTTTTTATTCAGTTAGAGAAAGAAAAAAAAAAGTTTTCCTTCAAAAAAGTACCTGTCAGTCATAGTGACAGTAAGAGAAAATTACTGTCTCAGCGGCTCCGCCTGTGTTTCTACACGACAAAATTCACACGTTTTAACACAGCAGCCTCGAGCACAAAATATAACAACAATAAGAAACGCTGCAGCGGCGTCGCGCGCCTCACTGCAGGTTAAAAACAACTCGGACATAAGTCCAATAAACCGCTATAAATTTAAGAGGGCACGCAAAATTAGCTGTATGTTAGTCAGTCATTTCTCTAAATAATCTGAGTAAATAAGAAGAGCGCAGACACGCCGGCAGCACGAGGACACTTGGTGCGGTACTTTCACAACAGAAGGGGAAAAAAAACCCACAGTTTGTCTTGACAGGACAAACACGGCACTTAACACTCATACACAGGGGCCTATCATATTGAGTTCAGCGAGCACCGGGCAAAAACTGAACAGTTTACCGCGGTACCGTTTGAAAGGCTATAAGGAAACATCCAGAGAAGTGCGTGTCGGGAGCCGAACCGAACCGAACCGCAGCCGGTCCGGCCTCTTACCTTCGGGACGTCATGGCGGAGCCGCGGAAATCCCAGATGTCCGAGCAACTACAGCGCAGAAGAGGAGGACCCGGGGAGGAATGACTCCACTTTCGCGAGCCGTACAAGCGTGCGTGAGTGTGTGTGTATGTGTGTGTGCAGGAGACGGAGCGCGTGAGCCCCATGACAACAGCCGGGAGACTCCTCCTCCGGGAACTCACGCGCTCAATCCCCGCTACCACTTTTTTACTGTTTCACAAATCGTGCGTCACCTGTTTTTACTGGAGTTTACGGGACATCTCCTTCACTATACACATAAATTTTACCATAATTTTTTTTTTGGGCGCTTTTCTCCGAAGCCACTTACATCGAATACTATGCAGTATTTATTTGAAATAAAGGTTATCCAAGGTAAATGTACCACAGTAAACCCCCTACCATCATTTGCTCACCTGTACGGCAGAGGGGTGTGACATACAATATAAAGTGGTCAGTTAACCCCACAAACTCGTTGAAGACCAGCTAACTCCTCAGAGGAGGAGCAGGAATAGAACCCACAACCTCATAGGCCACTCAGGTGTTGTATAACAACAGGGCTGTCTGCTGTGCCTCCACACACACAGAGAAGAGGAGCCAAAAATGCCAATTAATATGCTGTTAAAAGGTTGGAAGGGTCCCAAGGTCAACAGGGCTGAGTGAAGGTCTGGCCGCTGCTGTTAGTCAGTCCACTTCACCATGGACAGCCTGTAAAGTCCTCAACAAGGCCCTTGGATGATTCATTAGACCTCATGTTACTCCAATACACCAAGAACTGAGTTTTCATACACGTTTTCATCAAAACAGACAGACAGCTACAAGGGCATTTTATGAGCTGGTCTGTCAGCTTTCTGTAAAAATGTGAAGGCTGTAGTTCAGGCTTTGACAGGAGACATTTTATATAAATGTAAGGCTTAGACCAAGGACTCTCTCCTCTGTGTGTTAGTGGTTCAGCAGTGGAGCTGGGAGAGCACATCACTAAGGACCTCTCCTCTCTGGGACCCACAACCCAACCCAGAAAGGTGAAAATGCACAACATCTGCTCTTTATTTTACATCTCTCTGTACAGAATTATCTCACAGGAGACAAGGAAATACAATAAAGAAACAATGGCACGACAAGCAGAAAGAGAAAAAAATACAAATTTAATTTTTCTTATACCATTAGATGTGACAAGAAATTGTGAGTTTAACCCTGCTGAAGTATATAACCCAAACTGTTAAAATTAAATATGTTTAAAAAATTGTACAAGACAACCCTACTATGTATGATTTGATGTTCTGTATGCCAAATGTGTCTGAAAGAGCATCCACTACGTCTGATTCCTTCTACGTGCAAACACACTTGGCCATTAAGGACTTCTGATCTTACCTTAAAGGTGTCAAACATTTGCCCAAAGGCTTGGAATAACATTTTGCTCCCCTGGTGGCTTATTTATCTGAGGGTTTTCAGACCAGAAATGTTTAAAACAGCCCAGAAATAATATTTTCAAAGTAAATGACTGAACATGAAGCCAACATGGAGCTTTCACCCTTTCTGAAATGTGGCCAGGGCTGCAGCTACTTAACGTTTTACAATAAACTGTTTGAACTTTGCATTAACTAGTTTATGTGCAGCTTTTGTGTTTGTGGTTCTCATAAAGCCCCGATTTTTTCTGGGACTATGACTTGTCTCAATTTTTGCAGGACCACAAGACAGGCAGATGTAGCCCTTTTCTTTCGTCTGGTTCCTTTTGAGAAGCTGTAAATAACACAAAACCTCCTAGGGACATTTTTAGGCTGCAAAGGAAGAGGCAGAAAAGCAGCTGATGTGTTCTGAACTTTATTCCATGGTGGTAAGAACACAGGACACAAGTAATAAAGTCAGTGATGGTATTGTCATGCCACTGTCCCTCAGGTACACTTCAGTAATAAACAGCAGTTCACAAAAATCAAACCGGAACTTCTTCTGAACACACAAATAGGAAACAAAAATACTCAAGAAAACAAAGTGTATGATTGTATATATGTGCATATATGTATGAGTCAGAAAGACAGATTATACAGATGATGTAGATGCACCTGTCTTGAGAAATATATACAGAGAGACACTGACTTGCAGCACAGGGTAATGTGTTGACTTTAAGGCATATCTGAAACAGTTCCCTCCGCCGGTCATTTACCCTCTCACCTCTTTTTATGTAACACAAAATATTCAAACAGTTTTGTGATGCAACATCATTTTGTTCTCCCAAGTTTAAACACATGGGGAATGCAGTGTCGTTTTGTCGCAAAAGTCATATTTTATGTGTAGAAAAACACTGGTAATAAGGGGGGAAAAAAACAACATATCATAATGATATTTTCTGCCTTCTTTGAAATCACTTCCGACAGCACACATGTAAAAACCACAGAGCTCACATCGCCCGGCAGATACAGCCCAGAACTGACTCTCGCAGTACAGGTACATAGAAAAGGTTGTTCAAGCCTCTGAAATCCTGCTGTCCTCAAATGAAGACATAACATTGTTCTGAGAATTGTTCAGGTCTACTCGTCTGTTCCATCGTATAACAGACGAACGCACTAACTATTATTTTAATTTCAGGGCTGTACAAAAGACTGTATGTCTTTGTAAGTGAAACAAAGTTTCTAATAATTAAAATGTGAATCCTTTACAAAGCCAACTGAAAACTTTTTCCCCACAAATGTCACAAAACTGTAAACTCAAGTCACCACATACAGCAGACCAGTTCCGTAGTACAGAGTATCACACCAATTTATACCAGACCAATCTGTACCTCTTCAAACTAACAATTAGCACAGTTACGTCCAATTTGTTGCTGCTGTTTTTCATCCTTTGGGTTACAGACTACGTTGCAATAGAACGTTGATTACCCTATTTTTAGAGGGGTAATTTTCTTTTTCAAAGTTATCATTTTTACATGAAAGGTTTTTATTACTCTAATTCATATAATAGGCTGAACTTTCAAAGGTTCCCAGATTCTGTCTAATTTCCTTCCTGTGGCTTTGCACACAGAACTTTTCTCATTTTCTTTATTTTTTGCCCATTAATCTAATCTCTGCTACAACGTCTCCTGGTGGTAAAACAGCATAACAGATTACTGTAATTTTCTGATACATTTTTAGTCAGAAACCAAAACTGACAATTGCAGGTGAAAAAGTAAGCAATTGAAAATGTTTTGTAGTTCCATAATTGTTTAGCACAAGAATGTTTTGCAGGGAAACATATTGCCAACGTGTAAGGAGATGCTTTCATTCGCACTGTCTGTAATCTACAGCCCTGCAGATAAAATTGTGGTTTTACTTTAAAAACAGGAAAAAGGTGTGATCTTAAAGAGCAGCATGCAGCATCACTGTTTTAATGAAATGTGACAAACAGCACCTATGAGGAAAGTCTAATCTAAATCAAAGTTAATGTTTTCACAGTTTCAGTTTCACCGTTTTTATTCATTTGCACGTATATTGACATGACAGCAAAGGGAAATGTTTAAGTGAAGGAGCCTGACCCTCCAGTTCCACCTGCTTTTCTCTGTCCAAAAGTACTGTACTCTTGCAAGAGTCTGGCATATTAAGACTTTTAGTTCAGAGTTCCACTTAAAGTTGAATATAAAAGCCCTAATCCTACTTTAGCCTTCATCAGAGAACTAAATTCTCTTCACAGCTAAATGCACAGTATGTGCTTTGAACACGGATTGAATCAACTCCTCATTTTGCAACACTTGCCACTTTTGTCTTTTAGGCTCTGTGAGAACCAGTTAAGACTCAAAAGTAAAAACTATTAAAATGAGAGAAAACTCAAAATTACCAAAACAACGAGGAGGGAGGGAGGGGGGGGGGTCCCAAAGAGGTGATGGAGGACCAGATCTGTGACTCTGGCCATGGTAAGGATCCTGTGAAGGCTGCAGTGACTTCTACTTTCCTCAGTTAAAAAAAATAAAACAGAAATATAACAACTTCTTCCAGGAGGTGAAGCTTTCTTACACCGAGTTTATTAGCTGAAGTCATCAGTTGAATGTCTAATGTCAAAATAAAACAGAAGATGAGAGGGGACAGCCTTGTCCCTCTACAGTAAGAACTTCACAGGAGAATGAGAATGTACTGCTGTACTGACACTGTACTCACAAAAGCAAAGAGGAAATACGGCACCAAAGAGGACAACAGACAGGACACCAGCACCAGTGTTCAAGTAATGAGCAACGTGATGTTTTTTTTTTTCCGCTTTTAGACAATAAAATATTTATAACTTTGTGTTTTGACACCATGCGCACCTGCAGCAGTCAATTCAGAAACAAACCTTGTGAGTCAATAAAATAACAAAAACAATCAATAAACACAATTAAAATCTATTAAATTGAAAACAACATTTTTTTCATATATAAAAGGCAATGAAACGTATACAAAAATAGAAAATAATTACAGCAGTTGACTTGGTGTGCATGGGGAGGCGGACACAGGCTATTTGGCAGAGCAGTGAAGGATTCTGGGATTGTTTAAGGCGTCCTCTATCAAGTGTAGGTCCACGCCGTCCACACTCATATCTTTCACACAGCCCACGAAGCCTGTGCTGTAGGCCTTGGGTAGTCGGCGGGTCACAGCGAGCTCCTCCAGACCACCTATGAGGACATTTGTTCAATAAAATTAAAGAAGGTTCTGTATAAGCTGATCAGTGTGTCTGTGGCAGTTTCCCAGGTTTCACCTAATTCTACTTGGGGCAGCATCCAGTGTAGTGCTTACTCCGTTGCTTTGTCAGCAGAAGGAACTGAGTTTCAAAACGCTCGTGTTTCACTGTAACAGCCAGGAACGTGATATTTACTCCTCACCGCAAACAAAAATTACCCAGGTGTCCAAATGGCCAAACTTTCATAACCTTAATAAACAGACCTACAATGTTGCAGGTTACACTGGTAAGTAGGTAATGCATTAAGCCACCTTGCAGAACAGTATCAGCTAAATAAAAAAAAATAAATAATTGCAGAGATGAGCTTTGCCATTTAAATGTTCCCTGGAGGTCCTGTGCATAATAATGCATGTGTGGCAGGGAAAATAAAAGACATTAATGTAAATTCCAGAATATTTTCCCTTTTTAATAAATGTAAATTAAACTCAAGGACCATGCAACAATCATTATTTGATGACGCAAGATGTATTTAAGAAAACCGATTATTTAAATCATTTGTTCAATTTAATTTTGAGTTTTAAATACTTTGTCATGCCTAAGTGGTTTTGGTATTGCAATAAAATTATTGTAATAATCCTTAATACTATCAATATTGTACAGATTTTCTCAAGTTAAAGATATAATGCTTCTTAAGAGATATTTCACAGAAATGAAATTTATAAATCATTTAATAAACAAAATTAATGGAACTGAACCAGGCTAATGCACAACTTGCAAACCAAATCCAGGTCCCCAGAATTCTTAAGCATAAATTGTCATCTTTGCCACGAGGAGGCAGAATTGTTCTGCTTTTGCCAAAGCCTTACGCACCCAAGCAGTACTCAGAGACCGAATATATATTGTTCAAAAATCTGCTCATTTCTGTGTGCTTCCAAAAATGACCACTACAGGTAGTATTCACCTTTATTGTTAGTTGAAGAACGATATTTTATGTGAAAGGGGTTTGGCCATTCCTTCAATATGTATATCTTTGTGACCATTCTACCAGGGTAAGGGCAGTTTATTCATTAATGAAGATCTGTGCTTGTATATTCTGTTTCCACAGGCAGTCTTGGCACATTACTTTGGTGTTCATTTGCAGGCTGTAGGATGTCTGTAAGATCTGAACACCTCCACAACATACTGGCAGATGCCACATTAGCAAGAGAAGTCTTCTGCAGATGAAAAAAAGCTTTATCATAATAAATTTCTGTCTGAACCAAGTTTTGTCATCAGGCTGCATGCAGAGCATGTTTTTTCTTCCCCCACTATATGATAACTAGCTCTGCATCTGGCCTAAGAAGGCGATTATGTAAGTAGTCTGACGTGGAGATTTATTTGAGACATACAGCAGCACAGCAGTATGTCAGCAGTTTCAAAAGTAAGAAAGAAGATCGTTAAGTGGAATGATTTTCTCCGAAAAACAATCTTATGCAAAAGGATCGCTGTCTTCTAAGAGATATTACCTTCACCGGGTGAAAGCATGTTGACATCAGCAGTCATGTGACCCATCTGAGCAGTTCTGTAAGGGGGTCTCAGAATCCTTACCTAGCCAAAGGGCCCCGTCCGTGTCCAGCTGAGTGGCCGCCAGGGGGGACGATCCTGTGACTGCCGCTTCATTGCCAACTTGCAGTGAGCCATCTCTCAAAGTTCTGTTTGAGGATGGAGAGAAGGAGGGGGAGGGGGAGGGGGAGGAGGGAAGGAGCAGGACAGAGACATGAAAGAGGAAAGAGGGACAGGGAAGGGAGGGTTATATATAAAATCTCAATTACTTCTTTGTTGTACTGATTGAAATAATGATGCTACTTGAGTTAATTAGTTAAGAATTTGTGGTAAATTTTTTTTTTTTAGAGTCACAAGGTCATATTAACTTAATGACGTAGAGTACGTCTTAACACACGTGTGGAGAATAGCTCCCATACCGGCTAGCTTTGATGTGGACCCAGCGATTGGTGTTGACCCGCACTGACGACTGCAGCACAACGGGCTTGGAACCTAGATCATAGGTCATCTGGACATAGCCATCCACCACAGCCAGGGCGATGTAGTCCGAGTGCTCTGTTCCCTTTCCACTCCACAAGATCAAGCCATGTGTTGCCTCCGTCCTGATGCTGAGTTCGAACCGGTTCACCAGCAGGGCCTTCTCACTGGGTCAGGGACAGAAGATGCAGCATTATCATAACTGAGGCTGTGAACATCCCTGCAGCATCACACCTACAGAGACCCTTGATCCTTTGTGCCTCACTCTCCTGCAGGAGGTGCTTCTCAAAACAGTCTGCATTCCATGGTGCTATGCCAATCAATAGAGAAAACAAGACTCCAAGGCTGGTAAACATGTTTTTTTCTTTGCTCTTTCTAAAAGAAAGCAGTACGACAAGCTTGCTCCTGACCACATCTGGGATTCTGGACAGCTTGGACCCTCACAGTGCTCTGCATCCAGAGAAGCCATGTTTGTGGATGTGCACAACTGAAGACAAGCCTTCAGAGCAAGTACTTGATGTTCTGGCAACATCTAATACACAACCATGCGCCCTTTCCTTCTCCCCTACCTCCAAACAGCTCCCATGAGACCAGGGGTGAACTAGCTCAGCTCCTTGTATGACAACAGGGCTCATTGCCACACACACACACACACACACACACACACACACACACACACGGTCCACAGGATTTGGGATCGACCCCCAGGAATGACTTCTTTCTAAAGAGGCTTTGCAAACCACGCTTGTCTTAAGTCTATAGGAAAAAGTTATCAGACGGAGGATTCATAAAAGGCCCCCATTGTTAGAAGTGTGGAAGTGTCGAAAACCACAGGGGGGATGGACATAAAACATCAGACACAAAAAACACACAACATGAAACACAGCATGGGCACAGCATGGAAACAACAGCACAGCAAACACAGAAGGGGACTGGAGTGATGTGGCGTGTGAAAGCACACACACATTCTCACAAACACATGATGATATGCTTTCTCACTCAACACACAAAAACTGGAAGATAATAAAGTCTTGGTTTAATTTCAATATGAGCAGTATAACCAATGTTGCACAAACACCACTGTCATGCAGGTGCTGTGTGATGACCAGACCCAGCCTTCTCAGCACAGCAAGACGCAGGCTTGCATTGGCCAACATGCCTAATAAGCCCCAGTCCTTTGGGACCTACACAGGTACTACGTTTTGAGTGTAGGAGGTCTGCTCTAAGGACTGAGTTAGTGCTACACTCCCTTCATTGACCAACAATACCTGCTTTTTACTGAGAGGCAGTGGTGCCTTTTAGGGGTTTTTATTAAGGTCCATGAGTTTCATTGGCTGAAGTCATGGACTTGGCTCCCCAGAATAATTTCTCTTTGACTTTATCTTGACACTTTTATCTTTAAAAATGAACAATGATAATCTGGATCTGTAGATGACAGCTTGACATGGTGGCCACATTTTAACTATTAAAAATATTAAAGGAGTTTTTATTTGCCATTAGAGCCAAAGGAACTGAACATTTTGAGGTTAAAGCCTGAAGGTCTTTTTGTGGGCTCAGCTCTGGCTCCCTGTGCTGTGGTGGTCTTGGCAGAATCTTGCTGTGTTGAGAGGGTAAAAGGTAGAGAGGGGCTGTGCAGTACAGGGCTTTGGACTCACCTCTGGTCAGTTGGGTTCTCCAGCAATTCAGGACTTATGGAGCAGGGGGAAAAAATGAAGGGCATGCAATAAGCACAGGAGCCAGAAGGAGCCACACCACCTGATGTCATTTGACCTCAAGGGGTGCGAGATAACACTGCATGGATCTAGTCTAATGCAGAGCACAAAGTTCCTCATCATACATGTGAATTCTGCTGTGGCCAAAGCAAACTTACAGTAATTTACCCATGTATACTGCATGGTGTTCTTATTGAATCAGTTCAGGGAAGTACTTTGATCAAAGATAAAATTCATATCGGGGGCCTTCAGATGACAAGGCTAGAGCTGTAACTGCTATAATACTCAGAATTTCTCACTTGTCACAACATGTTGTTGGAGTTTAGCTGCAGGATTCAGGAGAAAGTTATTTTTTACCACATCAATAACCAAGATGACAAAGAAATACCCAGCTTAAATAACCCTCTACTAAAGTGAGAGCTTATAAGTCTTTTTATTCACTCAGAGGTTTAAAGGTTAGGAGTTAGCAAGAGGTAGTACATAGTTTGTGGTTTATGGATTCCTTAAATCTGATAATATATCAAGACCTTCAATTTCTGTTTGGCTAATGAATATTGATTGACACGTGGCGAAATTGTGCTCTTATGATCTTGTATGTGATGTGATGTAACCCTTTGTATTAAGAAATCTGTAGACACTTTGAATGGACTTACACTATTATACCTACACTTATTCCATACAACGCCAAAAACAATTACTCTGCTGTCACACACAACTTTTTTTTTTTCCTGATTCAGGGTTAACAGGATACCTGTCCACTTTTTCATGCTGTGTGATAGGCAAAAAGTAAATAAAAATCCCTGTTCCAGGCAATACTGAATGATAACTAAGGATATACCATATTGTGATATTGCAAATTTAAATACTGAAATATTGAACTGTTGTGTTGTATATTCTTGTATACATTTTATTGTAATGTGGACCTGGCAGGAGTCAGAAATGTGGCATAGGGCTGGGTTTCATTCACAGATTTGCAATGCCAGCCTCATCCAAATTCTCCAGTTACTGAAATCCCGCCAACAGGAGGACAATTGTGTATTTTATTTTACAGTTTTTTCACTGATGGAGTAGCCTTGGCAGGCATGTGCATCTTGTTAGCTGTGCGGGAAATATGGAACGTGCAAACACTTTGTAGACCACAGGTTTTGCATATGAAGGTTCTGCTGTGCAAGGGGTTACTTTAACGTGCTTCCTGGGAAATAACAAACCCAGAAACGGCAGACAGTAAGAGAGGCAGCATGTGTTTTGTGATAGTAGTCTTCAGCTTTTCTGTCAGGGAAAGTGCACAGTGCCACTGATACTGCGATAGGGCTAAAGAAGGGTTTTTTTCCCCCAGACTTGTCCATATAACCATCAGGAGAGGCACTGCTGGTCTAGTTACTTAACTTGGACCGTCTGATTAAATTTGTGGCATGAGAAGAAATATCATAAGAGTAAAGACTGAGTAGGTAAATATCTTTTTTTTTAGCTGAAATTAAGTTCTGCTTGTCATATATACACAAGGTGACATCTACTAAATCTTTTGAATGATCTGCAGGGAACCTTGTGCTGAACTCGCTAATAGCCACCAAGAAGTAGCTTACGGAGCTAATTATGTTGAATCACTGCTGTCAGTTCAGCGGGGTTTCTCTCACACGCACGCACGCACGCACGCAGTGTTCGCTTGCCTACTTAAAGGCGAGCTTCTTCAAGCAGCTCATTACATCTGTGCCCTTTCTTCATGTAAAACCAGAGTGAGCTGATGGGCGTCTGTGTCTCCCCCCTTCATATCAGCATCATTGTGTTTGCCTTATAGAACATGGGGATGTGGGCAGAAGCACCTGTCAGCAACCAGGCAGACAGTAAAAGCAGCACAACAAGGAGTGTGTGGCGCATCTGTTGTATTCTGCAAGAAACCATCACATGGCCCAATGGACAGAATTCTGATGCCAGTTCAATCGAGGATATGTATGAAGTTGGACAAGGTGCACACTCATGCCTTCATGCAATAACAAAACTAACAGTGACATTGTGGTGACCTCATATTTCTGTTAAAACAAACACTTGAGTACTGTTTGGCCAAAATTATCCTAAAATGTGGATGAGTACCAATTGAGCAGTTAGCCAGTGATCATCGAGTAGGTCTTTTCCTTGTCTGTAATGAATCAGTAAAAACAGAGCTAGGAGAAGATGCGTGTACCCAGTATTGGCTGGTGATGGCAATACGTTAAATCCTGTTATGGGTTATCGCGAGATAATTCTGTTTAAATGCACTACGAGATTTTCCAGCAAGATTCAGGTTTTCACTTACTTTGGGATCTCATTGGTGAGTTGGCTTGAGAGCAGGGAAAGACAAACAGGACACAGATATAAGACAGACAGACAGGCAGGGGCACAGACAGATAGAAGCATAAGATTTGGACACAGACAAACATCACAAACGCAAGACAGCCACAAAGCCTGGGCAATAGTGGTGCATGAAGACTGTTAAAACTTTGTGATTCCACATACAACCCACCCCCCTTCATTTGTTTCAGGTAGTAAAGGCTAGAACAAAATTATGACAATACTTTAACACAATAGTGAAATGATTTTTGCCGAGAGGGGACTGATAGTGAGTAATTGGAAAAAAGAGGCATCCTTTTGTGATGGGAGAGACAGGGGACTTGTAAATGATGGATGGCCACCAAATAAAACTACTTAAAATAGATTTGTTTCTTGATATCAAATGAGAACTTCAGTGTCTCTGGCTCACTGTGAATTTTTTGTTTCATATTGCCTCTTTGCTGGAAGAGAGGACAATATAGAGAAAATTATCAGGACTTTAGACTGCTGTTGCTAAGGGGTGCAAAGTTGAACCACCTGACTCACCTGCAACTACCTGGCAGCCAAGGATTTATGTATACAAACAGAGCTTTTAACAAAAACCCTCCTGAAAAGGACCTTCCAGGCCTTGTGTAAAGCCTGTATAGAAAGCTAAGCTGCAAAACTCATTCTGCCTGTTACCCATATTACCTCTTGGTTATGGCGTTGTGGTACTCAATGAACGTCTGTCCATCAAAGGCAATAGACTCCACCTCCCCAGCAGACTTCTCGATGATTGCTGAGGGCATGAAGAGGAAAGAGATGGTGGCGATCAGTGAGAAACTTAAAAGGCTCCCTTTGTTATTGCAGATGAAAAGGACTGTTTTGCTGAATAATGAGACTTATGTCATTATTCTTCTGATTTCATTATCAGTTTGTTACTATGCTAATTATTCATTAGGCAGTCATTAATTATTCTTAAGCCTTGCATAGATAAGTGCCAAGAACATAGCATGAATATAAACTAAATTCAGACAGTAATGGCTTCATGTAAGCATGACTGCCTTAAACTCAAAGATTGTGGGTTCAAATCTCTCCCCAGCTTTGCATGTGTGCATGTTTAACTCTTGTTTATCCTCACCTCACATTCTTTGAGCACTCCAGCTTCTTACAAACCCATGCTTTTCTGGTGACCTCAATATTCTGAATTTCTCTGTGATCATGTGTGATTCAGACATATTGTCTGTCCTTCCTGTGACTTGTCTCACATCTCCATGACCCTCATTCAATAAATGGTTAGTGGAATTGGAAATGGCCAGGCAAAGTGCGTGTGTGCGTGTGTGTGTAGAGATGTGAGAATATGCCTAAATAGCGTATCTTGGCTTCATTGACTTGGAGAAAGTGAAGAGGCAGAGAGAAAGGTCAAAGGTGAGCAATTTGGTTGAAATCTGGGCTCACCATCCTGGCAGTGTGACCCAGCAAAGCCATGCTGGCAGATGCACTCATAGCTGGCCTGGAGCGGGTTGCAGAGCCCCCCATTCTGGCAGACACTCTGGGCACACCTGTGGTGTTTGTACATGGAGATGTCCCGGGAGCGCAGCACATTCTCCCGTGTCAGGATGGGAGTCCCCATCAAGGTAACCTAGATCAAACACACCCAGTAACACAAAATAACGGCAGCTTTTTGTAGCCATGGGAAAATCTACAGAGCAGAAGGTTACAAACTCAGATCACATACACTGTCATTTCTGTCTCTGTGCAAAAAGGTCAGATTCTCTTCTTTAAAGTCACCTGGATAGTTACTACTTTATTTGCAGTCAGTAAATTCATTCACTGCAGCCTATTGTTTCATACTGCAGAATGAAACCAGATAATTGAGTTCCAAATTAATACAGACAACCATATGTTTGTGATTAAAGAGACAGAATATCTGATGTAATGTATATTGAAATGTGTAGTAAGCATGAGGTACAGGAAATATTACGGAAACCATTTCTGCATGTTAACTGTCTGGTAAATTTCAGTCTTATCAGAAACACAGACACTGAAATCAGACAACAAGACCTGAGGGGGATCTGAAACACCTCACAGGCATTTTTCACCCAGCAACATGCAGAAATTTTGGAAGACAACTTATTTGAAAATAACTGAATAAATAAACCATAAAATGTGTCTAACAATGCGTAACTAGAATGTTTGTAACACGAGGATCCAACGTATTGCATCCCATTGCAACCCATTCATGATCATTCCAACAACACTGGGGTGGGGGAGTGATGGGACAGTCACAGTAGTTTCCATCCATAGTCTCAGCCCTCACCTTCTGGATGGTTCCTCTGAAGCCACTGCTGATGGATGCTGCTCTGGCCACCACACTGAAGTCTGGGACCCCTCCCACAAAGAAGGACTCCTTCAGGTTGAGGGCAGTGTGCTGGTACTGGATAGGAGACAGGCAGTGTCAAAGGGCTGCCACAGGAAAATGGCACATTATTAAAACCTGTTCTACACATACGTAATGATGCATATGGGATTCTGTCTTTTTAAATTGGAAAACCTTAATTCATGTATCAATCACACTGTGAATGGCTGTGAAATCAGCTTTTTCCAACCGATGTGAAAACTGCCTCATTAATACAAGGCCTGTTTTACAGGGAACCATACTTATTAGGAATTAAGGATCTCTGTTCTATGTAGGGCAGTAAGTGCTGAAGGGGATCTCAAGACAGTTGCTGGAAAAAAATGAGCAGAGCTGCCAAATGTGCTTCAGCTTGCTGGCATGAATTTTTCTCCTGATGTTCATCCTAGTTTTTCCTCTCCAAATCAGTTTCCATGCTTAACTTCATAGGGTGGCCTTGTGTCTGCCAGTGAGCAGAGGCAGGTGGACGTGCGCTCATATAATTTCGGGTCCCCTGTCAGGTCCCTAGCTTTCTTCACCCTGTCCTCACATTGTCTGTCAGTGTAGGAGGGCTTAGGACTGAGAGGAATCGTTCACTCTGGGCAGACAGCAAGTCAGTCGCCTGACAAACTCAATGGAGACACAAGATGTGGTGAGTTGAGGAACGGATCCCAGCTGTTCCCTTCTCGGACAGTTTGTCCAGCCTTCAGGGGATTCTGGCTATAATTGGACAATTACTAGCAGGACTCAGTCTCTGCCCAAGGGTGAGATTCTTAACCACTTGATGGCCATTTTCCAATAATAAAGAAAATCATGGGACAAACTAGTTTCCTTTTAGTGAAATTCAGCCACAGACAGTGGTTCGGGAGGGAAAAAGGGCAGCAGCCTTAGGAAGCCCTGACGTGGCACTGGTTGGAGGATGTGCTGCTGGTGTCTGAAATAAGTTAGGTGTGGAGGGGATGGAAGTGGGTGATGGCCAAGGGTGCCTATGTTTACACAGTACTGCTTCTGTACATGAACAAAAACTGCCTCTAATAATGGACCAAACCCCATCCAAGGACTGACTTACTAACAGTTCCAATGGATTTAGGGATATGAAATGAATGTGTAACAAATGAGTGAATGCCAGCCTATATACAAATATGTGCTCTGCTTACCAGAGCTGAGAGTTACAATACACCTATATCCCGGTTTCCAAATTTCCGACATAAATGGTGTATATCAACACCTGGATTGGAATCAGAGTCGAGACATCCTGGCATAACATGTTATAACCGAGCGAGACCGAGGCACTTCAGAGAAATATTGGAAATTGGTGCAAGTGCAAAGCCAGGAGGCAGGACTATGCCTAGCATCTGTATTCTCAGTCCTTGCCTCCTGTGGCCTGTGCTCATATGCAGTTTGATTCCTGTCCTCATGATTTTATTCACTTCTGTTCAGCTGGCAAGTCCCTCAGAAACAGTGCATTATAGTCACAGCCCTGTGACGGCCCTACATTATTTTAATCCAACCATCCAATTTTGTTAACCTCTTATCTGAGGAGGGTCGCATCACACTGGAGTCTATCCCGGAAGCAGCGGGTGGCAGGCCAGTCCATCAGAAGGTGCCCATTACAGTATATAAATTTAACGGTACCTTCTATTTTATGTTGTTTTAACTTCTTCGTTTTGTAAACAAATTTAAATATTGAATATTTGTTGTAATTACTATGAATTGTAATGCAAAACTAAATAAAAAGAGCATCTGCATATAAACACAACAATGCATATTAATACCTCATTAACTGTTGGCTAATTAAGTAACTGGTGTTTAAGGTGTTGTTTATCATGTTAAAATGGGTACTTTACAGTGTTGGAGATATGTTTTGGGGAAATTAATTGGGGTTTCTCAGATGGACCCAGAACAAATCATGATTTTCCTCTTAAGAAATAATGGAAATTGCTTCTCAATATTTGAATTTGCAGTATTCAAGCCATTTCTGGGAACCAATTAAACTCGGATACTGGGGTGTAGGTGTATTGCCCCTTTATCAAATTTTTCTACTTCAGCTCACAAGGCAGGAGCCAAGAACCAGGTCTCTGATGTTGAGCCCTTTGGTATGTAAGTAGGAAAGGTGAGATACAACTAGCACACAGCAGCCAAACAGCCAGTGAGATGGCATTCATTACCTTCCGGGATTTCTTATATCCAGACAGCAAAAAGGGAGGGAAAAATAAATGAAAAGTAGAAATAAGTTATAAGTACAAAGACAGGTGTAGAGATGCAGCTGGAAATGGTAAAAGAAGGAAGCTGGATCTCCCTGATAGTTATTGTATAGAACTTTAACAGGTGACTGTCACTATTTAGCTTGCTACAAAAAACATTTTTCACTGCATTTCTTATTTTTGCTTGTTGTCAAACTCCATTTGACTTGAGATAAAGGTAACTAGGTCCATCAGGGATCAGTGTCACTTACAGTAAGACTAAGTGAGACTGCAAAATCCTATGAATTACAAATCACATCATGCATAATTGGATCTCCTGCGTTGCTTTCACTTGGAAGTTCTCTTCTGTCTTTTTGCATTGCGGTGCAAGTGAACATTTTTGTATGGTTTTCTGTTCTACTTACATCTGCACTGTCCTTTCTTAGCAACCAGGGGACAGCATATTAAGTTAAAGAGACCAGGGAAGGGTGGAAAACATGAAGGTTTTCCTTACTAATATGGGTAAACTCTGTCCTGAAACAGACTGCTCAGCAAGATTAAGTTAAAAGTCCCTTTTAATGGCCTTGAGTTGGCAAAGAATCTTTGATTAAAATGTGGCTCTTGCAAAAGAACTGAAATATCTGCATTAAAAGTTTCCTGGACTGTAACACCTCATCTACAGAGAGATATGGGTCTAACAGAGAATCTGTTACCAGTGGTGACCCTGAAAGTGCAGAACCTCAGTGGTGCAGAAAGGACAGGACTTCCTCTTACCGGGGCTTCCCCTCGAACCCGGTCTCTGTCATTGATGCTAAGCTCCCCCTTGCGTCCAGCACGTTCCAGATTCACCGAGTTCCACACATTCATCAAGATTCGTTCCCTACTCCTGCAAGAGCAAAACAAATTCAGTAGGGGCAGGTCTGGGATCAGTTCCACACAGATCACTAGGAGAGGGGTCAGATGTCCACAGAGCATATTTGGGATATTTTCTATATAGGGCATGCCAAAGAAAGAACTACATAAGAAAGAAATACATTAATAAAAATAAAAAAATTAAAATTTTCAAATACAGAACAGTACCGTACAATGTACTGTAATAAAATAATACCGTATGTAATAAACTCTATTGTATTCTGTTACCAATTTACCCGACACCAGGTACATGCAGCATGGGTGTTATCAACCGTTTGTCTGAATACTTTTGTACTGCATCACCACATTTATTGCACATTTCATTTTTTAAAAATAAAACTGTTTATTCAAATCCCAGTTGGTGTGTCAAACAAAGACATGGCAGGTGACTGACACACGTTTTTACTCCCCTTTTTTGACATGTCATAAGCCTGAACTCGGGCTGTGAAACGCGCACATGCGCCCTCTCATCACCGGTGTACAATGCAGTGACTAATTTGAAATGTCCTGTACTGTACATACTGCCCCATGTGGTATAAAGATGCAAATTAATGACAACATTAAGTGCTTCCTAATTTGGTAACTGGTGTTTACAGTGTTTATCATGCTAAAATCATGGGTTGACAGCTATATAGGTGTTTTCCGAAGGGCTGGAAATAATCATCATTATTTATTTATTTCCCCCATTTAAAATAATGGAAAATAAGCACTCGGTATCTGAAAAATTTGGTATCTAATGCATCTTCAGGGACCAATTAACATGGGCACACTGTTGATTAGAACATTATCGTAAATATATTGCATTATTGTTTTCAGTTTGCTGCAAACCCCCCTGACCAATGATGCACTGGATTGACCAACTATAACCTTTGCACCAAACTCTGTGTCACCCTTACATACAACTCTTTATACAATACAGTATGTCTGACAAGCAGTGCAGAATCTGACTTTAAAGGTCCTTGTCAAGCTGACATGTCGTTCTCAGGACAATGCACGTTTTCTGGTGACCTGACATACCTGATGACAGCTGGACCCTTGCCCAGGTCATATCTGAATTCCAGGATCCCATCACTGAGAGCCAAAGAAATAAAGTCTCCCCTGCCATCAGTTCTCTGTCCATTGTAGAAAATCATGCCGTTGGGGTCTTCGGCCAGGAACACCACTGTCATGCTGACCTTATGTCTACGGACAGAAATAAATTGGTGAAAATATTACAAATATGAGAGAAGAAAAGAAAACTTTTTTCTTTACTAGTGTTGTTCTTCTAATATCACAACTGCTATCATCAGCCATTTTTTTGTTTTTACAGATGTTTTAATTCAGAGTGATGTAAATACACTGAGTTGCTAGTTTATTAGGTACACCTATATAGAAGTCTGTTGCACCAGCTTTGGCCTTAACAGCATGAATTTGTCTGGGTATGGACTCTACAAGATGCTGGATGTTTTGTGAAGGAATGTTGTACCAGGTGGAAACAACTATGTTGTACAGTTGCTGCAAATTGTACGGCTACGAAGATCCATTTCTATTTCAACCCAAAGATGCTCAATAGGGTTGAGAACTGGAGACCATGCAGGCACCTAAAGCAATGAAAACTCACTGTCATGTTCCTGGAACCATTTCGTGATATTTGTCTGCTGACCTGGTCTATTATGCTGAAAGTGCCCATCGGCATGGGTTACACTGGCCAACAAAGCAGCTATTGTCAGACACGCTTTGACAGTCAGATGTTGTTCAGTGGGTGTTTGGGGCCCTGATATGAGCCAGGAAAACATTCCCCACATCATGACACTGCCACCACCAGCCTGCACTGCTGACACCAAACTGGACAACTCCATGCACTCATTTTACTTGTTCCAAATTCTGATATTTCCATCAGCATCATGCAAAAGGAACCTGGATTATTTTTCTCCACTCTTCAACAGTCCAGGTTTGATGCTCTTGTGCTCACTGGAGACACACTATCTTGTTGTTCACTGACAACATCAGCACCCGACATGGTCTTCAGCTGTTATAGCCCACTTGAGACACGGTCTGATAAGTGGGGTGTTCCGAGATGACATTCTGCTTACCAGGGTTGATTTCAGATGGGATGTGACTGTTTGCTTGCTTGGTTCTCACCATTCTCCTTTGATCCCTCTGACCCACAAGCTGTTTTCATCCACAGGATTGCTAGTACATTTTTGCTTTTCACACCATTCATAGCAAACACTTGAAAAGGTTTTGTGTGAAAAGCCCACGACAATAGTGGTTTGGGAGATGCTATAACCGGTACACCAAACATCAAAACAACTATCATACCACATTCAAAAACACTCAACTGAGCCTTAGAAATGCTGGTCAGCCTGATTTATACCACACACCATAGCCACATCACATATGATCTTTTGGAACGTACAATTTGTGTGAAGATGGGGATACCTAATAAACTGGCAACTGAGTATATAACTATGTTTTAACACAGTTATACAGTTGATTTTAAAAATTTTTTAAATGATTTTATTTAAGGTGTAATAAGTTGTAAATCTATCTTTCAGCAGTCTGAACGCTTAACTTCTCTGTTTCACAATAGTTAATATGGAACATTTATGATCAAATATTGGTTTTCCATCAAATTAAGGGAAATGTTTTAAATCCTCTGAAGAAGTACATCTTTCGTAGAATGTGAAAAAGTGCCAAACTTTGGAACAAAGGACACAGTGAGCAAACAAATCATGTGATAATAATTATAATATTGTAAAATGAGTCACCCTAATTAATGTCCTAGGGAAAATGAACACTGTAGTCTGAGTGAGGTCAAATGGGACATGAAACTTACAGCAGGTCACTTCCATAGTTGTGCAGGCCTCTTAGTTCCAGGTAGGAGTCCCCATTGAAAAAGGGCATGTAGGTCTCACTCTGGTCAGATTTGGATTCTGGTGAGAACATAGCAGAAATACTTTGAAGTCGGGCTCAGGTGCATCACCAACAACACATAAATCACGTGTTACAGCTGAGCCTGCCATTCATATTCGGGCCTTAGCTCATGATCTGTTTGCAAATGTGAGATCAGCAGGTTAAGAATGCGACACATAACCGTGAACTCATGCAGCAGCTACCAGCACAGAGACTACAGACGTAACTAAAAAATATATTATTAGTACCTACACCATTCCAGGCAAAAGAAAGGCAACCTAAAATTCAAGCAATGTATCACCATCATAAAGGCCTTTATTAATTGTCTCCTTTGCTGTTTCCATATATTGCAATCTTTCATAGGTTTTCCATCCTCTGGACCTGTGAGTCACCTACCTGCTGTCAGGAAGCAACTACCAGTAGCTAAGTGCCTTTTGTCATTATTAGTCTGCTGTTTGGCCTCAGTCCATCAGCTGAGCCCTGCTATTCTAGAGGGACCTCTGCCACAGATGTGCAGGTAAGACCAAGTCATCTCTCCTGATCATACTGGTTTCGCTGGGAGCCTCTTAGTGCAGAGAAGCCTCATTAATCACTTTGTCTGAGGCTATTATTTATCCCATTAATGGTTAGAAAAATTTGCTCCTAATCTTTTCAGCTCATTGATTTTCTGTCATATTTCATCACTGCCTGTGGCTTTCATAGATTCTTTGGCCCCCATCCACAGACTCACTTGGAGTCCACGCTCAGGTCAAGTGTTGACTGATTTGTGTAATTTTTTTACTCTGGTTTGCACAGGTGAAACAGGCATTTGTGTTTGTAACACTGATTCCAGTCTGGAGATGTGGGAGAACCAGGCTAAGCTCTGTAATGTCGAACTTCTGAGAATAATTTAACGCGTGTGACTATAGAGTGTCCAAATCCCTGTAGTTGCAGCTTCTTGTTCTCAGTTCACGAGCGGCAGGAGGAGTAGAACAGCTCTCTCTCTGATGGCTAAACGGACCACAGCATAAACACCGGAGTGGCCCGATTCGTCCGATTCAACTCGCAACCCCCAAGGCTGCCCCTCAAATTTGATTTTACAGTCTGGGATAAAACAGAACCATCAGGCTACAAGAAAAGCTGGAGGAGGTAATTTAGCTTTTTCTTTCAATTCTAAAAAAGGCTAGGAGTTATAACATACCAGGCAACAAAAAGTCTTTCAGACATCATTCCTAGAAATGCTCTCTAAACCAAAAATATAACTATGTGCCTGTTCTCCAATCAAAAATTATAATAAGTCCCTGTAAGCCTATTGACTATAAAGTACTGCAGATCAATGGCTAGGCACCAGATGGCATGTGCTAAGTGGCGGAACAAGGGGGGGGGGGTTCTCATGTAGGCCTGGCTAGCAAGACAACTCACTTTTGAATTACCTTTTTCACAATGTGTCCCTTCACGTCCCATCGGACAGTCACATTTGTACCCCCCTGCTGGCAGCACCTTGCACTGAGATGAAGGATGACACCTGTTTGGGTCACATGGGTTGTGGGCATCGGCACATGTCGGACCTGCAAGTTAATGCAAACATTCATACAAAATCCCCAAAATTTAAAAGGACAAGATGTATGTCGCCCCTGAAATTGCTAAAAAAAAATTAAGTCTAGTCATAATGTAATGAATTTGTAGCTGAGCACATGTAAAATGAAGGGCAACGAATGCTATTTCTGATTAAAAGCTGGTGCAACATCGGATTTAGCGAGTGATGTCATTTATAGAGATTTTTTGCGAAAAACAGACCAAGTACAGTGGTTTTGGTCCATGCCAGGATTAATCAGAATGCTCACTTTATTATTTTTGCCCCGACAGCCCCGAGGCAGAGCGATTGCTGTAATGAAGGCCCATGCTGAGTTCTGAAGGCTCACTCTATCTCAGCCTCAGCAGCAAACGTAGACCCCTGGAGACTGGTGATGTATCCATCTCCCAGGTTGAAAGGAGATGGTGGATGCCCTGGACATTTGCTCTGTTCATCTTCAGACCTCTTTTATTTGTTTTTTTTTTTTACTATTAGTTTTTTTTTTAAGCTTGTACAGTAAAACAAAGCTCCAGTGATTAGGAAAAGCCTTGTGCAGGGTGGAGCAGAGTTATAGCATGGGAGGTGTTCCAATTCATCACAGACTTACAGCTTGTAGTTTTTGCAAACAAAACTTGAGTTAAATGATTATTAAACAAATATTGAATAAAGTACAGGGGCAGCAGTTGGACTGCCTTTGGAGGCTGCAAATTCGGATGACACCTTCTGCTGTAGTACCCTTGAGTAAGGAAGGTACTTATCCTGAACTGCAGTGCTGTATAAATTGGTACACAACTGTACTGTAAGCGGCTTAACATGGTACGGTGCTCTGGAGAAAAGTGTCAGCTACCTGTACCATGGCATTAAGGTGGAATTTCTTCTATTATCTAGCTTTATTTCGAAAAGGATAATAGTTTCCAAGTAAATGCAACATGTCTATCACATACGTGTGCCTCATGCTAAAGATCATCAGTGTCTAAACCCACGCCTGTATCCCAGCACATACAAAGGAAGCAATGACCTCCTAAGAACTGGGGGGCACCACGGTCCCTTCTCCCTGCAGCCAGTTTATTTGGAACTCTCATTAAAGGTAGGCAAGCTGGGCCCAGGTATCACAGGGCTGGCTAGCTCTGCATGGAGAAATGCAGCCTAATTGACATTTCTGGAGCTCTTTATCTGGCCGTCCCGCTGCTGCTGCGCCCGGCTGCTCTGACCTTCGCCGTTACTCATCCTTCCAGCAGGACTGTCTACCCCCAGAGCCCAGCTGACAAGTGTGGACCAACTGTCCTCCGCACACCATAAAACCCACTTTTATGCAAGCACTGGCACATAGAAATCACCTTTACGGATATGTGAGCAGCCTTTAAAGGCCACCTAAAGTTCCTTCCTTAATTATACATAAATTACCTTACTAAAATCTTTCAGTGTATATACACAGCTTGAAAAAAAGTACTCAGAGAAGGTGTTTTTACTAGACAAAGAAGACTTTGTAAGCTATCCTCTTATAAATAAGCTTATATATATGATATTGCAAAGCATTACTTTATGGGTCAAGGCTCCAGAGAATAAACTCGATTGCTCTTTAATGGGGTGCAGAAGGTGGAAGGTGGAAGGTCAGACTTACCTGAGAAGCCGTTAACGCACTTGCAATGGAACATCTCGGCTTCCTTGACCTGGCACGTGGCACCGTTGCGGCACGGGTTGGGTACACAGGGGTTGTTGCCACACTCGCCCACTCCGGAACCATATAACACGTGGCCGCCGTTCTCCTGCAGGCTGTACACCATGTTGTTGACGTCCAGGGTGCGGATGCAGCCCACCAGGCCTGATGTCACAGATGTTCTTTCCTTGGTGCTGTGGGGAGGGCAGTGACAGCAGCCAGTCATTCACTACAAGGTGCTGCACATTACACGTGTAAAAGCAGTAAAAGCAAGGGGGCACCCTAGCCACTATTTATTTCCACAGTGGGACCCTGCATTATCTTACAGTGACAGGATCTCCCACCCTTTTGTTCAAAAATGACAGCACCACTATGTTAAGACTGTCAATGCCATGTTTCCAGAAATTAAGGACAGCTTTGGTTAGTTTCAGCAACTTCGTAAGTAAACCATACAGTACGAGGAAAGGCACAGCTGTTGTATTTTTTGAAAGCAAAAGTTAAGAATTTAGTTTAATTGAATAACAGAAACATGGTGCCAGCTGTCTAGCCTCCATAGCAGTACAGCCGTAAAAGACAGGTGTTAGCCTGCTGTCTCAGAGGACGTCTGAACACCCCCGTCCTCCCCCAGTGCTTGACAGGACAATATGTGCACAATGCGATCACAGCTGAGTACTAACAACCGCTCTGTACAAAGTTTTTTGCAGAAACGCCGTGATGTCTGGCAACCCCACAGTAGATGTGTACAAGCAAAAGGAATTAATATTCTGTAGCTGCAAGAAGCAGTTCTGGGAGGTAGGTACAGGAGGGGCCACAAAAATACAAGTAGCGCTCTTTATGCGTGTTTGTGTATGTGTATATTGCCGTACACATTTCAGTGCTTTTTTAATTTCATATTTCAAATAGCCTCTGACAATGCTGAGATGCCGGAGTAGTGACATGACACACAGAAAATACATATGTGCAACTCCCCCCCCACAGACACTAACTCAGTTAGTAGGACATTAAGCCAAAATTTGAGCATAACCAATTCATCATATAAAACTTATGGGAAATTTTATCAGAACACACAAAACAATAAGTACAAATAATAATAAACACGGTCATGAAAAATACCAAGTAGAAGTGAAAAAGTAACAAAACAGAAACACAGAGGGAATCCAGTAAGCATTGTACAGTTCTGTGCAAAACAGAACCATTATCACGCAAGAGAACGTGTGAATTAAGAAACCTCGAGATGCGGAAGGGTCTGTAGCCATGATACACGCAGGAGAGGGTTCATTTAGCTCACTGGTGAGCTCAGTTGGCATTTAGTCTACTCATAAATTTAATTCACGCACAGAAATTCAATTTTGCATATTTCCCCCCCATTGCACCAGTGATCTTTAACAAAATGATACAGCATCAAATAAGCATGTAGTGTTCAAAAACACAAAATATTGTTAGTGTAATGGTTTGTGTGGGCCATAGCTTCTTTCTTTTTCTTTTCATTTATACCCTCAAGATCACAAATATTAGTACTGAAATTGGAGCATAATAAATAATATAACACTGCAAAAAAGTGTACATTAGAAAAAGGTTCACAAGAGCATTATGGACCTTATGAGCCAGGTGTCAGACCTCTACAGCAAAATGTGGATTTTTAATGAGTTTCTGACAAAGGTGAAGATTTTGCTGCCGTGCCCTGATTCGCTGATTTGTAAAAAATTCTCTCTATCTGGCAAATAAATTCTTCAGCTGAAATGGCAGTTAGAGGTCAGGACCGCACAACCTGTGTAATTTCAAAAATGACCCTATTGTGAAATATTAAGCAATGTCATTTCATATTTGGCCACAAGATTTTGTCTCACCGATGGTTTTTAAGTTAGAGCAATAAAACTAATACCACACTTAGCACATACAAATTTTACCACTTATTTTTCACATGTTCATTTTTTTGCAATGTAGAGGTTTTTGTCTAATTCCAGTAACAGTATATTTGTACCTTGGTGACTTATTCAGAAAGACACTTTTGCTGTTTTTTAAACAAGAAAAAAAACAACTTTTGTAGTTCTTCACCACCCATCAAGTATCAAATTTCCATCTCCACCATAATGGTTTTTCACGGCTTGATGTTTCAAATACAAACTGCACCACAATTTAGAACAGTAAGAATAATAAATTAAGAATAACAGGAAGAACAAGAAAAAAAGGAGTAAAAAATATATGCACAGAATACGGAGTTTCCCTTGGAAAGCGGGAAATAACCAGAATGACAACATATTTTGTGTGCCATCGACTTGATAAATGTAATATGCATTGTCGTCTATTTCAGATGCCTGTTGTGATTTCTTTAAATACTCAGACATCCTTCTTCTGACCATCACAGACAAGCTAGGCAGAGAGTTGTCAGTAGCCTTTATCAGCTAGATTATTATTAATAAATAAAATCATCACCTCTGGATCTACAAATTATTAATCATAACTCTTTAATTTAGTATGCCTAATCTTCCATTTCATGCTCACTGAGAAGATTTAATGCAATAGAGGGGCTTTGGATGGGCACTAGTTAAAGGGTCTGTCTCAAAAATCTTTTGAAACTCAAAAGTGCATCGTAACTGCAAAGTGGGTGATTATTTTACTGCTTATCAAGTGTTTGTGCATTTCCAGTTCCAGTGTGATCGACCATCAGTCATTTTACTCTTCTTGGAGAGAAACCAGCTCATCTGGGAGAAATTATACCCTGGATTGCTGGTAGCTAGCAATCTACAGCCATGTCTTATTCCAGTGTGTGAAAAGCTTTCATCCTAACAATGAACTGGCAGGGTACAGATGCTGGGACATAAAAGCAGCAGAAAAGCACTGACAGCAAAATCTAATAATCATGCAATACATTACTGTGCTTCATACTTAAATGCTGCTTGCTGACATCAGAGATTCTTTGTAACGTGTCTCTTCATAAGGGGCATGTCAAATATGTACCACAGTTGTCTAATAGATAACAATTTTGACACATAAGACTTGGAGTGTTAATTTATTACCTCTCTATCATTTCATTAAGGTTTTATTTTAATACAGCTAAGAATTGCACTTTGTAGACAACCTCGTGGACTTCGGGTCACCAAGGCTGACCTTACTCCCGACACCATTAGCAGTCATCTTATGTTAATATAAGGAATACTGACAGTAGGTAGGTAGTAGTATTTATACTCTTTGATACCTAGCACACCTTAGAGTTAAAGCATTTGTCCTAAGTGGCTGGAGGCAAAATCCAGAAGTTATCACTAATGTATACCTGCTTCTGCATGATAACTCAGGTCTAGGATAACTTAACGGTGGCTCTCAGGTCAGACAGGTGGCATGGCGGTTATCGTACTGTCCACTTGGGTCGCAAGAGTTCCACCTGTGATGCTTACCAGGGAAAGAAAAAAAATTCATCTAGAGCATGAAATAAAGAATTTTCTTTAGCTCCCACTGAAAAAATATCTAGCAGACCAGCCCAGCAGGCAATTCGACATGTGTGGGAGCTCACAAACCCACAGCACATGGTCAAACAAACTCACAAAACAACGTAGTTCCGCCTTGGTTAATGCAAAATCTCTTAGTTATGCAACTATTACCAATGACATACGCGGCCATATTGCTGTACTCTAAAGAATTTATATGGAGAAAAATGTAAGCCTTAATAGCACTGTATTTGCTGTGATTTGATGCAGTCTGTAAAATGAAGAATACGGTACACCAACCAGTCACTGCATAAAACAGCACAACTGAAGACAATTTAACGTTGTAGTTGCTTAGTGTTCAGAAAGTAGGGAATATTTTGGAACTGTCAATTACCATAGGTCTCAGACAAAAATGTATTTTGCTCAAAACAACTTTGCTGTAGAAAAAACACACACACCTCATATTTTTCTATGAGTTGAAGTGTATTTAGGTGAATCTTGTGAAAGCCGATACTGCACATTGCGTGGCTCCAACAAATCATTCTGAACCAGCTGCCTTTTGCTAATCTCAGTTTTCCATAAATAAGCTTTAATGTCGTAGTCAACATTTCGAAATATTTTTAAAATAGCCGACACTGTCAAGATACACTGATCATCTGATACATCTGATGTTTATTTTTGTTGTGAAATGGCTCACTGGTGTGTCATGGGCTTAAGAGTACATAAGAAAACAGTAAAAACTCTCCATGATGGCAACATTTTCCCAACTAAAGACATATTTACTTTCTGAGTGCTAAGAAAGACCTGATGACCTCAAAATGAAGTGACCTATGAAATATTTTCTGTTTTAAGAACCTTGGCTTTTTTTTTTTTTAAATCAGATCAAGGTTTAGGACTGTAGGGATATATAGTTGTTGCTGTTTAGCAGCCAAATAAATAACCCGCACACATATACCACAAAACACTGAAGAAACTACATGTAGATTAAAGTCTGTTACAGCTCTGCCAACACCTCTGACATGCTGCCATTTTTTGAATATCTCAGGGACATCATCAAAATTTGCATCTTCCTACTTACACAGGAAAACAAAAAACATACATTGTTGGCTCTCTTTAAATGTAAAAGCTGTGGTAGAGGGTGACGTGACGATAACATTGCTCAGGCGACATAGGACTGTGGAAGTGCAGGATGGGTGTGACAAAATGGGCAACATGTCATACATTTATACTAAACTGAAGAAGTAAAGACAGACACTTACTCCTGCAGCAGTTCCTCAGGCACACCCCCGACAAACAGGTCTGTGTCCAGATTCAAGCCATCGGTACCAGGTGGACTCTCTCCCTCTATGTGTGGCTCACCGTCCACGCTCAGCATGGCATAGCGTCTGTTCCTGGTCACCACCAGCTGATGCCAGCGGCCCGGCTTCACACGGACCCGGCTGACCAGAGTGCCTGTGCCGGAGCCTGTATTAAACCTGTGGATGCAGAGCCCACCACATGCTGAAACAATTACAAATACAGTCACAAAAAACGAGTAAAGAACTCGCAAGGCATCCAGTTTATCAAGCTTTTGCACCTGCTTGTCAAACAGAGTAAGACTAAATGTGACAACTAAAAGGTGAAATGAGAATTATACTGAACTACACTGGAAGGATAACAAGAAAACAATTTTCGAATTTATTAGAATTTGTCTTTTTATTCCTTTGAGACATAATTTAAAAAACTGCTAATAAACCTGGTCCTTAGGATTTTCAAATTCTTTTTAGGCATTATACATAGTGTCCCTAGTTCCACTGTATGAAAAGAGCAAACAAATGTTCTACACTGGAGTTAATTCCCATTCAAGGTTTTTCCTATTGATAAATACAAAGAAAGGGAGATTATAAAGGCACAAAACACACTGCACAATGATACAGCCTTCATTGTGATCTGTCCTGCATGTGCAGTTGACCCCACTAACCTGAGCTGCACGTGTCCGGACACCAGCGCCAATGACAGGAAGTCCTTCTTGCCATTCTGGCCATTGAAGAGCAGCAAACCTGTGGTTTCGAAGGTGCGGAACTCCATGGCGATGCGGACAGTGTGGTACGCCTTCATGGTGGGGAAGGCCAGGTAAGACTTCCCCCCAAAGGCAGGGATAAAGTACTTTATCACTGCAAAGGGGAGGGGGCCATAGGGTATGCGGGTGCAAAGATTGGAGAGAATGAGAAGGCTATTGCTATAAGACATACAAAAATGAATAATAGCCTTGTCATGTTAATTTAGTATTCTCAAACATGCCCTTGCAGAAGTATAATTTAGTGCAATTGTCTGGTGTCATGCCTGCCCTTGTATTTAACAAGTGGCCAGGGATGAATGCTTGATAATTGCCTTGGTTGTTCAGCTATAGTATATAGTAATTCCTCGGAATCTGAATCTAATTTGTCTCTGAAAACGTGTTAGATACCAAGTTTTTCAGATACCGAGTCCCTTTTCCCAATTATTTTAAAGGGGTGCAAATAAATAATGTGCTCCCAGCCCATCGGAAAACACCTATATAACTATCAAATCATGACTTCAGCATGATAACAACTGTAAACACCAGTTACCTAATTAGAAAACACTTAATGCTGTCATTAATCTGCAGGTTTACACCACGTGGTGCAGTATGTACAGTACAGGACATTTCAAGTTAGTCACTGCATTAGACACGGGAGATGAGAAGGCGCATGTGCAGGGTTCACAGCCTGAGTTCAGCCTCATGACAACATGTTGAATAAGGGGAATAAAGACGTGTGCCAACGTTACCTGCCATGTCTTTGTTTGACACACCAACTGGGATTTGAATATATAGTTTTATTTTTAAAAAATGAAACGTGCAATAAATGTGGTGATGCAGTGTAAACGTGCGCAGACAAAGTGAAACAGGTGGAAACAACTCGTAATACCCATGCAGCGTGTGTCTGGCTTTGCATAAATTCGGAAATAACAATATACATTAGAGTTTATTACAATGCATACAGTATTATTTTATTTCGGTGCACTGTACATTACTGTATCACATTTATGGGTAGATTAAGTTTATTTAGATTTTTATTTGCATTTTGATTTTTTTAAATTACAGACAATCTTCAGATAAAAGTTTGTTAAAGCAAAAGTTTCCAGTTAAATACCAATATTTAGGTATGAATTTTCAAGAGCCGAAAATTCTGACATAGATTCGGATATCAGCCACGAGGAGATTACTGTACTTCCTTTCACAGAAATAGTTCTGAGCAGATAACTTCTTCATCAGAAAGTAAGACAGATGACATGAGATAGTCTAAATCCAGCCATATTGATATCACCCGACTGTCATTACTCTTGCAGAGTATGAACATCTCTACAGGTAGAAAATATACCAGGTCATCTCTTGTGCTTTTAAGTCATGGGTAGATGTGCTCTTCTCATGCGACTCACCTTTCTCGCAGACCACGCCTCCTCTTCCTGCAGGACAGATGCAGGTGAATTCCTGGCCATCATCCTCGCAAGTTCCGCCGTGCTGGCAGGGATGTGACTTGCATGGCTGCAAGGGCTGGGGTGGCTTTACCACCTTGGGCATCAGCTTAGGCCTGAAAGGTGTGCTGATGTAGGGGAATGAGGAGGCAGTGGCATGAGCTGTTGCCACTGGGGAGGGCATAGTGGTCCTACGACTGGTGGTGGGCTGATGGGTACTCGGGAACATGGTGGTGGTTGTTGCAGTTGTGGTGAAAAATGGCACAGTGGAAAGACCTATATCAGAAAATGTTCAAAATAAATGTGATCAAAAAATGCAAGAGCATTTTAATGGCACAAAAACATATACAATATGCAAAAAAACATAATAATACAATATGAAACTTTTCAGTGCCTCACCATAATTGTTAAATCGAATATTCTCCTCCACTGGCTTCTTCACAGCAATAGCTGTAGCTTTAGTGGTCTTGAGCTCTTTTAGTAGCGCTCCCTCAACATCTTCCACAGTGAACCTAGTATCTGGGGCAGAATGAAAATTTGAATGGAGAGGCAGGGGAACTTGTACATCAGTCCCATCAGTAGGACTAGGCATGCAAATGTGTAATTACTATCCTGGACCTGTCATCAAAAGGTAGAAGATTTTAAAGAAACTGTGTGCAGGTAAAGACCCAGATCTGAAGCAGCAGAAAGAACTCCTTGGCAAAAGAAGGAAGCAGTTCATGACAGAGATAAGGGAGAAGTTCTAGGTGAATCAGGAAAGACCAGTACTGGCTAAAATGAGGAAGCAGTTCTCCAGATAAGAGCTCTGAACAGAGATATGGTAGGATTTCTAACAGAATATGAACATGTAGATGTTGGCTAAAAAAGGAGGAGAAAAGAAATTAAAACTATCTTGATATTAAGATAAAGTAGTTCTAGGTGGACGTAAATGAGGAGCTCCAGGTGGAGATAAGGCAGGCTCTCTGGTTGGTGACAGGAGAGGTGATCTGGATGGTAGTAAGGGAGGAGCTCCAAGTGAAGGTATGGAAGGAGCTCTAGGTGGTGATAAGGTAAGCACACTAGATGGTGGTAAAGGAGTGGCTCTTAGTGGACATAAGAGAGGAACACTGGGTAAGGCAGGAAACAGGAGCTGTGAATGGCAAATTCTCGGTTCCTCAGTTATATAGTACTTTGAATATTCGTATAGAACAGCCTTGTCCAAAAGAAAAAAGCACAGTGCTCTTCAAAGAGCTTTTCCTTCTGCTGACTGCTAACAATAGACCCTGCAAAAACAGTCTCCCCAAGGGACACTTTGAGCAGCAGTACAGTTTCCACTTCAAAATGTGGTAAATCACACATTTTGGTCTCCTGGCTAGAGACTGGGTTCAATTCTTGGGAAAATTCTATTGAATGGTACAGCTGTTATTAGACATACATTAAAAGCTCTTGATACAGGGTTTTCATACACCTTGGCTGGGGCTATATAACCTTGGAGTAAAATAACCTTACACAAAAGCAAGGTAATTTTACCTGGGTCAAGATGGACCTCCACAAAAGCCAAGATGGAACTACTGGGAGCCAGATTTCGGACTCTCACACTCTTAAAGTCCTTTCGTACACTTGACTTCCGGTATAACTCATTTAGCTAAGAAACAAAAAAGAAAAAGAGAAAGAAAGAAATTTTTATACAACAGATAGAACAATAGAAATATAGCAATGCTCAATAAATATTTTCATGTCAAACACAAGAATATTTGTTCTCAGGCCAAGTCTGCCTGCCTTGTTCAGTGAAAAAAAATACTAATCTGTTCTCACAGAGCACAATAAATAGTACCAGGAATCATTACATGAGCACATTTTTTTTCAGCAAGCTGTAAATGCCAGGCTACCAAACACAGACATCTCATTTCAGATGATCAAGTCAATTACTCTTTTAGTACGTGCTCCTTCTGGCAGAATGGGGGAGAAGAGCAGCATCTTTTAAGCAGCACTGCTACTAAAACTCATAAAGTTGTATTATCATTTGGTTACAGCACCTCTCAAAGATACAGGGCTACCACCTCCTTGCCTTTGGGGAAAAGTATTCACCAGCCTGACAGGAGAGATGGCAACTCCTTTCTGGTCATCTTACCTTTTGAGCTCACCCACCATGGCGATGTCTATTTCTCATGTCCCCCAGGCAGAGAAAAAAGGATAAAATTACCAGAGGTGGATAGTAAACAAGTTGCTTTTATGCCTTTAAATCCACTTATATAATAGAATACTGTCTACAGACCGTAGACTGTATCACCTTGTGACAAAAGGATCTTTCATTTCACCAGTCTCACTGATAATCTAATTTTTAAGTGCATTTATTTATTCATTTACTGACGTGGTACTTTGCATGTTTCCTCAAGTAGATTTTTGAATGAGTACTTTTGCTTCTGAGTATTTTTTCGATGTAACAGTAATAGTGTGTTTTGTGTTTGACTACCTTACATCAGTCAGATAATTTCCCAACAAAGGTAAAGAATTGTAGTACTAGCAGATGTTCTTTCTAAAATTTTTCCCATCTAACAGGGGGGTGCAGGGAGACATGAGTTTATGGCCCTCTTGGCTGTTGGCTGTTATTTGATCTCTAAGTGAACCTTCTGACTGCTCAGGTGTGCAGCAACTTTCAAGAGTCCATGCAGTTATGGTTCAATAAGCTGTCAGGAGCCTTCTCCTGAAATGATGTTTACATATAGCCTGGCAAGCAGAAATAAGTGGCAGGTTAGTTAATCACTGAAGGAGAACAGGATTTTTCCACCGTCTTCCGACACCAAATTTCCACTTATGCTGTTAGGCAGCAGAGGTATGTTAATACAGCCTAGAGGCTTGCAAGACAATTTCCACAGATGGCAAACAGCCCCTTGTACTTTAAAATCAAGGTAAAATGATTAGCTCAGTCCTGACCGATTAATTCCATATTCCTTCAAAAAAGATTGTTAAATGTGTTAGAGTCTCGCTAAAAGTGCTTAACATTATTAACTTAACTGCAGAAGTATTAAGTAGAGCAGAGTGAAAAAAAGAAGGAAACATTTTTACATTTTTTAACAAAGAAAAATACTCCTACAAAACATTTTTGGCAAGCGTTTCTAGCAAGTGTTGCTAAATGCTGGGTTACCTTAACCAGAATTTGCCCAACTTACCAGTTGCAACATGCCGTTTACTATATGTCCAATGCTAGTCTCTTTCTGGTGAGTACATTATTGCATTTATTCAGTTCAATAAGCAACAGAAATGTTGAAGTCTGTAGTTTTTTTCAATGCACATACTGACATGAAGTAAAAAGGATCACGATGACTTTGAGAAATTATCTTAATCAAAACGAAGCAGAACACCTCTGTCTAAAACCCAGGCCTGATTCCTGAGCACTAAAAGGAGGTTAAATGAGCAAATTAGATGTAAACCTGAAGGGAAGGTCTGGCAAACTATAGGGTCGTTTGCTGTGACCTTCAATTTTAATCTGGGTCTATTCCCAAAATTCATGAATAATTTATCATTCATGAGTGCCCAGCCACACATATTGTAAAGGTACCAATTACCTTTAAACCTGGTCGTTGCTACAGTACCTTCATGATGTTCTGCTTAATGGTTGCACTTCCTACACAGCATCTTGTGCATTCTTCCTCAAAGGCATAATTTAGTCCTCCAACCTCCATACTCTCCATCTTCTACCTGCAAAGCTGTTAAAACGATCTCCTTTCTGCTTTGACATATTACAATCATAACATTGTAAGCAGGATGCAACTATTTTGGGTGCAGCTATATTTATTTAATAATAAACCACAATTGATGCACTTAATCCGTTCCGGAAAGGACAAATCAAAATAGTGTATATCAGGATCCTACTTCAATGTATTTTAAATGGTAAAAATAATAATGCGTTCCCAACCTATCTGAAAACCTCAAACCACACACACCGCACTGCATCATGCATCGTACACGTGGCTTTGTACTGCACAGCGCGGCAGAAACACAGACTATCGTATCACACCGTGCAGAGCAGCACACACATACATATTGCATTTTTCAGGATTAAACTTTATTCCCTAGATTAAAATGGAGACACTGCAGAAATGCAGAGAAAAAAGGGAACAGGACACATGGAACTAAGGATATTTGCAAAGTGCGGCTGCGATACTGCACAGTATTGAATTTCTTGATTTCTTGCAAACAACTGTTATTATAGCAAGCTTTTTATTGGTATTAAAAGCTTAGTTGCATTACAGCAAAATTGCATATACCAGGGTTTTTCAAGTCCATCATTATCTCAAGCCCACCGTTTCTACAAGATTTCAAACAGAATTGTTTGAACAGATTATTTGACGCATTTGTAAAATTACATTCCAATGCAATTACAGCGCAATCCTGTAATTCCCAGAAAAAGCTCCAGACTGCTACAAGTTTGCTCAGAATTAAGTGGTTAACAATAATGGATGGATGAATGGATGAAAAAATACAGTTGGGTCTAAACAAACACCATCCTGCATATTAGCATCTTAAACAATACTTAGAACACCCAGAAGTAGGTTCAAAAGTTAATTCAGGGGTCAAGCATTTCTTCAAGAGAGCCCAACTGTAGAGAATGATTTACCTGTTCCTAGAACTCAAAAACCCTCCCAGTAGTTAAGTCCAAGATTCCAGCTACTGAGGTTTTATTTACAGAACTCTAATGTGCACATGCTTTGTGCTGAATCACACAAACTACTGATAGTGTATTTTATCAGGGCTGATATGGCATGGATTTGATCAGGACCTCCTTGAGACACTCTTCACAGACTAATGCATCATCATCACATCACATCATTTAGGTGCCTTTGGAGCAATAAAAGTTCTCTCTCATTCTGTTTTCACTTATCTGCAACGGACGGGCACCCCATCCAGGGGCTGTTTCACAGCCTAGCGCCCACTACTTCTGGGCTCCTGACCGCTGTGACCCTCATCAGGGTAAGTGGTTATTGAAAATGGATGGGTGGATGAATGTTTTCGCTTGTGCTAAATTCAACTACTAATTATTGCAAGATTTTCCTGAAGTTGTGCTCACCTGCCTTGTTTTTTCAGGGTCAGGAAATAATGCTTTTGATTCACTGTGGAAAATCACCTATACAGCACTTTGTGACAGCTTGTTTGTAAAAATGTGCCACGCCACCTAAGATATGATTGATTGATTTGCCTAACAATGTAGACACTGGTTACACCTGGCAGGTGCAGTGGGGGGAGAAGTATCTTTGCATTCCGCTGCTCAAGGCATTCCAATCGGACTGAAAAGACATCAGGTCACTGAGGTCAGTCCGTGTGGAAGGCATCGAATGCTTGTTGAATAAGCAATACGGTACACTTGTCAGCTACTTTCTTCCGAGACTCACGTATAAGAATTGGGTAAGAATGCATTTAAAATAATGTCTTTTCTCTAGGCAGATAAACTGTCTGGCAAATAAAATGTCCCAATATAGTGGCAGATATATTCCTAGTGTGAGGTGACCTATTCCCTCAGTATTCATCTGAGGTTTGTGCCTCAACATTTTCTTTAAGACTGAACTTGGAATGATTTAGTGCCAGCTGGCTATTAATAATTTAAACAGATGGTCATTCTGCATTCTTTGCACCACTCAAAGATGGTATTCTGCAGAAATTTTGAAGTTTGATTTTTTTGGTTCCTCACTTATTCAATCAATCCCGAGGAAGGTTTTTTCAAATATGAAAAAGACACACATCAATCTCTGCTGTAAAAATGCAGTGTGTCCATACGGATGATACACGAACAGAGGGATTTCAGAGGGATAACAGAAATCTATTTATGGAGTTATTTGTATGTAATAGTCCAATCAATGTCCGCTTATGTCCCGTTTATTTTCCAGAGCAGGTCTGAAACATTAGGCATGTGTGACGAAAGGAGGACATCTCATATCTTTCAGAAATTAAGCAGCGATGCAGCTCCTCACCTTCTCCAGTGCCATGCGGTAGTGCACGCTGGGACAGACACATTCATTTCACAAAACAGAGAGCTTCTTTGGTACCGTGACTGTGATGGTCTGTTCCCATAAATCCAATAACCTTGCTGGCAGAATGTGTGGCAGAATTTAAGGCTGTCGTGCTTTCTCAGCTGTCAGCGAGTACACAGTGCTAACAGTGAATGGTGCAAAAATAATAGGGGAAGTATATTACCATAAGCATTTCAATATCTCCTTTTAGGGTTCATGCCTTTATTGGATTAAAATGGCATATTCAATAAATAATTTTCTTTTTGTAATTCCAGAAAAAAACCTGCTGATTCTTAATTTGTATGTATTATTAAGATATTATTAACAATGAGAATAAACTGTCAGACTAAGAGTTATGCCTTCCTCATCTGTTAAATATAAATTAAATAATACAACTGAATTGTAACGAGGTTTAATTTTTGTGTATGAAAATAGATTTTTTTGTTGAACGTTAATGCGCCAAAACACGTAAGTTAAAGTGTTTGAATGATTACATCTCGGTTAACTACACAAAAACATTAATGCAGGTCAACAGGCATTTGAGAATGTGATAGTGAGACAAAAGTTTTAAGAAAAATTAACATGCAAGTAACATAATCGGTACTCACAGCACTCTCAATACTTCTGGCCGTCTCGCCGAAGAGCTCCGACTTGGGGTCTTCCATCTCTGGTGTGTAGAAGATCTCCTGGCCCTCCACCTGGTCTAGGTGCAGGAAGCCACTGAACTTCATGGTGGCTGCAAGGTAAAAGTGGTTCCACATCATTGCCGTGAGGGCCAGGAGGGCAGTAAAACACTCTTCCTGTACTTTCACACTGCAGTATGGATGTTAGTGAAGGAAGCAGTTGTGATGTTAGTGAGGGAGGAAAGATGCTATGATGTAGGGTGTCACTGCAGTGACTGGAGTTCGCAGACTGTGAACGGGGGACGAGTTTACCAGGCCTTGACTCCCCTTCTTCCAGAAAGTCAGCTGAGGCAGACAGAATTCAGTCACAGAAACACATTTGGCACAGATACAGACAGACACAGAGACAGCACGTTGGTTAAATATGAGACAAAGATCAAAAGGAATGAGATCACAGACTCCAATGCAGGAGGACATTTTTAAAAATATCACATATCTTCCTTTAAAAAAAAAAGTCAGCCAGCCAGCTCCATTGCTCCTCTCATTGCCACAGTGTGTGAACCTTGTGCTGGAGGGTAAATTCATACTTATCACCACCATTCATTAAGTGTTCCTATGAAAAACCCAGAATTAAAAAGGTAAAAAACAAACAAATAAATATAAAAAGAACATTAAGCTGACAGACGACAAAAGGTGCCTGATGCAGTTCTACAGATTTGTAATCAGCTGAAAAAATTGCCCAAATCAATCACGGCAGCCCTCTCTGGTTCCACTGGGACCGGCAAGAGCCCTTGTATGATTATCTTGAAAGATAGCAGTAATTGTCTCCTAATCCCTGTGATGGGTGACTGACAGAACTTGGTTAAAATTGCATGATAAGGACCTATTTTTCTCCCATGTGTGTATCTGCATTCTGAGCCCACCATAAAAACGAAAATAACTCTGGAGATTTAAGAGTGAACAGGAGAGAAAAGATGGAAGTGTAAATCTGAGTGGAGACAGACATCGAGAGGGAACCTCCACTAGGAAGTGACCTTCAGAGAGCCACAAGAGAGAAGGACATGCGTTGGGGACTAAGACAGTGACAAAGGACAAAGTTATTCCTTCACTTCGTCAGGATGGTGTTGGAGAACTCAAACTGCCCAAACACCTGTGTCACTGGTACCAACACCATACCATCCTCCTCCTCTTCCTCAAGCCTGTTTCTCATCATGACCAGTGAAGTGGAATAGTGTGCTTTTGCCATATCCATAAAAATTATTGCATTGTAAAATTAATCTATTGAGTTATCTTCCTCCTTCTTGCCCTCTCAATGGATGCAAGAATATGTGCATGTTTGTGCGTGATGGCCTAGTAGTTTTGCATGGTTGCCAAAATATTGGATACAAACACTTCAGTCATCCACAAACCGGAGGCAATTCAGCATCATGTTGGACATAAATCTGTTTGGGTTTACTGACACATTTGCGCTCCTCTAGGCCTGACCCACCCCTTGTCTCATAGCAACGGGAGCAAAGCCATCGAAACCCACAGCATAGACTTCCGACACCTTCTGTAGTAGACAGAGGTGGTAAAAGCAGAAGGTTCTGCACACAGAGGTGAAAACTGTACTTTTGGTGCTCTTGAAGGAAAACAGACAGGGGAACACTGGTCACTTACAGGGACAGTTGGTTCCCTCAGGATCGTTGCTGGTCGTCCGGCCATCGGGACAGCAGCCGAAGGGGCTGTTGTCACAGGATGAGCGGATCTCTGGGACCAGAGGTATGGTTATGGTCATGGTGGGCTCTGAAGAGAAGGTGAGGGAGGGATAGAAACAAGAGCTACCTGATTAGGGGACTGCAAACATCTGCATTATTCAACATTTCACACACAAAGAGTTAAAACCGGGCAAGGTCAGAGAAATTATTGAGTTTAGGAATTACTGAGCATCTTAGATATTAATTTGGTCGATAGCTAGTCTAAACACACCAGGTAAATCAGTGGACCCAACGTCATGTGAATGATTTTTAAAACATGGAAATATACTAAGTGTTGTGCCCTTTCAACTTGTCAGCCCCTTAAATGTGTCTCCCATACCATAATTGTCATGCGTTCTCATGAAACTTCATATATCTCATATTGAACACCCTTGTACGATTACATGTTGGTAACTGATTTCGGGGAACCATCAGTCGGGGAGCATGCAATGTGTTTTCAGTCAGTCTCTGAGTCTCAGTCAGAGTAGACTCACTCGAAACCACTGGGCATTTTCTTAAATGGCTTGCTGATGCTAAAGTGCCCCATCGCAGACGAGAGATTGATATCTCAGGGACCATGGGATTAATCTGGCAGGATTCGGCCCTGGGTCCTCAATCTGATGTTGCGAACTCAAGCAAATGCCATCCTCCAGGGTGTCAGAATTTCACGCTTGCTTTTTATGGAAACAAGTGAATTACGGCGGGTCTATTTTTAAAAAGAAAATTTCTTAGCGGCATCTCAAGGCTAAACACAGTGTCCTCTGGTCTAAGTAACAACCACCAGTGTATTAAGATAATATGTCTGGGCAGTTCTTCTATGGACTCATGAGAGGAGCCATTAAAGGGTCCTATACAACTCTGGACCTGTACTCTTGCAAATCACACAACAGGGAAAAGTGAGACAGAATGGTGCAAAATAAGAAACTAATCTAATCAGTGAACACTGTCTTTCAAGCTCAGTATCTGCAAAAAGCATCTTCTCATCAGAAGAGATAAATGTACATAGCAGACTTGGAATTGCATCTTTCAAGGTGAAAGAAAGTAATAAAATTTCATTTACTTTTTACCATCTTCAGGAACATCATTTGGAGGTCTCCTAGTAAATCTCTGAAGCACACTATTCCTACATTCGTACAACACATAAAAAGCTTTTGTCTTGTGTGCTATTCTCAGGAGGCTGTAGATTTCAGCTGTCAGATCAAAAACGGCCATAAAAAAAAGCACAACAGCGCTAACATGTTAAACAAGCTGAGGATGCAGGGAGAGCCTTCAAGGCCGAACCCAATCGTGAGCTTGACTCTGCGAGGCGTGGAAAATGACTCTGGCACCAAATGAAGCTGCCGAGGCTCACAGGCGCGTTGGCCGTAAAGCGGCCTTGTGCAGCTGCTGGCAAGATTATGGCCTGGCCACTATTGTCTCCTGCAGAAAAAGGTCTGAGCCGTAGCCCCATCGGAGGGCAGCACTTGGCTTCCACATATAAGAAAGAGGCTCTACTAGTCACTGTGAGCTACTCAATGCAGGTCACTGCAGAGACCTGAGACATTGAAAAGGTACTATTTCTGTTTTACTTGGTTCTCCATGTACCGTCTCTGTTCCTATTAACTGGAAACCAGCTAAACTTCCTTGAGAAACGAAATCTGTAAAGTCCTGCAGGCCTCATATGGACTCTGCGTTTGGCAAAGATAACATCACATTTACAGCATATACTGGCATTAGATCTGGACTACAGTAATACCTCGATTACCTCTCTAGCTGCGTTCTTGACAAACAGAGCTTAATGAAACGGTGCTGTAAGAGCTCATTAATACTACACATTGCATAAATGGAGTTTGAAAACTGTGCAGCATAATCCAAAAAAACAGTTATTAACTTTAATAACAGAAAATAAACACAGAAAAATGTCTTTTTTATGGATAACGAGTGCAAATTTTAAAAAACCGTTGGGAAATATTTTTCAGCATTTTTACAACACAGTAAATTATTGCGACGAATTAGTCAAAGAGCGCAACCGCAAAACAGTGCTCTAGGAGGTGGTGCTATTAGAGGTACTGCTGTGGATAAGGCGATTTTACAGGTATCGGTCAGAATGGCAGATAAACATACATTTCAGAGCAGTGCAACAGTTTGGATTGTGTAGCTCAGCAGGGAAGTGTGACAGTGTCATGTGCTGACGTGTTGACATTGTCCTGTATTCACTCACCAGCTCCTCACTCGCTATCTGCATAACAACACCAGGGCCATTCTAGCATAGGTAGTGAAAGCATTGATTTACCAACGGGCTCCTCCCCGCTAGCTTCTGGCATGGCACTACTCTCTGTGTCGTCATCACCGCTGGGCTCCCCACTGCCCGAGTCCTCGTCGAAGTTCAGTGAGGAGGTGATTCCGGGGGTGAAGCTTGGGGGAGAGGGCGTGGTTTGTGGCAGCTTGTGGAAGGTGGAGGTGCGGCGGGTGGTGATGGCAGGGATTTCGGGCCCCTCGGTGCTGCTGGCTGGTGGGAGGGCCTCCACAATGGACCCCCTCTCAACTGCCACAGTGGTTTCCTTCTTCTCATGCGATGTGGAGGGTGTGGTGAGCTTGGCGCGGGTGGTGGAAGGGGTAGCGCGAGGGTGGCTCGGGGAGAGGGTGGGGCGGACAGCCGGCTCGGTGTGCAAGATGGTTTCTGGAGGAAGCAGCAATGAATGACGGGTGAGCAAAGATGGAAATGTTTTTCATGGCACACCCCTACTTCCGCCTTAGTGCTGAACTGCGTTCTGTATGTTTCATTCTTCAGCTGAATCTCCAAGCAACCAATTTGGGATAAAGGGAACCAATTAATTTAAAAAGAATAAAACCAAGTGACTGTCTCAGTCCAGACACCCACGTTCATGCCTCCTCAATGCTGCACTTCACAAGCGGAAAACTCATCCTCTGACCACTGTGTAGCTCAGCGACAACCACAAAAACAATCTCCTTTTCTGTTTGCAAAAAAGAACAAATGCCAGCAGCAGATGTGGGACCTCAGCAACCTACATTTTAGATTAGGGGCTCACATTTTGTCTAAGGTGTTGGAAAACACAACTAAGACCAGAGCCTCGTGTGAAAGGAGGGGTAACGCAGCATCTGAACCGCTTCCAGCTGTAAAAGCAGCCATTTCCCTGACTGCCGTCACACACAGGGATCTTGCATGGCTGTGACAAGACCTGTAAGGACACCAGAGCCACTTGCCTGCCATCTGCTAAAGTCCTCAGCAGGAAACCATCTACCCCCTCAGTTTACCCAAATGCCACTCCTGCCTGAAGCACAATGCAGATGAAAGATGTATAAATTATACATATGGGAACGTTGACCACCTAGAGGGAAGCTTTAATCCCAGGCAGCTAGAGCTTCTGGAGGCAAGTGGCTGATCTAAAGGCGACACTGAGTGAAGCTGTACGCCAGGATAAAAGATGCCAGATGTTGCTCTGGCTTTTTCTGTAGCACTGTACAGTGTGCAATGTGCAGGAGCTGTTGCCTCCAGAACCTTCTTGGGATGCTGGGAAAAGTTCTGCTCCACAACACAGCTGGTCCCACAGGGTCCATCCATACAGAGAGGGGACTCATGAGGCAAAAGGCCTGCAGTGTGAGAGAATCCAGACTAAGCACTGAGGTTAGGTGCAGCATAGAAATCCAAGTGCTTTTTTTAAAGCTTGTCTTCCCTGATCCTCCTCTTGGTAACATTTATATTTGAGGATCTGCCCCAGTTGACATGACATGTTTTTATAATGGAGGCATATAACATGAGATCTTCAGCTGTTTGGGAAGGGATGCACACACCTGAATGAAATTAGCTCTAAATGGCATGAAGCAGAAAGCAGAAAGCAGCTTTAGATGTTAGATCAAAGTGAGAGGTGGCTTTATTGTGTGTGTGTGTGTGTGTGTGTGTGTGTGTGTGTGTGTGTGAGAGAGAGTGACTGAGTGATATATTTCCTCTCCCCCTCCACCCTCAGTGTATCTTGTCAATCACAAACCAGGCACTGCAGCGACACAGTGGACGAGCTTTGGACACAGGTATCCCACCTCCTGTCACAATGAGTCACGCCATGAAAGAAGGAAGGGGAGCTGGCAGGGGGAACAGCACGGCGGAAAAATTCCGTAATCGTGTTTAACGCTCTGTTTGACTTTCTAAGGGGTGCGCGGCAGTATTGGAGAAATGCAGAAAATCACTGTCATCTCCACTTGCCTAGGCACTGTGGTTATCTTTGAAAGGTAGTTATTAAAATGGTTTGTGGGGAAAGAAAAAAAAAATCAGAATACAAGCAGAGAAGGCATAAGTGCTCGCAGGGAGACAGCAGGGGAACGGGAGGGAAGTAAGGGGGGGAATGGACAGGGCGGGGGAAACAGGGACAGGCAGAGACGCCGGAACACCCGTGGCCTGCTGAAGCCATCTGTTTACCCGCTTGCTGCCAATCCCAAACAAACACGCAGGTGAGGGCTCCACATGAGGGTGCCGAAATGCTTCCGGCTACATGAGAAAGCCACCGTCACAAACGGTGCTGCAGTTCAACCATTAAATGTAACCATGTGTCCACTGGGGCCAGTGGGTGCATCTGCCTATGTACCCATCTGGAAGCAAAACTCTGGCCATCCACACACAAGCTCTTCAGCTTTTAGATGTCTCTAGTTATCACTAGACAGTTAGCCCAGTTAACACTCATTTGGTTGAGGTCAGCTGGGGTTAGCTGGAGACAGCATGCAGACCTAATACAGTCACATGGTCCTGGAGGGAAGGCGCTCCAAGAAGAGCATTAAGGGTCCACTGACCAACTGTAACACTCTCAGTGACAAAGCTTTCTTTGCATCTTTATGACAAAAAGGAAGGAATTCTAAAAGCTAATGGATCGGTAAAAAAAGCCCATCTAACAAAACACTGTTCAGTATCTGCATCACATTATGTTATTATTAATTAAAGGTATTATTATTTATAGGCTTGTTTTGGGAAAATTTTCTGAGCTCAGAACATACACGTTTCTACATAGGTCTTCAGTTTAACTGATGGTATCTCAGATGTTAAGTCCTCATCTAAAAGTTCAGCTGAGTTAGACAGTCTCTTTAATGTCAGTTTTCATGAAATGAATCATCAGGTGCTAGGTGTCGAACGGGCTTTGGTACAAAGGGCCCAGAATGCTCCAACCCCCTCACCCCCCCCCAGGCGTGCCATGGACTGGTCCTCAGAGTGAACCTTGGGATGCCCTCTTTGCAACACCAGCCAGTTTTCCCTACTTCAGATCTGCCAAATCATGTGAAAGGGGGGGAGCAGAGAGCTGCTTATCTCCAAAGCGGCACTGGCGGCCCCCTTTATCTGCTCATCAAGGCAGATGCAGCAAGTGTGACCGAGACACCTGGCGTTGGACCAGGCTCTGGGGCCAGCGCCTAATACCAACCACCAAGCCCCTAGAGCCCCTTCTGAAGAAGCTGCACAGGGCTAGGAACAGTCATCTACCAACCACCCCCATTTCCAAAGCTGCCCCTTGTGTCCCTTGGTTCCAGTCTACAAGGAACTTGGTGGGCTAAAGAGTCCCAGGCTAAACCTCACAATCCACCGTGGGCTGCTGGGAATCAAAGACAGCTCTGCAGCTCAATTGTAGGGAATCTTAGAGATATGGAAGTATAGAAAAGTATCAGTCAAATATCTACTTTTGCAACCAGTCTCTCTTTATGAACCACATAGTTCATAATACTTATGGCATCACTGGAAAATCAGGTTCCTGAAAAACGATACCCAGTACCTCCATGTTGCAATACATACCTTGTCTTGTATGTTTCACCGCATTTGTATGTGGACTGAAACATCTGCATATGTATTAGCACTTGATCTTAAAAAAGATTACGTTGTCTGAGACCAAGTACCATTAAGGCTGACAAGATGGAACAGAGGAGCACATTTTTTTGGAAATGTTGAAGCCTTTGGGCAGAAGAGAGGTGTAGCTACATCTATGGAGAACCCTTCCCTTGTTTGTGCTTCATTGACTGCTAAAAGGTAAGCCCTTCCTACTGCCTTTACTCTGTGACCCCCTTATATTGGAGACATTTTTCATAAAATGCAAATTAACTTCAGTATAATGAATATAAGACTATGAATACATTTGAAAATGATCATCCTTTCATTTCCTAGTGCTACAAAGGAGCACCCAATTATTTTGGAATGGGTTGAACGTTTTGTACAAATGAGACGGAGAATATAATTTCTACAGCTCTTTGAACTGCTCCTGAAGCCTCGGAGGTAAATCACATCACAAGAATTCCTGGGTCAAGTAAGTGCTTCAGCACTCCCTCATGTTTCCACAGTCTGGATCGGGGTCAAAATAAAACTGATGAAATGGCAACTGACATAGTGGAATTAAAACTGCTTGGGCGGTTTTATACAACAGTGCAGGTTTTCCAGATTGCTGGTGCCCCATCAAGGGAAACACCATTCAGGTTTTTTCAGAGTAGCTGCAATACATCCTTGAAATGCACGGCAATCATGGCCAACCCTGGGGACCTGTTGCTAGCTACTTCAGTGTGTACAAAGCATTCAAGGAGATCATTAATACTTTCCAGTGTGCTTTGCATTGGTGGTCTCACCTGAGCACTGTCCTAGGTGCTTCACAGTGATAAGCTTGTCCTGGCGACAGGCAATGGTATTCAGCTGGCACAAGTCCGCATACGTCACACCGTCAGAGCCACATACCTGTTTTGAAATGGGCACACGCTCACATACATACACGCAAGCATGGACACCAAGGCATGAGCTAAAGTACAAACTGGACTATTGGACACGGTGTTCAAAAATTGATAAATGTTTTACACTTTGACTGGAGAAGCTGAGATCGTATCACTCTGTTCCCACGTTATAAGAGCATCACCTTTTACACTTTCTTGTAATACAAAAAAAATCACTTTTGACATGAAAAATGATTCTGTGATGCTCAAACCAAGGGCTGAGGTGCACACCCAGCCTCATCATTCACATCACCTCACCATAATCTTTAGGTCAGCTTGAATATTCTCACAGAGCTGAGAGGCCTTAAATATAAATGTGAATATAAATGTGAATATAAATATGAATGACCGATGAGAAGCGATTCAATCTACATATTAACTGATGTAACCCACCTTTGTCTTGTTGTTCTCAGGGCAGTCTGGGGAGGGGCATTCACAGTGCGCCTGGCCATTAGCCTCCACACAGGATGCGCCAAACTTGCACTCCATATCCTTGCAAGAGGTCTTAGTCCCTGAACCTACAAGCAAACAAAGGGCGGATCTCTTATTATTTGATAGAGCCAGACTGCCTGTACTCCTCATATTCCCAAATTTGCTATCACAAATCCAGCATGCAGGGTTATCAGGTTACTGGGCACAGGACTAAGTCACATACATCCGATCTCCATCCTCAGCATTCCAGGCTGCTTAGTGGCTTTGCAGCACAAGGAGAAGAGACAAAACCTACCCAAAGCATGTGGTAACAACCTGACTAATCAGTTAACAGACATAACATGTCTTCTTAACCTTCCCCAGAGTGAAGAGAGAAAGACCAGGCTTAGAGAGGTGGATCACTGATAAGTATCAGCATCAAAGAACATAAGAATCATACTCGTGTTATTATTTCTGCATTTTGCTTCCAGTGCAATTGATTTTAAGGCTTATTCTTCTTTATCCTGATGTCTTTTTGTTTTGTACTGTATATTTCCCCTAAAGCCTGTCTTGCATCCAATGTATGTCAATGATTCAGAGGCATTCTCCAGATTTTTACATAAACTGCCGTTTATGCCTCTGTCTGACAGAGCTTTGTATATATTTTGCATTATTTCATTTGTCGTCTCGTTCGGGAATACAGTATCAACCACTGATTTATGAGTGACAAGGAATGGAGGTGTTCAGTCGAGGACTGAGGGGTCTGTTGGAGGTCCATGGAAAGCACCCTACCATGTTCACAGCCATTGGTGCCCATCTGGCTGCCGTCAGGGCATACATCACACTTCATTCCTTTCACCCCCGTCTTGCAGGAGCACAGACCCGTCATCTGCTCACAGTCATCACGCTCAGAGCCCAGTGCATCACAGTGACATGCTGAAGCAGAGAGAGTACAGGACACAGCTGGGGTTAAAAACAATACATGGCTTGATACAAACAAAATCTAAATACCGCATCCACTTATAAACTGGTGGAGGTAAAATGCTGTTAGGACTGGGATCTTTAAGCCAGCGGTGCTTGTCCTTCTCCATTTTAAACTCACTGCCAAGTCCTACATGGCGTACTCTCCTTGCAGCAACTGCTATTGTTTAATAACCAAGGCAGCTAGTTCTAGAGTTGACCTTAGGGTAACCCAAGCTGCATGGGTCAAGAGGAGTTCAATGCTTGTGGGATGCAGGAAGTAGCCCCTTGACCCAAATGGGCATAAATTGGATCAACCTGGGGTTGCAGCAGTTGGCATTTGTTTTTCTCTGTTGTGCTTTGTGCAAAGCATAAACTGTCCGATGGTTGTACCGAGTAACAGCTGATTGCTTGTCCAAAGGAAAACCTTGTTAACCAAGCCAGTGAGCAAACAACATAATTCACTTTAAAATTGATTTCGTTGAGGTTGCAGAAGTTTAGACAATAAGGCGTGTGGTTTCAAGGTATACACGTGGGATTATCTGGTTTTGCCGCATAAACTCTAACAGGACTATAAAGCTAATTCTGCCCAATAAGCACAGCCTGGAGTTTAGGGGACAGGATAGATGTGAGGCCCTTACGTGTGCAGCCGCTCATGTTCTCGGTGACGATGCCACGGAAGTTCCAGAAGCCCGGCTCACAGCGGTCACACTTGTGGCCCCCAACACCTGGCTTGCAGGAGCACTGGCCGCTGGTTGGGTCACATGACCCCCCGTAGGAACCATAGGGGTTACACTGACAGATACCTAAGGAACATGCGACATTTTGTTATGGAAACAGACACTGACTGCAACATAGAGCAAGTTTAATCACATCATGCTTAGGTTTATAGCTCAAGGAATAGCTACAAAGATTATGGATTGATTTGTTAATTAGCACAAAAGAATTGAGAAGGTAAAGTGTGAGTGTAAACATGCTAGAGTTTGCAGGACTTACTAGGGCATCCAGCCAGTCCTACGCCCAAGGCGGCTGTTGTATTGTCCAGGCAGCACCCATAAACAGTTTGACTGCAGTGCTTGGCCTGTATCAAGCTAGTGGGAGGGGTACCTGAAGAAAAAAGTGGGTGCGAGAGGTGACGTAACTGAAAGTGAACCACACAGGTATCATCAAGACTGAAACCTGTTTCTAAAGCTGTAGATAATTTAAAGGAACCAAACACTTAAGCTAAATGCAGTTTTGTACAGCACATATCTATTGTTATAATGTGAAAAAATAACTAAATAAACAAGAACCTGTCTTTGCATACCTTCTCAACAAATACCACCAACCTTTGGTAAACTGAAATGGGTCTGAGTTCATTTTTATATTTGTCACAAATACAAAAATCACCACTAATGTGTAGCATTCACAGTTTCAAGAAAAAGTTTCTGAACCTTTTGCAATTACCTGGATTTCTTCAATAATTGTTCATAAAATTTGGTCTGATCTTCAACTAAGCCACAATAGTTGACAAACGCAATGTGCTTAAACTAATACCGAAAACTGCGCAGTGATACCAGTGACTGGTTAATACTCCCTAATATGAGAAATGATTATCTCACATTCGCCTGCCCAGTTTTTTCCAGTTGAGTCGTGCCAGTGAGGCTATGGACGAGAGCCGGTGAGTTGACCTTTACTGTTTGACAGAGTGCAGATATGAGCTTCAGACACAGGACATTAAAGCTGCACATCTGCTCCACTTTAAACTGCTGACTACCAGCACCTTCCATATGTAACCCTTTCATTTCTTCTTTGTCATGAATTTCTCTTTGCCTCAGTCAGCTCTCTAATGCAAGGCAAAAGAATGCACAAAGCATTTCATAGAGCTTTGACAAGCTCAGGTGGGACAAGAGGGTGAGATGGTGAAGAACTGGGATGGGAATATTTGTTTGCCACTACATCACAGCTGGAGGGAACATCTACTCATTGTTGCTTTGACAGCTTCTTTGGATTAGGAGAAAAAAATAAACTTTCTAAGGGCCTTGGAGCAGTAGGTCGCTTTGATCAAGAGCACAACAGACCTCAAAATTGGCTGCCGTGGCTAAGCCAGCGTTACCATACACTTCTGTATGGATCACAGAAGTAGAACCATGACCAGCCTCATCTGCTCTTTTCTAAACAAGTCTACTGAACCTGAAGTCCCGCTCTATTTTCAGCTCAAATCCAGAGTCCTGCAGCAGTGCCGGCCTAAACTTGGAATCTCCAGACTGCATCTGGAGTCGTACAGTAATGCCAGACAGAGTCTAGAGTGATACAGTAGAGCTAAAACACTAAATATGCTTCTGATCAAGTTTTTTTTTCTCAGATTTTTGTGAGAACGGGCTATGGTAATGATCACTAAGCACTGACCCTGTACTATTGTTCTTATCACAACATACTGTTAGGGTGGGTGACTTACCTGAGCAAGGTCCCTGACTGTAGACCTGCAGGTGCAGTTGTTTCTCACACCTGGTCTTCTTCAGCTCACACTCATTGCTATAAGTCTGGCCATCTGTGCCGCACACCTGTACACACAGATCAGCATTCATTTGCAGCCATATAAAGAGGAAACACAGTCATATGGAGCAGGCAGTAGTGGTAACCAAATGACCAGGTCTTTGTGACACCTCAGGACTTCTTGACACATCCAGGGTGGGTGTTACCTGGCTGTGTGGGACACTGTGGCAGGAGAAATCACACACACAGCGGTCCTCCTCGGCATCTTCATCCCAGGAACCACCAAATATCCGGCAGCGGTCTTGCTCACAGCTGCCATCCATCCCAGACCCAGATGCTCCAGATCCACACTCTGAACATGAAGACACATGAGGATGCACCCAGAATCAGGTCCGTTTTAGTGCAAAACAATAGCAAAATCATTCAACTGACAGCCTGCTATATATCAATGACCAACCACAATGAGGGGATACTGCAATTTGAAATGATTAGTAAATCTGGTGATAATTTCTTCCTCAGTATGGAGTCTTCTGAGGGTGGACTAGTGTAAGGCACTACTGACTCACTGTAGCCAAAACTAATTTTGTTAACACGCTTCGCATCACTGGTTAGGGTCAAACTCAAACGTAAGTCTCACGTGTACATTAATCCGTGCATTAGATTGCTGTTGGAATTGTCTCACTTACTTCAGATACTGGGATGTGGGTTTTGCTTCCTTGAGGACAGCATTGCCTACAGGAATGTACCCAACTGTGCATCAAACTAAGACAATATTGGCTTCACTAGGATGAAGCTATTATGTCACACAATTGCTCACAATCACTGTCACCGTGTGAGAAGAGCTTTCTTTAAAAATAAATTGAATTTAATGTTTGTTACATTTTTTGGGTTGCATTGTGAAAAATATCTATCGTAAATATAGCAGAAAAATGAATATCATGAAGTCAGAAACAGAACAGTCTGAATTGGTCTAAACTGAATTAGGAGCTACAAGGGTGCATCATTCGTCTACTAAGAGAGAATGTCGAGACAGTTGGGTGTAGATTCCAGGGGAAGTGACAAGAGATGGAGGACGGTGTAGTAGACATGTGGTCCGGGGGCGGTGTGAGCGTGCCTGGAGAACGGACACTGTTTCCAAACAAACACGCTAGAAAGAACTGGAGTAGGCAGGGTTTTCTGCAGCAGCAGAGTGTTTCGGAACCAGGCCAGAATGAAGTGCCTTCCAATGCAAAAGCCACAGGGGCAACTTCTGTTTCCTATGTGGGTTTCAGATGACCAATCTGCTGAACCCTATGCACATGCAAAAAAAAAAAAATTCCATGGAGGAAAGTTATTAAACAAAAGTAAAAAGAAAATAAAGAATGACTCATCAACTGACGTGATTAAAAATAATAATTTGGGCAAATAAGAACACCTTGCTCTTCATGCACATATATTTACAGCATTTCCTTTAGTCATTTGATGATTTCCAGATTGAAAAAAGCAGCAAGAGAAAATCCTATTTTGCACAGGATCTCAGTTCGCTACATCTTCCATGCCAGCTGTAGTAGCCTGACCATCTGACATGCGGAGTTGCCGCTGGGTTCAATTTACTGTGCCTTTAAGGTGATTTTCCATTCAGCCAAACAAGTTGTGTATCTTCCGGTTTTACACTTTAATCTTTTTTATACTCCCAAATATTTCCTGAAGTTATTTGGGCTAAACACTTGACAGTAAAAAAAGATGAAAGATGACAATGCTCTTCAAAAGGAAACCTGCAAGTTTCCCAAAGCATCAATCACAACTTTATACCCTTCCACTGATGCCCTCGACTTCAAAGCACTTTTGTCCAAAATTACCAAGCATTGTATTTGTTACATCTCCTCAAAATGAAGCATCCTGAATAGAAGCATTAATTATTTGACTATGCAAGGCACTGCTTGCACCATGTGGTCTTTTGTAGGATGTGAAAGCTGGAGAAAGAACAGCAAATCTTTATTCAGCACACACAAAGGGACACATAAAAATAATAAACCAAATGAATAACGAGAAGGTTATTAATTAGTTTTTGACCTCCGGTGTCGCAGCCACATGCTTGGCAGAGATAAACCTTTCAATTATAAAATCTGGCAGCAACATCTGCATCACATACTGTATTAAAAGTGTGAACTGCTTTATTGCACTGTAGCTAGCCAGAGTTGGCTGACTAGCCGTTTAGCAATGGGACATAAGCAGATAAAGGATGGGAAAAAGGAAGGAGGTGTAGGGAAAACTGATGGCCACGAGAGTAATTAGAGGGGCCTGTGGAAAGGGAACAAAAGGAGATAAAAAAGATGAAAAAGTGAGGAGTATGAAAAGTCGCTGACCCATGATTACTTCATAGCAGCTCAAGTAACAATGAATGAAACCTTAAGCAGCAGAGGGATATGGAGCAGAGTACTTGGGGACAGATCTGCAGGCTGAACTATTCATACATTCATTAATTTATCAAAACGAGAAATCACAGGAATTGCAGGGCACCAGGCTAGAAGGCTACACCTTATTACTATTATTATTACCATTACTTCATTTAACTGACCATTTTATCCAAAGCCAGAGTTTTTTTTTAATTCACTTCATTTGTTAGTATTAGATTGTGATTGCGCATTTGGGCAGATGTTTGACGTATTTTCTATGCTGGCTTACGGTCTGCTGGAAGGCTCGAACCTGTTGTCGAGAATGTTTGTTGACCCTTCCTCACTGGGACACTTCTGGACGATAGGTGGTGGAGAGGCTACAGAGGACACCTCATGCAGAAGTGCTGAGGCCGGTGGGCATTTATAGAAGCTGCAAAAGATGGGCGACTGTTTGTGGTCTAACACATCCCACTAACAATTATACATTATCTGATTATACAGCTGGCTAACTTTTTTACAAGGGCAGGAATCCCCCCCACTTACGAATTACCGTTATGGCACAAAAATCGAAAATTCTCCCGGGGTGGGCTTGTTATTTGTACGCATTAAAAAAAATCAGTCTTATATTTGGCAGTAACACAGTAAGGGATATTAAATAATTTCATTTGTACATGCAAAAACTTGTAAGTCAAAGACTCATGTCTTGAGGGAAACCCATCATTTGCTTAAAGGTACTACAACCAGAGGAGGGGCTTAAACTGGGATCTCACGATTGCAAAACAGCTCTAAATACGAGGCTGCCGCCTACCCTCATCATCCTTTCATCTTGCTATCCTTCTACCTCCATCCAGCCTCTTGATCCTACCTCTGCCATATGCTTGACATGATGCTATAATAGCATTGGGGTCATTATCAAGATTTTTCATATTGTATTTCTGTAGCGTATTCGCTAATCGGGTATTAAATTCAGGAGGTCTCACCCTAGGGTGATACAGTACATGTACCCAATGCTTTGTCAGTGTTGACAAAGAAGCTGAGGCAAGGGCTACCCAAGTGTGAAATTGAACAGGTGATAAATTTCTCTGTGTGGGTACCAATCGGAGCACTGTCATTTTTTATTACCCCCAAATAAAAGAGTGAGGGTGCAGTCTCATTTCTCCGTGTGACAGATGTGTGCAGCTGATGAATAAACACGGGTGAATAAATCAGTCACTTTCTTTTTCTTTGGGGAGAGAAAGCACCGATTTGGGAAATGGCCTTAAGACAAACAAAATGGCAATGAGTCCCTGACCATGACCAATTTTGGCTGATTCAGCTGGTGGTCCTTTCAAGGTGGGCACCATGGAGGAGTCAGCAACAGCAGACTGCTCAGCAAGAAGGAATGGGGGGGGGGGGGGTCAAAGGTAGCTTCTCTCCAACATGACATTATTGTAACTTCCTCGCTGGGTGCAAATTGAACTGCTAAATAAATAAGTCACCACACCAATAATGACAATGACAATAATAATACAGTAATTCCTCAGCTGGCACTCGAGATGTGTTTTTGAGAAATGAAACTTAATAAAACAGCACTGTAAGAGGACATTAATACAGTACATTGCATAGGTGTAGCTTAAACTGTGCCAGTGCATCATAGTACACCTATTCCCTGCTATACGCCCTTTGCTATTTACAGCCATTCAACAGAACATTTCTATCTTTTATACCAAAAATTCGGTTTAACTTCGCAGCTCCCAAGAAAAAACTCATTTATCTCACAAATGCTTGATACATTTTCCAGCTGAAATTGAAATGTGTAATTAAAAGCACCCCATCTATTCCAGAAACCCATCAGAAGTTCTAATGTAAAAAAAGTAATTTTGGTTCATCTTCACATAGCGGCTGCAGAACAAACTTCATTGGAACAGGTAAAAATGAGAGAAAAATGTGGAGTACAATAAATGCTGTTTGATTATTGGAAACTTTAAAGAAAATGTACAAAGCGTAAGCAATATGGGTGGAAGGAAGGTGCCCTATTTGTGTTCCCAGTCATGTGCAAGTTTGTTCTTTTTTGTGCAACACCAGCTCAGCGCAGGTTCTCATTTGTTGAACATGTCTCCATGTTCTCCATCCTCTTCCACCCTCTACTGCTGCACATATAGTTTCTCTTCATTTGGTGAATCTTAGCACCATGTAACAGCTCCTTACAGCGAACTAAATTGTTTCTTCATTTTAAATTATTTTCACTTTTTTTTGAACAAATGTCATTGCTAAATGGCTGTTGGTATACAAGGAGAAATGACAAAGTGAATGAGTGGTATTTTTTTTGGTTAAAGAGTTTTTACAATGTGTAGTTTTACAAAAGTAATTTTTTACAAAAGTAGTTTTTACAATGTGTACACGTGTATTACGATACATTAGTCAAAGGGCTAAAATAAGTACTAGTGCAGTAAATTATTATTGCTGTCATTATTATTTAACCGATGCCTTTGTGCAGTGTGACATAAAATGATGAATCTATTTTACAGCACGGTATTACTGGAACAATTCAGAGTTGGTTTTGGCGGAACACACAGTTTTACTATGTGTCCATCATTCTGAGCAAATCCCAGCGAACAGCACTGGTCCTCAGCTTTCACGAATTCTGGTATCAGTGATGGCCAGGAGAGATCCACCAGATCCACCAAGTTGTGCTCAAGCCCCACTCAGACTTGTCCACACTCCAACTCCTTCTGTCCAAGTTCCTCCAAAACTGTCGCTGTCCTGGAAAGGGAACCGCCTTTGCAGCAGTCTTGTCACAAAACTCTGTCTCTTCTGCCTTGCTGAGAAAAGACTAGATTCTCCCAGCCTGCCGGCACAGAAGTGGTACAATGGATGTATGCTGAATGAAAACGCGCAAGGCTCCAGGGAACAGGTTCATGGACTACAGCTGATCCCTGTGGCCAGTATTTGGCTCACAAGAGGCAAGACAAAAAAGAAGGGTGACAAAAGTGCTTTTGCTACAAGATGAACAAGTGAACAAGTGAATGTCAAGGTGGTGAATTCAACAATTCACCCTCCAGAAGTGTCCAGGGTGAAGGAGCGGTCACAAGAAGTGGAGACCTGGACCCGGGGCAAGTGGTCGCTAGTTGGATGTACACTGCTTTTATCAAATACACAGTGGAGATCAACACTCGCTGCCAGCAAAAGGTGGTTAAATTGTTCACGAGGGACCCGGCATTCACCTGCGCTGAGTAGTGCCAAGCGAATGAAGGACCCAACAAAAAAAAATGCACTGAAGATAACATTTTTTTTTGCTTCTTTTGAACGAGAGACAACGGGGCTTAGTAAGTGAAGTACAACCCCACTCTGAGACTTTGCCAAAAACAAGCAAGGTAATTTGAAAGCCCACAGCGGTGGCCAGGGAAACGAAGCATCCAGGGCAATGTATTTCAGTGCCACAGCGTGCAGTGAAGACCCGCACTCTTCAGGGCTTACGGATGGCTTAACCATTAAACCTAGTTCCTCTGGATGGGCTGCGCTGGGACTCTGTCACCATCCGAGTGGGACAGCGGGTTCTGTAGTGCTGGAATGTAGGTTGACTGTCCCAGTGGGCAGTGGGAAGTTCCAGCTAGAAGACCCCGCTAGACAGGTGAAGTAAAAGTCGGCTTCGGAGTCTGTTGCCATTTCATCAGCGCCCACTGCATATCTATTTGCACCCCTGCTGATCACTTGAGTGTGTGAATTAAAAACAACTATATTATATGCAATAAATGTACAACACTATCAGAAGTATAAAAAAGTACCAACCCTTTACCCTAAAATATATTTGCTCCAGGAGTCATTATTAGACTTTGTTTTCACATATTATTCATGCTCCTGATGATATAGTGTGACATATTAAAATTCTTACAAGCATTCATTTCTACTTTGAAAATATTCACTAAATGTATTTCTGGGAACTATAGCCTTCTTCAAGTACAATGAATATAGAGTAGATGATATGAACTGCCAATTTTGACTTCATCGTGCGAAATAAGAATGCAGAAAGCAAAGAAAAACGAGACATAAAAACAGAATGAATATCTTATCATAAAAATGCAAAAGGAGGAGAAAAATAACAGAGGAAAGAATAAAAAAGGACAACTTATGAATACGGACAGGAAATGAACAGGAAAAAATTCAAGAGGCTCACAGGCACAAATGGAAAAGGCAGGAGGAACTGTGATGATAGGGTTGTACCTTCATCGCAGCTGCCTGGTCTGGCCACCTTGATGTCCTTCTTGAGAAAGCAGGAAGCCACCTGGAGCTCACAGGCGTTGCTGTAAGTCACTCCATTGCTGCCGCACACGGGTCTGAAGGTCTCCCCATGGCAGGTTGGGCATTCACACCTGTTCCGCACACAGCGAGCGCCCCACGCACACACTGTATTCCCGCAACTCTCTGTGCCCATGGAAAAGAAGGTGAGCGCACGTGAGCCAACTTGTGGACAACTCAGGACAGGAGGACACACGACGAAATTCAAAGACACCACGAGAAAACTTTTAACAACATGTGAGTAAATTTCATGCACAACACAGACCTTAAAAAGTCACGGGTGACCTCGGACACAAAACCAAAAGTTGTCAAACAAAAACGCTGAAAGCAGGCACACAAAAGTAAAGGCAAAAACAAAGCCTGCTGAACAATAGGAAAATGGCAGCAAAAGGTAGCCGGGAACCTGTCATAAACAAAGTGTAGTGACAAGTCTTAGAAAAGACGGCCGCAAACATTTTGCGGTACCAAGAAGACACATTGAAAACAAAACATAAAAAAGCACATAAACAAAGCCATAAAAAGATTTTCCCACTGTAGTCATCAAAGCAGCAGCAGCCCCAGGGTGGGTGTTTGTCAGCCACCCCAGTGCGAGGGCTGAACACAGACAGCTAGTTGGGTGGATACTCACTGCACTCTCCCTGGGCGGCCACCTTCAGTTCCAGCTGCTGGGTACAGGCCTGTACGTGCAGTTCACACTCGCTGCTGTAGGTGATGCCGTTGCTGCCGCACACAGGCTGATTGGCGTCCACACATTCAGTGGGGCAAACGCAGCGACCCGTCTGCCCGTCGCAGATCGCGCCAAATGAGCAGTTCTGGCACGCCTTAGCTGGGGTGAGGAGGGACGAAGTTCTGGGTCAGACACCTGCAGCATCCCACATGACCCTTGAATCAGCAACTGTAACTGTACATCATTCAGCCAAGGGACTCTGGGAAAAGTGATCTGCCAGAAACACCAGGCCGTCATGGAAATGTTTCTTTTCCTGTCCGACTCCACACACCGTTGCGCTTTCTGCTCAAAGTGGCCCTTTGAGCGTAGATTAAAACAAGTCCTCCGTGATGCCATTTGTTCAGCTTGTTTGCTCAGCCTTGAGAGCACAGGGGCCGCTCTGAGGCCTGATGGATCGCTCGGGCACTGCGACTGATCCCAGCGCTAAGCGGGGCCTCTGACAGGCACCGACCAACCCCTTTGACAAATATGTACTTAGAGCAGTGAGTGATTCGGGGAGCAAATTACACTCCTTGCAGGAGGGTTGCGGGGATGTCTAATGACAACAGCACCCACAGGGCCACACGAGCACTACGGCGATCATATTCAATTAGAGCCCCGTCTAATAAGAGCTGCTGATTTACAGCTAATGGAGGGAGGCACTCGAGCAGAGCCCCGCTGTGGCACTACCCTGCTTGTTATGCATTAATAAAGCAGCGCACCCTCAGCTCCCCAGAGCACGCACCGAGCCGGCAACCCTCCCGTAGCGGCCGGACAAAGGCCTCAGACCGGCGTAGTTGTGGCAAAAACAATGGGCTGCTGGTGCAGCCCTGCCTTCTGGTTGGTGGGTTGATGGGTGTCATCTGCCCTGCTTTAGCAGCTGCACCAGGGCCACATTCTTGTCACCTACTGTCACCCTATATTAGTCTGCTGCTCTTAGTGGGCAGCCAGTGGCATAATGGTTAGAACTGCTACCTCTAGACTTGAAGGACCCGAATCTAAATCTCACCTCCTGGTGTAGCACCCTTGAGCATGGTACTTGCCCTAATTGCTCCACTAAAATTTCCCAGCTGTACAAATGGGTAAATCACTAGAAGTACCTTAACAGTGGAAGCTGTTTTGAAAAAAAGTCACTCTGTACAGAAGTTTCAGCTGAATAAATGTTACCGAACTTATAGAAAAGCAATACAGTGCCTGTGTGCTTGCAGGCCAAAGATGGAGTGTGTGCCTGTGAGCCTCAAAGAAGTTCTTGAAATCTGAAGGAGACTGACAGCTTAACATTGGAAATATGAGAACACAACAAAGGCAAAGCCTGCAAAGCATGAAAGTTCCCACATGGAACAAGGCCACCTGATGAGTATATTTTGATGTTTAATTACAAGCTTTGTACCACCAGGAAATAGCACTGCGGTTAGAACATTGTCAAGGCCCTGGATTCAGATACCTGCTGCTGTGGCAGTCCCCCGATTCAGGAACGTATCCTAAAATTTTACCTGAAAAAATTCCTCAGCTGCATAAATAGCTAAATCACCGTAAACGGCTTAGCAGGAAAAAGTGAATGCTATAAGTTGTATTAGTGGACGGCATCGGCTAAATGAGTAAATGATTATAACCTGTGAACACGTGATGCTCAGAGTACCAGATTTCAAATGTCAGTGTTCTTACCTGCGGCATTCACAAGCATTGGAAAGAGTCGGTTTAATTTCCAGCACATATCTGCTCCTTATGGTATGTGCCATATGTAAGATTACAGGAGTCATTTTGAAGTCTACCCCTTCCCAGCGCCACAGGTACCGCCAACACCATTTATCTCTCCAATTTCCACTGTTTGCTTGCTCTCCACCCCTCCATTTCCCCATTTATGCCTGCCTGTTTGTGACCCATATTCCATAGCAGGCACCCAACAGAGCACACCTGAGAGCTGCTTCCCCTCCTGTTTTGTCTCGGTACATATATAAATCATTTCCCAGACCTAGTGATTCCTTCCCTATTCCCATCTGTGTCCTCAGCAGAGCACACAAGGTCACCCGCCATTCAAACAATCTGGAAAATAAGAATAATGGTGGAATGTCTATCGTATCGCTATCAAACAGCTCCTGGGCTATAAAGATAACTGCTTTTCATTATCGCAATTTCTCTCCTTGGGTGAGGACAGGACACTTGAAGACTATGGTGACGCAGTTGCCAATCTGTCTGGATAGACACGCACGCACGCACACACACACACACACACACACACACACACACACAAATAATTGGACAGTGGTTGACAATGCAAGCTTGAAAGTGCTGGTTTAACTCTGAAATGGCTCTGCTGTGGTGCAGCACCAAAAACAGACCAAGGCCGGCAGTTACTTGCCATTTCATATGTGGGGATTTGCTACTGGGGTGTCGCTTTATTACCATGCTCTACTGATGTCCGCTGCAACGCCAGGCTAGTGCTATCAATAGCACCACGTTGCTGACACGCTGCCACTTGCACTTTTTAAATAAATACTATTTATCATTTTCCTGTGTCTCATGTCGAGGCCGTCTCCCGAGAGCGGTCTCCTTAAATTGAGTTTACAAACACAAACACTCTTTCCCCTCCTTTCAGTTCGAAAGCTGCATTTTCGAGACAGGAATTCAATTGCGAATGAAGTATGAGAACAAGAGTGAGAGAAAAACAGACACACAGCAAATATAGAGACAGGTGGATAATGAACCCTCAATCCCCATTATGCATTTGTTAAACACAAGTTCAGTGTGATTCTTCAGCACAGCCTGTGACCTGACATTAAACTCCCATGTGAGATGCAGGGCCATCCTCTCAATAAAAGCCCTACAGCAGGTACTCACCGCAGGGCCCTCGGTGCTTCATGCGAATGTCCTTCTGCAACGCACAGGCCATGGCTTTCATCTGGCACTGGCTGCCGTACGTGTGGCCGTCGCTACCGCACACTGGCTCCCGTGGAGGTGGGCAGGCACCTGGGCACTCACACACAGCGCTGCCATCCTTCACCACGCACAATGCCCCGAATGCACAGTTCATCTGGAGGCACGGGCTGGGCACATGCAGATCTGGGGCAGGCCAGAAAGAGACAAACCATCAGGACAAAGCCAGGGCAACAGAGGGTTCAAGCAAACATGCTATTAGCATAGAAAGCACAGAGCCTGAGCGAAAGAGAGCCAGACAGGGATGGTGCAGGGAGGTGCAATTTAAAGAGGTGTTAGTAGCAGCCAGAGACTCTTAGGAACTGTTTTGTTTTAGGCAGACTCATGTTGCCCAGTATTCAATGCAAAGTCAGGTTCTGTCTCACTGTACCCTGGCAGACAACCATTAAGTGTAGCATGAGGTGGTTCTTCCCCTTTTACTATATATCTGGGTTTCTGCATGAATGGCTCGTAAAATGTGATCTGGTCTTCATCCAAATCATTTAAATAACAAAATGCACCACACTTTACACCCTGGTGACTCAGTGCTTGCTCCCATCTGCAGCCATCTCCTACATTTGATAACATTTGTGTTCATGAGTCTTTTGTAAGACAGTCACTGAACGTCAACTGCAGGAGTGGTGTTCATGGGAGGTCACCATGGAAGAAAGGATTACTCTACATAAATAGCAAAAATATTTGCTGTTTCATCTTTATTAAAGACCACCAGAATGTTCCTCAGCAGTACTGGCCTAATTATGTTCTGGTGACAAATGAGACAGAAATTTAACTTTTTGGTAAATGTATAATATTATGTATCCAAATCCATTGTCCTTAACTGCTTGGCCTTGTCAGAGACACAGCAGTCCACAGCCAATCCCAGAATTGCTGGGTGTTTGGGTAAGAGATCTGCATGAGACACCAACCTGTTGCAGTGTACCCACACACACACACACACACACACACACACACACACACACACACACACACACACACACACACACACACACAAAACCCCATCCACTACGGGCAAGTCAGAGTGACCAAATACCCTGAAGCACGTATTTGGACTGTGGGAAGAAATCAGAGCACTCAGAGGACACACACACAAACGTGGGGAGAACAAACTCTTCACAGACTGAGATGGATCCAAAGACCCGAACCACACCTGAAGAGCCCAGGCTCTGTGAGGCAGCAGCATTACTTGCCACCCCACTGTGCCAAATGCGTAGTGTCATGTTTGGAGAAAACAAAACACTGCACACAAACACCAAAACCTCAGCCGTCTGCGGTGGAGGACGTATAATAACGTTGGAGTGTTTGGTTGCCCGAGGGCCTGGGCAGCCTGAAAACACTCACTGACCAATGAATTCCAAGTTGTATCAACAAATTCTAGGGTGTCTGTCTGCGATCTAAAACTGAAGAAGCTACAAGTGAACAATAAAGTGACTCAAGCAAAAAAAATTCCGTATTTCATAATGGCCAGACCTCAATCCCACTGAAATGCTGTGACGTGATCTGAAGCAGGCCATTCAAGCAAGACATCTTTACATGAACTGAAACACTGCAGCAACAGAAAGTGTTTGGTTGAGGATGTGGTCAAAAAAGCAGATCCCACTAAGTACTCATAATGGTTCACATTCTTTGTCCATCAATGACCTGCACTGTTTAAACTATTTTTCAATAAATATTTCAATATAAAAATATTACATGTGCTGCTTGTTAAATATTTATTATCACAAATGAAGATCAGATCACATTTTAGGATCAGAAATGCAGATAACTTCAAAAGATTTACTAACTTTTTCTCACAACAGTACATACATAACATGTTTTGTAAAAATGATTATTTTCCCCTTTTTCCAGTTTATGCAGTCAGTAACAGAACTCAATTGAGTTATACAAAAGTACGGGGGGGGCAGATTAACTGTCCTTGAATATTGGAGGGACATGTCATCCTGTTCCCTCTTTTTTACGCCTATAGTCAAAATACAGAAAAGGTCTTGATGCTGTGGCTGGTAATGTCTCATTCTCTACATGTTTTAATCACAAAATTTCCTTTCCTCTTTCCATCAGGCCACTCAAACACTGTCATTTATATGGATATTTATGCACATGGCACAGCAGAACACAAGCCCTGCTATGGGCGTCAGCTGCTTCATGCAACAGAGAGCTGTCTCCACGTAAACAGGCACATTTGCTGATATCCTGTCCACTTCAAACTCAGCAATTTGCATGTCGCTGTGCAGAACCTGAGAGAAGTCTGCGTCAGCCTCCTCTTGGAGGACGAACAGGAAAAAAAGGAGTGCTCTGCTGAATAATGCAGATTGCCAGGGTTCTGTGCCACAGCAGACATTGAGGAGGAACATCAGAGCAATGGCTGAACTTCCGCCTTCTGTCTGCTACACTTGGATTAAATGAAATTGTGCCGTTATGCACCAAAACTTTAGAGTTTTGCAGGGGGTGGTTTCATGAAGCTGTAGCATTTTCCAATGAGAATTTTAGAAGAGCAGTTAGAAGTTGAGATGTCCTGAGGCTGTGCAGTCATGCACCGGGATTTCATGAAGATAATATATTGGGGCTTCATGAAGATACACAGCCATGCACTGGAACCTCATAAAGATGCTGGGTCAGGCAGTGGGACTTTATGAAGATACACACCAAGCACTGGAAACTCATAAAGATGCTGGGTCAGGCAGTGGGACTTCATGAAGACACACAGCCATGCACTGGAACCTCATAAAGATGCTGGGTCAGGCAGTGGGACTTCAAGAAGATATACAGCCATGCACTGGAACCTCATAAAAATGCTCTGTCAGGCAGCGGGACTCCACGAAGATACAAAGTCATACACTGGGGCCTCATGAAGACGCACAGTCCTAAACTGCAAATTAATGAAACTGTAGTCTTGCACTTGCTGTGGCACTTCACGAGACTATACAGTCTTGGATAGCAACTTTACTTGTGGGCGGGTTAGGGGTCAGCAAAGAAGTTTTTCATCTGGGACCGGTGTAGAGCAGACATAGCCAACACCCTACAAAACCTTGTAGTCTTTTTATCCCAAAACTTTCTTAAAAGCAATTTCCCTAAGAGCTGTGACTTAAGTTATGAACGGAGGGGTGTGAATTGCAATTTTCAGGGGTGAAGAAAACCTAACAGCAAGCAGGTATCCAGGACCACAGGCTGCCCCTTGGCTTGGTGCAGATTTGACTGACTGCTCGCCCTTCCAGTTGGTGAAAGAGCATGTCAACAAGCATTGAGGGGTCTAGTACACACTGCCCTGGATGTACTGTCGATTGCAGACAAACGCCTGGCAGGACCATCACTGTAATTACAACGGGAGTAGACTCCTGTATGTTAGGTGCTCTGAGGAAGAATGGCACTCTTTGTAAAAGCGTGGGAGATACAGTGCTTTCAACACTGTACTACCATCCAAAGTGAACTATGACTTGAGAAGGCAGCCTTGTAATGTCCATCTAGCATCACCATCTCTCTTATGCTCTCTCTTTGAAACCAGCCAAACCCCTCAGCCCATTTCTCTCTGGTCTCACTCACTTCCCGTCTCCCCTTTTCAGTCTCTGCTTCTGTGACACAAGGGGGGAAAAGCGAGAAGTTTGATCAGAAACTGTGAGACACGGACACATCCATTCAACTCTGAATCTGGCATGAAAGCTGGAGATCAAGGCTCAGTCTTGGGAAAAGGGGATATTTAGTGGTCAGAAACACAGCCATCCTTGGGACAAATGTATATAAAAGACAGAGGTAGAGACACTGGGATACCCCAGCATAGTTCATGGTACAAGGTAGATGCTAAGAAACTGATGTTTGCTGTGATGTTTGGCTGCACACCAACACCCAGCTGTGTGCAAACCAAGCTGAACTAGTTAATTTTTCATAAGGGGAAAATAAAACACAAAATTTGCAAAGAAGGCCAGTGCTATGCAGATTTTCTTTTGGAAATAAAAATGCTAAATGTGACCGAGCACCACAATAAACAAATTACATTCATGAAGCTGGCATGATGTCATCTATCCCAGATGAGGTGGTAAAAGACCTCGTTTCTGTAGATTCTGCTCAAATAGTGGAGCGTGGCTATTGATTTTAGTGTTGAGGGAAAACGCATAAATAGACTTGGGAATGGCGCATAAATATGTAAGTTGTGGAACTGTGCCAAATTTCCCAGAGCATCAAAGCGCTCTGCTTCCCACAATCCTTCATTGTTGGGCTAAAAACTGGTGTGTGGGGTGGCTCTGAAGTCAAGCGGCGCACCACGTCAGCAAGCACTTCCATGCCCTATTTCCTAGAGTCTCATTCCCACAATGTGACAGCACAATGATAATGCCTTTGTCCTGTTTATCCATTTTTTTCTAAAAGTATTCTTCCCTACATTTTTTTGTTTTTTGACACCCTCAAGAAGTACATTTTCCTTTAGACTTAATAGGCAAACCACAAAAGAGCTGTTTGAGATGTAATCTCACAGGCAGCATTGATTAGTTTACCGGCAGGCCTTTGTCTGCTTTGATAATTGAGATGTTTTCTCTACGGAAAACAAAACTGCTTTTCTGGGAGTAGAGGTACTTTATGCAATACTGAGACACCTTCCTGAATGTCTCTGAGACCATCTAGCACCATGCTGAAAGACAAGAGGGTGACAACACGTAACCCCTTGGCCGCTTTATCAAACCCTACTGCCACACAGGGTTCATGGTGCTCTGCATCCACAATTTGATGGCCAAGGTCTGTTTGCTGTGGAGCACTGAACATGTTGTGACAGACAATAAAACCATCCAATAATGTACTTATTCTTTGTGGCACCCTTTGCGCTTCATCAGTGGGACACATTGCTGTCAGCCTTGGGGTCCATTGGGCACCTTGACATATTGGTGGTGCCGATGTTGTCCGTGCTCCACCGGCAGTGGCGCCGGCTCCTGTCGCAGCATAGTGGGTGCCGCTTTGTCAAATGCAATGCAGCCTTAATTAGGCCCGAATGCTGCAGAGATGCCAAACTCCAGAGGATTAGCATCCGCTGTCAGTTCAAGTTGCTCCACCAACTACCCAGCCATGCTTAGACACCTGTCTCCAGCGAGAGGCTCTAGCTGTGCCGCTTTCCCTCGGTGTGAATCATTGAAACAGTATGATAAACCATGTGGGGCATTCTGGGATTAACCTGTGGCTTTCCTTTATTTTCGAAACAAGAACTGGAATTGTTCAAGGGCAGGCGTGTCCTAAGTGAGTGTGGGTTTTCATTTTGTCCCAGCAGTCAGCTGTGTAATTGAAGTTTTTGACTGGATAGATAGCATCACTTGACTTTTGCAAGCAAACATCTATCCATCTATTATTTGTCTAATGCAGAGCTATGGTGGTCTGGAATTTGCTCTGAAAGTGTAGCATGAGACAAAAGGTACACCCTGGATAGGACACAAATCCATCACAGACAAGAAAACATGACCTACCAAAAGTATCCCAAAAGCATTGTTAGGAGATGGGACTGAGAACAGAAATACAGGGAGCTGGTGGAATCCCTTTGCTTTGATTCTAATTCATTAATTTATAACCCTGGGCATGAATACATTGCAAATTCTTCTCAAAAGCAACCAAAGTTCTTTAAAAGGAACTACCTGCTTTTTTAAGAATGTCAGAGAAAAAAGTACAATGTAAACCAAGAAGGTCAAACAGGAAGGGGAGAAAAGAGAAACCATGACAGAGCCAAACAGGCAAAACAATGTTTTCCAAATAAAATGGCACTTGAAGTAACAATAATCACAGGGCACTCCCATCACATGTTGAGACCCTTTTAGAGACCTACAGGGAATGGAGAGAGAGCAACAGGGAGGAGAACAAGGTGGGAAGGTCATTCACATGCAGGTCCAAAAGGGGGCTAATGGCAGATGTGGTGGACACTGCATCTCATCGGGCATCAACAAAACCATTAGGCAGGGCAGGACTAGGGATAAGAAGGGCTGCTCACTGTGTGAGTGTCGAAAAACACATAAGGAACAACTCTATAATGGAATATATTTACGCATAATAGTCTGAGATGAGAGTTATTTAAAAATACATAATTGCATTTTTTACAAGTCTCAGTAGAGGGGGCAAGGTAACAGTCGTTTTCCCGTAAATACAGGTTTAAAAGGTGAGACACAAAATCACGGCTTGTGGCTCCAGGTTTCCTGTTAAACTGTTTATTAAACTCAGAAACGTAGTCTCTGCTCACAGACCTAAACATAAGTGCTTCACACAAAGGATTTCTTCCTTTTTTCCTTTGATGGTATATTTAAATATCCAAAAGTAGCTTAAAAGAAAGTACATAAACATACCAAGCCAAACGTAACAGTACAAGGTGCTCAGATCCACAGTAAATAACTTAATGCTACAGAGTAATAGAGCTTTAAAGCACCTCTTGATCATGTTCCCACAGTGGTATGAATAGAAACTTCCAGCAAATTCCATCTGGATCATTAACGTGGTCCATCACTCACAAATGCAGTAATTGTTACGGTTCAAATTCTTATATGTTCATATTCTCACTAATGAGTTGAGCCAGGCTTGACCAAAGTGCATTAAATATAAAGCAAAACTGAAATAAGTAACTGTGGTTTCGGAACATAAAATATTTGCTGAATTTGTTTGAATTTGAATTTGTTGTTTGTTTGAGAAAATGTGCAGGAGCCTACAAAATAAACTTTGTTCATAAAACAAGAAAATCTTAAATCTTTATTAGGATCCCTACAAAGTTATCAAAAAAGAAAATTATAGACAGTGACCCACCTGTAAAGACAGCTATAAAAGGTGAGACAAAATTATGTCTTGCAGCTTCAGGTTTCCTCTCAAACTGAGGGAAAACTACTACTTCTGTAGTTTTATACATTGATTGGTGCCAGCCATTGTCACGTGCCCCCTACTGGCAGTAGTGCTTTCATGTATGCAGTAAATGGCGGCCCTTGGAAGACCAAACCACAAACAAAATAACGTGACAAAATACATAAAGGCAAAACAAAAGATTAATACAAATGTGACCACACTTTGTGTGCATTACACATTATTTTTAAAAACTGGTAAGCAGCTGCTTAGTTATGACACTAAATGTAGTCGATACTTTTTTTGGTTGTATCATATATGTTAAAGTTTGAGTCACTACGAGCATCTGCTTGAAACCTATTAATAAGTATAGTAATTTTAGTGTGCAACGCTCAGGCAGGTACTTCATACAAAAAAAAAAAAATCCACTTTCATCCCTGAGTCAAAGTTCTCTGTATTGAAGTGCATTTGTTTCTGAAAATTCAGGTTCCAGCGACCAGATCACTGCTGGGAAAACCCTGCCAGATGGGAGTAGATGACCTCTGAGACTAATTCCTGTTGAACTGAGCTTTCTTCTAAGAGGACAAGACCTGCACAATCCCATGTTAATTATGAGTATGCAACAACAAATTAATGTACTGAGAACAATATTCTGAAGGTTGTGCATTACACAGTGACCCAAAATGGGATCCCTTGATTTCTCCCTGTCAGATTTGTCTGTTATCATTAAAGTGAAAGATTGGGGATGCAAATCCCGAAGCAGTTCTCCTGAAAGGGCATCTATTATCTGCATGCCTCGAGATGTCCAACAATGGACCCTATGCAGGTGTCCATTGGCATGTCCCATGCTTGGCCCCACCCACTTAGACACACTAGTTCTGCCTCCAACACAGCAAGGCTTTGCAAAATTGAATTTGATTCTTAATTAAAACCAGAGGTTACATGGGAATGGTTTGCTGAATATGTAAATGTCTATTTACTTAGCTAATAAATTTTGAAAAAAATGTACCATAACTTGCCAGGGGCTAAATGCTGAGGGAGTGAAACATTAACGTCAAGGAATGAAATAAATTAAAATAAACAACAAGGTCATTTCACACTGTAATTTATACACACCTCAGAAAGAACTCGGAAGTAATAATAATGAGATCACAACAGTATAGTGGTGTTGCAGCTTTTACCATGGTAAATTTGAACCGTTTAAAAAGGTAGCCACGAGTATTGTGCAAGGCGGGCATATAAGTGCTGCTTGACTTTATCTCATGTGCCTTTTGCGTTTTTTACCAGCAGACTCATTAGAGAAGTGGACAGTGTTCTAGTGCCCACTTAGCTGGAATACATTCGTTTTGCTTTAATTTGCTCTCTGCATTGTGCCATATTTCAGTTTTTTTTTGTAAACGCAGACTCGAGACCTGAGCTGCTTTTGACTTATTTAAATTCTTCAGAGTGTGGGGTACATCCTCTATTATGGTGTGGTGTGTAGTGAAGGATTGGATACTGTATGTGAGGAGAACAGCCAAGTAGGGGAATGTGGCAGAACCACCGCACTGAGTCCCATGCAAGGGGGTTCCAAAGGATAAAGGGAACGAGGAACATCAGGCATGCAAGACATGGGGAAAAAAGAGCTGCCCGACCTCAACGTTGGTTCCTTTCCCACAAACAATGGGCTCCAGAGAGTGGAGGGAGGCAGAGCAGGGTGGCAGACCCTCCACAACATGACACAGAGCTGCTCTCCACCTACATCCTCCACCATATCCACACTGCTTCAGCTGACTCCTTCTCATTTTCTTCCAGGTGCTATTGACCTCAACAGGTCAAACTCAAGGAAGGCCAAAGGTTGAATTGAGAGGTTTGTTCAGTGCCAGCTCTTACACGACACTACCCACACACAGCGGAAAAAATGGACTGAAACAGAAATTAGACCTTTCGAATACACCAAGACAAAGACACAGAAAAGGAGAAACCTGTGCATCAAACCACAAAATTGCACAAATAGCCATGAACGGAACAGGATATGAAGGTTTGCTCTCACATGCAGTGGTAGGGAATGACTGGGAGATGGAGTCCAGTGCATGAGACAGTGGAAGCTGGATCCTGTCTGGCAGGTTAGGACAGTATGCATATTAACTCTCACGCAAACAGAAGACAATTAGATGAAGCACATCATATGCAAGACAAATGAAGTTCAAAAGTTAAACTCAGAAAAGACCAATTTCTGGGATGAGGCTCTCAACCCTCACTATTCCGTTATTATTAATCCAGTTAAGCTGCCCTATAATCCTTGCCTCTAACCATGTTCTTCATCCATTTCTTCAACCACACCAGCACTCTACTGTTTGATCCCAATTTGTACAGTTCCTCAGGGTGCCCACCCACATTGTCAGTCTACCTCTCAACCCATTGAGTCTACCAACAAATTCCTGACTTTGCTCAGTATCCCACTGACTTTCATCCCCTTGTAACCCCCGACTCCACCCTGCAACTCACCACAAGGGCCCTGGTGCTTGACAGGAATGTGGACTTTGGCCAAACACTCAGCTCTGCGGCGCTCACAGTCGTTGGGATAGGTGCGGCTGTTCTTCCCGCAGAGCGGCTTGTACGAACTGTCACACTGGATAGGCTCACAGGAGCAGCGCGGGCCGAGCTGGTCCAGCAGACACGCAGCATTGAACTTGCACTCCTCTTTGCATCTCTCTGGGGTGCACAAGTGCACAAACACAGAAACATCACAAAAAGTAAAGACTATCCATGGATTCTAGAAGCAGCAGAACTCTTTTCTAAGGCACACTGGAGCTCCAGCTACATGTACATCTGCATCAGAAATACAATTATAGTTGCGGAACAGCAAGAAAATTGGACTTGTTACTAAGATTAAGTTTAATCCTGACTGCCTAACCAGTTTGCTTATATTAGTGTCAACATTACAATAGTAACCAAAAAATATGTATCAAATTCCCTTGTGCAGCAGAATGACGAATAAACTCCTCCAGCATATGCAGTTAAATAGTATAGATATGACAGATGAGTGCATAGGGGAAAAATCCAATCACTGAGCAGGATTTAAGACCAGAAGGTTTCAGTTTCAAATCCCAGAAGAGCAACTGCTGTCACCGTCTTGAACAAGGTACTAAATTTGAAATGGCTTCAGCTGAACATCCAGTTGCATAAAGGAGTAAATGGTCTGATAAGCAAATGACTATTGATTTGTTATTTCAGTATTCTACGCCAGCACACATTTTCATTTCTGTTTTCGGGAGAAGAAAAAACCATGTTTTGCTCCAGATCTGCATGACTGCAGGCTTTGCATCACACAGTCAAATGGCTGTACATCTGTTCTCTCCACTTAGGTTTATCATTAATTATACTGTAATGTCCAACTGCAAGAAAAATATGTAAATACAAAAAAGTACAAAATTTAGATTTGTGGGAAGTCACAGCAACACCTTTCTGGTGGGTCCAAGAACTACATTCATATGTTCCAGCACTATTTTTTTGGCAGATTAATATATTAATAATAATTTCACATTTAAAAGTGTAAGATTTTTACATTTAATCCAGGTTACCTTCTTTGGATTCAAGTTACTTGACTTCATCACTACCTTCCCATGTTTGTTGCAAAATCCCAATTTCGTGGCTGCCCTAAACGCCCCCAACCTCTCCCAAGAAGTTGGTGTTTACTTACTACAATTCTTCCCCAAAAGTCTAATTCCATTACTGTACAGTGATACCACTGCTGCCAGCTTCAGTGGCAGCTGCTGACCTAAGACATCAGCTATGAACAGAAGAGAAGAGAAGAGAAGAGAAGAGACGTGTGAGTGGGCTCACCGTGCTCCTGGCATGGTCCGCTGTGCACCTTCCACAGGGCGACACCCTTCATTTGCCCCGTCAGCCGTATGCTGCACGTACTCTCGTAGGTCTGGCCATCGCTTGCACACAGCGGCACTGCTTCTGGGGAGCACCATTTCGGGAGGGGAAACGTCTGGGCCTGGCGGGTGCGGTTCTCAACCCGACAAGTCAAGTTGGAATGGGTCTGGTTGTGTTTGCAGGGGTCTGAGGTTGAAAAGGGAGACACAGAGAAAATGAGATATATCAAGTTATTTAAAAAGGGCAGAATTACTTGGAATGACACTTTAATTACAGATGGACTGTCAATAACCAAGAAAAATGTGGAAAAAAGTGTTATTTGAAATTCAAACACTAGAGCTCATTGCTAATTATCATGTTATTTAACATGAATACTGTCAGTGTCAATTGCCTGATACTTCTTTTGCCACATTGGGCATATCTGTCACACAGTGAGCTGAATTAAAATGTAAATCTAAGTTTAAAATTATATAAACTTTTAGCCATTTTAATAAACCTTATATTAAGGTTTATTACAAGGGCCATAGTGCACCAGGTCATTGACCAGAAAGGACCCGTCTTAACGTAATTACGGAAACTGAAAGAACCCCGTGGTTGGAACCGGGGGCCACAGCAGTTTTGTGAGCTGCCAGCCCCCCAAGTGAGTCACGCTCATCCCTCAGCAGGGGATGCAGTGCAGACAGATGCAGAAACTTCCAGATGCTCCAGCCATGTGTGTGATTTAAAAGCAAAGTTAAACTGGCTTTAATTAAATCAGCCAATATGTCCATCTACATTTTTTTCCCAAGCAGCAATGATATCATCACGGGCAGCCAGAAGTTCAGCTCTGTTACAATCTGTGCGGTGACAAAAGTTCTAACCGTCGCTGCACTGTGGTGTTGTTGGAGTTGCGATCCATTGGCGCATGTAGCATATCAGCATCACATGATGGCCATTCTTAGAATTTCCTGATCATACCATATGTTCAGGTGTGTCAGGCTGTGATGGACCACGTGGGAAATAAAACTGACACCATATGTCAATTTTCTGGCTTTTTTAAACATTTTATCCTAAGCTTGGAACTAGCTTCTTTTACGCTTGTTTTTTTATTTTGCTTTTATGTAATTATTCTGTAGTGCGGGAACGTGGACACGTGGGTGTGGGGTTTGTTTGGACGTCTTCTGACTGTGAGATTCATCATATTAGGTGATATGTTGCTGTTCTGCTGTAATAGCCACTGTGTTGTGGGCGCTGCATTCAGACACCATGTGTCCCAGGTTGTCGTGGGCATGTTCAACTTTAAAGAAACTCATTTCTTGCTGCATTGGGAACAACACAGGTTTCAGTACTTATTACCAGTCCATATTTTCTTGCTTTTAGTAGGTTTGCTGCAGTCTTTGATGGGTGTTTGTCCTGGAAGTGTCCTTGAACTTATTTTGCTCCTAGCTGGAGTGGGCTTTTTCACATTTTACTGGTTATACTTTTTTTGTTAAGCCTTTACTTCAAATATTGTGAATGTAAACAACATGTTTAATTTGTTTTACCATAGATATTCTTCCATCAAAACATATAGTCCTTAAATTAAGAATTACAGGGTTCAGATGAATACATTATAGAAAGTTTGCAGCTTGATTTACCTTAACACAGGATTACATTCACTGGGTGGAATAATCTGTTTATGCTGTATAATATTTATGTAAAAAACAAATTTTCAGGGTATGCAGTACATTAAAGAAGGTTGGTTTATATTATGTTAAAACGTGTTCCAGTCTACTGTCTCTATTAAACTTCACTCACAAAGGACGATGCATTATGGCACTACAATATTCAGCTCTTTAACCAGTAATTGATCAATGCAAATAATACAATATAACCATAAATCGTGTAAACTGAGATATGGGACAAATGGGCTAAATAAGGTTAAACATACTGTAAGTTGACAGGCTATTCTTGATTATTGAAATTAAAAAAAATATATACAATTTTCAACTAACTAATCAAAATCTTTTTGCTAGAATCTGCTGCGGTACCAGTGTGTGTTGCCTAGCTTTCACTTCTCTGTGTATCGTCCTGCTTGCCCAGATGTCCTCACACTTTTGACGGCTCTGTACCTACTTTACTGTGTACTAATGTTGATGGTGTTTTAACATGTTGTTTTAAAATAAGGTAATTCGTGTCTAACAAACATTTTTTATTCAAAATGGCACTTCCACTCCGAGGAACACGTAACAAGTGGAATTCTGCTTCTACCCATCAACAAGGTGGAGCAGAACTAGAACTTATTACAATGCACAGGGTGGCCAATAATGCCTTAGGAGTCTGTGGGGATTTACTGCATTCTGGTACTAAATTAATAAACTAAACTAAAGTCACTGTCTGGATAGTAAATAGCATTCCATGGCTTTAGGTAAAATGCATTAACAGATTGGAAAGATGCTTAATTAGTACATTATTTTAAGCTTGGTTGATATTCATTTCTATTCAATTACTTCTATGATTTAAGCCCCAGGAGTGGAGTCCCTGTAATCTTCATCGTTTATCATTGCCGAGTCCAGCTTCAGTAATGTACTGACTACAGATACAGATATTTTGAAGTTTTAACACTCCAGTAATGTTTTTTTCAACTTGTTTCACTTGGATAGAGATTGGATTTATGAAGAAACAGATGAGGGATAATTTCAGTAAGTTCAAATGAAACTTTGAATTTCCTTCAGAATGCCACATGGCAACTGGAATTTAGGTGGAATTAGGAGAGGAAGTTTAAACTAATGGACCTGAGAATGAAAATAGTACAAAACTGAGAGTGAGAAGAGATCAGCTCATTAAAATTGAACCAATGATGTGTGATGAAGAGGAACCACTGAACAAGAACTGAAGGAATCGTCAGAAGAGTGTACTTCCTCTACGTGGAAAACCAGGAACGATGACATTGGAGCACCTCTGCAGCACCCCTATATCACCCAGCTGTCTGTTCCCTGGAGCACTGTCAGCAGAGCACTGGCCAGGCCTGCCATCACTCACAGAGATTTAGCCACTCCAGGTCCATTTTTTCCACTGTTTTGTCCCTCCTGGGGGAATCCTGCACATAACAATCTCATTGTGTCCCGCTGGACATATCACTTGTGCCACCTGCAGTTTGGGTCATCCATCTTTGGACAGCCACTGTGGTTCCATGCCTCCAGGAGGAGTCTGCCATATGAGTTTGTCTGTCCAGAACTCCTCTCCATTTGCTGACACCAGAGGAGTTGTAGACACTCTGCATACCTATTTTAATTTGCTTTAAATCTTCCCATAAAATGAAAAAAGTACTACTGAAGAGTATTAAGTTGGCAAACCAACAAGACTCTGGCCCAGGGCTGGGAAAAGCTGACAAAACAAAAGGGGCTTAGAAAGATGAGCAGAATGAGAAAGAATATGATGATGAAGAAGAAAGTGATCTTTATTTGATGCTACTCTGGAATGTGGCAGAAATGCACTGATCTGGAAGAATATCTGCTGAAATAATACATACAATGCCTTGTTGGACTCTATTGAAGTAACTGTCCAAACTCTACCTGCCATGGCCTCCAAGTAGGCTGCCGAAGACTACCGCAGCAGCTAAGTGAAATCGGTGCATGGGGAAGCTGGTGAACTCACCGCAGAGACCCACGTGCTGCTTGCGGATGTTCTTCTGGCTGGCACAGGCCTGCTTGTTGAGCTCACACTCGCTGGGGTAGTCCTTGCCATCACTGCCACACACCACCTGCTTCGGCTGCCCATCGCAGGATAGGGGGCACATGCACTTGGCCGACTGGCCATCCGAGGACTGGACACAGGTACTGCCGTAGCTGCACGTCACCTCGCTGCAGGGATCCTTCACACCTGAAGGAAGATCAAAAGCAAGGATTGACTATGCTGGAGAAACACTTGAAGACACACAAAGTGCCACCCTTCAATAGGTGATAAAAACACACAACACTTAGGCACAGTGCAGGCCAATGTTTCAAATCAAATGTAATTCGGATTTGACACAATCACTACTTCAGTCACTCCTGTACACATTCATCATCATGTATTTCCATTTATGTGATTGACAGGGAAATGAAAACACAATTCCAACCACATTTTAAAGAAAGATCCTCCCCTGGGCTAAAACTTGCCCCGTTCCTCTACCCTGGCATTTGGCAGCACATTCCACAAAAATTCTCTAATTGCAGGATTTCATCTGAATTCCTCCGATAAGATGAGTTGAGCATGTGGCAGATCCTCCCTGTGGCTCGAACCTACAGTCACAGCTCACTAGCTACACAAACAAGCTTGATCCATTGTGTCCGAAAGGTGCCCACAGGAGCCTTGGTTCCCAGTCCACTGTGTTCAGCTCAGTGCTGAACTGTGTGAGAGCAGCTTGTCTACTGGCTAAACTGGACTCACTGGGCTTGTGTCTGTTGGCGGGGCCATACTGTAGTGTGCTTTAGCAATCTGCTGTGGTTCTCTCACTATCTATCCTCAAGTTTTGTTTTTTTTTCCTTTTTTAAACGAGTCACAATGGACCTGACTTTTTTTGACTCTGATCAACAGAATCACAAGTGTTTAATGTCAAAGTAAGCACACACTTCAACAAATAAATTATGAATTAAGTACCTTTATAAAACACAAAATACCTGAGTTCATAATTATTGACCCCCTTGACTGTGACTAGTCACTTAAGTTGAATGGATGAATACTGATGGAATGAATACTTAGGCACTGTATCCTTGAAAAAACTATTACAGCAGCAAAATGAAACCACAAAAAGAAAAAGTGCTTCTGCCCTTTGGGCAGAGCCTTGCACCTGGGTGTCATGGGGCAGACTGGGCGTCAGTCACTAAATGGCTGGAACTATTGACACCAATTATACACTGTTTTTTCAGTATTCGGATGACACCAACACCGATTCCTCTTGACCTTACTCTTCTCTAAAAGCTTTAAACACAGATTCAGACCGCTCTTTATTTGTGCTCTGAGTTTTTGCATCACCTGTAGGCTGGTACAATATCTCAATTTTGCCGACACACAAGGACTTATCACTTGATTTATTTTAAAATACTAACACCCCTGGAATCAAACCTGCCCAGGTATGAAATTACCTTAGCAGATACATACTAGAGCTGGGCCAGTGTTCCTCTGGCAAAAATATATAGAATATAGACTCATATTTCAGAGTAGAACCTTTGGTGTAATATAGTTTGTTAAAATGCCTTCTCCGTCCACGGGGTGACATTCAGCAATTCATGTTTAAATAGTTTTCAACACCAAATTTCCACTTCAAATGCTTCTCCATTTCAGCAGACTTCACCCCGTCCTTTATGATATTACAGCAAACTTACAATGATCAAGCATTAGTCATAAATATTTCTAAAAGGGTAACCATCACAGTGTGCGTATTTAAGTCAAAAGCAGGAAAAAAGCCTGTATTCTGGTTTTAGATTTCAACCAAACAGCTTCTGGTTCAAATCCCAGGAAGGGGAGGCTGATGCTGCATCCTTGAGCATGAAACGCTTAACCTGAACTGCTTCAACAAACAGCCAGCGGTGTGAATAGGGAGAGCGTGAAATTGTAAGCTCCCCATGTTGCTTCAGATAAAGTGCCCGCTTACCATCTGCCAAGCTAGCAAATAATAAAACAATAAATATTGTAGCCTTTTGCGCATTGAGAGCCATACAGTGGAAAGGCCACAACTGTTACCGGGTTAACAGACAGCGTGAAATGAGATGGCGAAGGTGCAGCTGCTCTTGCTCACCGGCCTGCCAGCCCTGGTGTGGTGCGGCCTCCTGGAGAGGTGTTTGTTTACCTTCAGAGAGGAAACATAATTAGCTTCGCACCCCCTGGATAGCACTGACAACTGTTGGAGGGCTTTTTCTCTGTGGGACGTGTGTTTGCGAGGACCGTGAGGATTTGAGTTTGTCGATGAAGAGCTGACCTGCACTGGCACTCTCATCCCTCCTGCCCCCTGTCAACCTCAAACCTGTCAGACATTCAACATCCAAAGATGGCACTCAGTCCTCTTTGTCTTTCACTGTGGAAACAATGTCCCTACATGACACCATTTGTTATGCGTTTCTAATTGTGAAGAAGGGCGTCAACCACACAAGTTTTGCAGACACAGTGAAAGAGGAGTGGTTGGGGGTTCCTTGGAGAATTATTCCAGCTTAAATGGAGCTTGGAGTGGCTGCAGGGTGGAGTGGGTGACTTGGTGATGGCAGGGAGGGACAGAGATTTAGGACTCTGTGGGCAGCAAAAGCTCCTTCTCACACAGTGATGGATCCAGACCCCAAGAGCTGTCCAGAAGCCTTATAGGGTACCTTGTCACAGCAGGCCTGCACTCACACATCTCCATGCTTTTGTCACTGTCAGACAGTTTATTACAACCTTTCATTTTCTTTACCAAGCATTTAAACTATCACCATCGTGCCCTTTCCTACAGCACCCTTTTATGATATTCAAACATAAATTTTAAAAAAGTCTAAAGAGGTGACGACTACTACACCCACAGAATGTGTTCGCAAAGACATGGAAATACACTGAAATAATAACCACAACAGCCCACCTAGGGTCACATCCAAGTCATGCAACATACACTGGCATCCTTTCAAATTCAAATTATGAGCACTAAGTTGAAAAATAGACATTTTTCTTTTTGCACATTGAACCAAATGTGTGATTTACACTTTTGGAAATGTCATATTTTTCAAACTTATTTCACAATTTTGGAACTCAGACTTAATAAGTAAAATATAATAGTAATAGTATGTGGCACACAGGATGGGCCAGGTTCAGGGAGTGACCAGCCATGGAGTGACACTTTGCGGTTTCACTGGTGTTGTTTGTCTGCATAATGGAGAATCTAAAATAAGGTATAACATTAACTCCCTCATTGCAAAGCAGCTAAGCAACTAAAATGGTTATCAGTTCTATAAGTAAGAACAAAACATAGCAAAGAATGAATTAAACAGCAGAAGTAGGCTACACCGTGGTCTGGAAGTCCACAAAAGGACTGGGCGCAGTCAGGGTTCTACCTAGCACTGTAGTAATAATAATACCCATCCATACATCCATTGATAATCCTTATCTGCTTGTCCTGGTCAATGCTGCAGCAGCTCAGAGGCTAGCCCAAAATAACTAAATGCCTGGCTGGTAACAGTATAACTTTTGAGTGTGTGCTACTACTGCAGTACTAGCAATGGGGTTATAATAGTAATAATACATGAAGCCTTGTAAACTTGAGGCTGAGATTACCTGGGCAAATGATAGAATCTGAATGGTTCAGGATGTGATTAATCTGATTTAAAAGTTGCAGGATATCCATGTTAACTGCTCTACTCCAAGACTGCCAATAAACCCTTCAGAGCTTCAGCCCATGGAAATATGTACAAGTTTAATGAAAGTAATATAATTTAATTTAGCACTACAGTGTAGAGGTAAGGAAGACAAGGTCTATAGATAAGCAGCTCCTCCTTTGTGAGATGACATTGTTTTACCAATATTTAACAGCCTTTTCTCACTGAATGCAGTACCAGGCAGTACATTGGTTAGAACCACCACCTTAGAAGACCCAGGATTAAACCTTACCTCTTGCTATAGAACTCTTAAGCAAGATACTTTTAATTGCTCCACTAAAAATTTCCCAGCTGTATAAATAGTAAATCACAGCAAGGACCTTAATAGCAGAAGCTGTTGCAAAGAAAAGCTACATATCATAATATATTAGTCCTATTGAATGTTGTGTTGGCAGGAGTTACTTGAGGGGGTTATTTTTGTACGTGAGACCAGTTTTTTTTTTTTTACCCTCCATTAGCATTTGGGTTGCTGCAGTTTATGTCTCAACACTGGTTGTTCCTTTGCTCTGACTTAAAGCCGTTTCTGCTGTTTTAAAAATATTGGCATACTTGTATGCAGCTGATAAATAAAGAATAAACTTGGTCCTCTGAGAACTGTTCCTTGGTTCAATATTAAGATGACAGATGGATATTACTTCACAAAGTTATACTGAAGAAGCACCATCTGCAACACTATTTTAGTTATTAAACTCTTGTCTCCTAAAATCTTTTTTCAAAAAAAAAAAATGGACAACCCCATCCAAACGCGTACACATACAGATAAACCCAGACGACTACGTAAGCAGGCATTAACCCACAAAATGTGCTGTCTGTTCTATCGAACTCATTTAAAACTTCAGTAGGTGTTGATAAGCGGCTTCATTCAGAATGCACTTTGCTTAGCAGAGGCCGGGGAGCGATAGCGGAACACAATGGCCAGATGAACAAATACACTCATAAGCTGGAAGAAAAGGTGGCCACATCCCCAGAGGAGTGCTCTGTATAAATATTACCTCTTACAAATATTGCACACAAATACAAGAGATAAGCATCTCGCTCTCGCTGTCTTGTGCCATTATTCCTGTTATTGCTTGTGCTTGGAGAGGCAATGCTGGCAGGGAGTTGCTGTCAGTTACCCTACTGCCATCGATCTCCTGGAGAAATAAGTTCCTTGGGGGTTTATCCAGGTTTGGCCAGTGTCCACAGTAAACTGGCCCCAGTCTGGGCTCTGCCACCCTGGTACTACAGTGCTGAGTTGTAGGAAGGAAGGAGGATGAGAAAAGGAGTTGAGGAGGAAAGAGGATGAGAGAAACACGGAAACAATGGGGGATGCAAGAGGAAAGGAGAACAAGAAAGAAAAGGAGGAGGGACAGTAAAACAGGGCTGAGGAGGACACGCAGCAACGTCACAAGATCGTGAGATTGTTCTGCAACTCAATCGGAGACAGTTTAAACAAATGAGACCTCCGAGTCAGGTACAGAATCGGAAATGACTAAACTGGGTCAAAAACTGCCAAAAAAAAAAAAAATCAAACAAGGATAAACATCAGGACTAAAAAAAGCAGCTGTCAAAAGTGCCGCTTCAGTGGAATCTAAATGAGCAAATGTCTCCACCTCATTCTCACTGCACATCCTTGGCATGTCAGGCATTTTGCATTCAGGGTAGTGGGATTCCAATAACAACACATAAGCTGGCCAAATAAAATGCATAAATACTTAAGTTAGAAGGCGCTGCTGTATAGCACCAGGGCAAGCGGGAGACTGAAATCTTTTTAAAGCACAGAGGCTTCATGCTAATCTATGTTATCTCTCCCTGGCAAGATGGCAGGCCTGGTCAGACTGCGGGGGGCAGAGTGGGGACTTGTTTAACAAGTATCGGCGCTTTAGGGAGGATGAGCAGGAGAATGGGACAAAGAGATAGGATTCAAAACGGTTTTGTTGTCAGATGTTCAAAGAGCTGTCTTTAAGTGGGGAAGTGTTTAGGGGGCGATACGGGGGCAGCAGGAGAGGGCAGAGTGGAAACCACAGGATTTGCAGGTCTTGGGAGGCAAGAAAAAATCCAAGTGGCGCAGCCAGAAAAAGTTTGTTTACATTGGGAAAATATTTTGCGCTTAAACTGAAGTTCCCTACATGAGAAAACAGTTTATGCCTGTCCAGCATAATATGAAACAATGTGAGTTGGGGTGGTGGGGGAGTGCCACTGTGTAAATCACTAATAAAAGTGCTACGGGGTAAAACAGACAGAAAGCACATGAACTGGAACTGCATATTAATCAGGCAAACAATGTCAGACTGATGTGGCCGGTGGTGAGAACAACCCTTATTGTTATACTGCTTTTGAACCGCACATGTCACCGCTGATGAGGGACAAGAATTCAAAATGGAGTTTGCTGGAATCGCCTCTGGCACAGCCTGGCTTACCCTGTGGTTGCTGCTGGATCTCTAGTTGACACATGACGGAAAAGGGGGCAAAACAGGCAGCAGCATTCTCAGGTAATCCCTAGTATAACAATAATGACCTGTTCTGCTGTGGTTCTCCTCTCCAGCGTGCAAAACCAGGATACCTCAAAACAAAAACACTAACAATATGTGCTGCTTTTGTATGAAGCATCACCAGTTTATTGTAAGCACTGCAGGGGTGGGAAGGTGTGTTCTGGAGTTTGGTCCTCTGCATACCTGCCAATAGGCCCGCTGCACTCGAAGAGCACTGACCCAGAGGCACCTCACTGGGAGAAAGAAATAAAGCTGAGAAAAGCACAAGACCGGCTACATCCTATACACACAGATAACCATGTGAGGCAAACATACGAGCCCTGCATAAGCCATCATCAAATATCACTGATCCGGTCACAGAGCACAGCTGGTCTGCACTGCTGGATAAGCCCAAAGATGCTAGAGCAAGCCCCGGTCATCCAGATAATAATAAGCTCCCAGTCACTCACGACAAGGGTGTTAAGGTGTATTTGTGTTCTACAGAACACTGGTCTTGTAGGAACCCAGAGACACAGGGGTGGGGTGTGTGTAAGAGGCAAGAGGTGGGAACACCACTGACTTGCAGAAGGTGTCTCAATGTTGTGCTCCAGTGTCAGCAACATTCTCCTCTGTGATCTTTAAACCACGAGCTCTCATATTGTGTGGCGAAACAATGCTGCAGACTCCACGTTTAAATGTTTAGGACGATGCAAATAAAAAAAAAAAAGAGCAGAACATCCATTGCAAAGGGCTCTAAAGTTCAGAGCTAATAGATCAGGTCTCATTAGTCTCATTAAATCCCATTAAGTCTCAAAGTGCCATTTTCTCCATGGCAACAGCTGGTAAAACAGAAGATGATGTCATGATTTCTACATCTATTACAGTTGAAATGTCTGGCTTCAATGGCAAAATCCTCACGAGTGCTTGTAAAGGTCTCCACAAAATCCAGCGAATCAGTACCTTTTTGTTTCCCCTATATATCATGTTGGCTTGAATTTTACGGAGCCAATTTAATTTATGACATTTTTTCAAAACATAAAAGTCAAATAGAAATGGAGGGAGAAAAATCACTGTATGCAACTACTTAATTAAAAGAGAAACGCTTTACATCTATGGTAACATGGTAACTAGTATTCTTTCAGTAGCATATAAAGATTACTACCGGTAGTATTCGGCAGCAGGCAGAAGTCAAGGACCCCCCAATAACCATGACTAATGGCCATTTGTTAAAGGAAATGGGCTGCGACCATTAAATATTACGTTTTAACATTTAGGCGCTTTAAAATGAGGAGTACTGAAACAAGAGGAAAAAACGTTGTATTTGACTTTTCAGAGATTTTTGAGACATGTTGATTAGTTTATTTTGTAATTTCTCAAAAATATTTCTTTCCTGAAATGCTAACAAAGGGTCTATCCTCTGTTAATATTTCTATAGGCAGCAGGGCTGTTTTCATGTTGGTCAATGTCTTATTCGTCTTCGTTTTCATTTTCAAGTAGAGAAAATGATCAAATAAGTGCCTTTCTATCACTGCCTAACACCTAATCACATGTACAGTTTGCTTGATGAAGATATCTTATAGTCATATTACACCAAGGTTTTTGTTTCAGCACAGCATCTGGGAAAATTCCATCTATCAGACATGCTAACAAGAACTTAAATGTAGACTTGAGGATAATGGTTTCATTATTATTGTTACTATTGTTATTATTTGTTCCCTCTGGCATGATTTTTATAAACCTTGGATGCGTTTAGTTGACCTGGTTGGTGCTGCGGCCTTTTTTTGACTGTTCTTAACACTTCCACCAAAATTATTACTACTACTACAACAACCCATTTTATACAGCAGAATAGTGATTAATGTATGTATGCTAAGTACCTTGGTCAAGGCTACTGCAGCTGGAGTTGCATTCAAACCCCAAGACTGCAAGGACAAGGAAAGGGGTCTTATCACTACATGACACATTGCACGACTACCTTCTGACTTCTAGCCTTTCTGACAAAATCAAACTTAGATACACCAAAAAAAAGGTTCTGATGAGCAGTACATTCAATACGATCTGCTGAAACCTGGAACATTCTGTGCTTTTTGTGGGGTGCAGAAATAGGCTGTTTCTGCACATTATCTCTTACAGCATTCAGTTGAGGTTTTGAAATCAAATTCATTATTAGGCATTTGACCGTGACATGTAAAACATTTGTTTTATAAATCGTTTCGCTAATTTTTGTAAAGATTCAGTTCTGCAGTTATACTGTAGGTCATGTAAAAGTTACTCTGGAGTTTGCAGGTTCTCTTTGGGTTCAGCCAGATGCTGCACTTTCCTCCATGTATTTCAGGTGAATTGGTTCCTTTAAAAAGCCTTTGGCATGTGGTGGAGTGAATGAGTGTGTGCAGTTTCCTTGCAATAGATTATCGTTCCATCCAGAGGGTACTTGCTGCATCCCCTGTGCTTCCAGGACAAGCTCAAGAGCACTGTGACCCTGGACTGAACAAGTGGCTACTGGCAGAAGAAGGATGACAAATTATACTGAAGGTATAAAACCGTATGCGTAGTTTCTCAGAGCACAAGAGCATTTTCCCTCAGCAAAACACATACTCCCGCTTTAAAGTGACTCTTGAGAAGGATTAAGCATAACCTCCACTAAAACACATTTTAGTGGAAGCGAGATTATTCTGGAAGCACACAACTCTTGAGATGCAGGTAAACTGCCTTTGTGATGTAAAACGCAAGTGGTGGGCCTGAGGAATTAAAGGTTAAGCTAAGCTCTTATAAACAGAACTGTTTGCTGTCCTCAAATATTTAGTTCAGTACAGAATTACTTAATATTTTAAGAAGCAGTTAAAAATACAGCGACTGATGGTTATAACAAGGCATAGTTACAAGTACAAAAAAAAACACTGAATTACAAATAAATGCCACTTGAGGTCTAGAATTCTGGCAGATAGGCCCAATTTGTGTCTGAATATTTACTCAGCACAATGTGAATTCAAACTTATTTAAATGCAGCCAAACCATACTAGAAAAGGTCCTCCAATTATTTAAAAAATATTTGCATGAACTGATCTATGACAAAGTTCTAAATATTTTTTTTTCTCCCTTCAAATATTGATCCTTTGGAATTACAAGTACACCAATTCATCAGATATTTATTCATTCCCTGAAATCACTCCTTAGGTAAATTCCCATAGTGAGGAGGGTGAATTACCATTATTATAAAAAAAAAAAAAAGTTCCTGGATGAAAAATAAATCATCTAAAAATAATTAAAATAGAAAAAAAACGGTACTTCTAGATGCAACTGAAAACACTGACATATTTTGTAATAAAATATTTGTAACAAACACTATTGTTTTGTTTTTCTTCTAAATGTTTTCATTCATCCACATTTTACTGCTTGGCTTTTGTCTCGGAAGGACAAGAGGCAGATGTTTATGATATAGAAAACAGACTGCACAGGATCAGTGACTTTGTCTTTAACTATGCAAAGCAGGTGGACACCAAAGGCACCGAGTTACTCCTGAATACGTGGTCCCCACTACATACTTCTTAATACCCTGGATAAAGGTATTTACACTGTATCGTGCAAGTAAAAATTACCCATCTGTATAAATGGGCAAATACACTGTAAGTAGCTTAACACCAAAGACAAGCATCTGCTAAATTAATTGATAATAATAGTGCTGAACCTGCTACTTCAGTTGTGATATTATATGTGTTTTACTTGAGGGTTGAGATTTTTAAGGAAGAAAAATAGTGTATGTATCCCTTGTAGTGAAACACATATTAGTTATGGATAAAGCAGTGAATAAAGTAACCACTTGTGAAAGCAGAATGACTACATAACAGGGTAAAAGCCTGTTTTACAAGAAAAGGCTATATATTTACTGTCACTGCAGCTTTACACGACCCGGTAATATGAGAGCTGAGCACATTTTCGGTCGACACATGGAAATAAATTTCATAGCTATATGATATCAGCTTCATATAACTCCTGATAACAGGCATCCCGTCACTCCATTTTGATTCACAAATGTCCCTGAAGGCCTTTCCTCTGACTGTTAGCATTGAAATGCTCCTTCTTTCTGTCCATTCTCAACTAGTATTGCTGTCAGTTGATTCTGCGTCATTATACACCACGATCGTAACATTTTCATCATAAACTCTTCTCTCTTTTTTGTCCACTACTCTAACTTGAACTTTGCAAAACAGGAACTTCTTGAGGTTATGTTCATTTTTGCAGTTAGTTAACCCACGTTTAAAGTGGTAAAATGGCACCCGACGCTGGCCGTGTTTTGAATACAGTAGAATCAAAAAGCAAGGCCTGTGTTTAAGATGGCACTGAAACAGCAGCTCACTTGGTGGACAATGTTCTATTGTTTTGCCACATTTTAGTTGTTTCAGAAGTAAAGTCATTTTTGCTAGTGTCAGAAGAGTACAACAGGACATTGGGAGGACAGGTTGAACCTTACTGGTTGAAGCACTTTGGCTTAAGAAGAAGAGTTAGCTAGTTTTCACGGTTCGGGGGTCCTGCCTGCTTGATACACGGCAAAATATCATTTGCTGCCGCCGCTTATCAGCGGCTGAGGGCGGCTACAAACTGCCGTGCTTCCTTGCTGCTTCCTCTTCCACTGGCCTCGGCCCTGAGCCCACCTTATCTCCCCGCTCCCACATGTGCCTCAGTAGCAGGGGCCCAGGAACTTGAGGAGTTGAACCAAGAACCCACTGTCAACCTTTTGATGGATAGTTCTTCTTCCCTTAGTAACAATCAATCAATTTACAAAAGTCTGATGGGTTGATCAGATCTGGGCCAGCTGCCTCATAGCACTTAATCCCATTTTCATCCTGCTTTCTTGTAGGTCTCCCACCATATTATTAGTGTAATGCTACTCAGCTGGTCATTTATGCCCAATGACCATCATAATATTTCATATTGATTACAATAAATAAATGTCCACTTCTGAAGGGAAAGAATCCTAGGCCTTTCCACGTAACCTGCAAAAATAAATTTGTAGAATGCCACCCTCAAACGTCATCCCTTACAGTTAAGTGCGGTTATGACCAGCTTTGAGTGAGAAGAAGGAATTTAAGGAAAACGGAGAATGAAGTACACTGTCTTTCAAATACTGAAGTCATTTTCTGAAATTAAAGTTGCAGAAGGACGGCAGTGATACCATCAGGTGCTGTAGATGCTCATAAGTAAGAAGGGGAATGGGTGTGCTGACCCCTGGAAACTGATCCAGTGTCAGATTCAAAGTTGTCGATCCACGAGGGCTCATGGGTAGTTGGGCATTACATGACCACTGCATATGATGGAAATGAGCACGAAACTGCATGTAAAAATCAGCATAGCTACTGGGTCCAGTTCATGTAGCTGAAAGCCCCACGTGATGGCAGAAAACATTCTTAAACACAAAGCTGCATTCTCTCTCCTTGCACTGTGCCTGTGTCTGGCCACAGTTGGTGGCCACAACCAGCTGAGTCAAGGTGACTTCGATGTCCTTTCTTTTTAAGTACTTACCAACTTTTATAGCCATTTACGTAAGAAGCCAATTCAATTACAAATGATATCTGGCATTCACCCAAGGCCAGTGAACAAACTAATCCAATCCATTTCTCAGAACAAAAGCAAAAAAAGTGTGAAACTCAGTTTTATTCCATTTAAATAAATGGAGTTAAGCAAGCAGGAATAAAAAGTAATTACTACATTTTGCCCTGTGTTTCTGGGCTCAGCAAGCAGCTCAAGGAAAGTGGGTGGTTTGCATGTGAAAGAGTTTTGAGCATCGTCACCTTCATCCCTAAATTATAAGGCATTAATTACGGTTCTTTTTTCCAGCAAGCAACACCACCCCCTAGTCACCCTATTGGTTCTACTGAATGAGATCTCCAACAGCCCCCCATCCAAGCATTGGAGGGGCATTCAGAGCCAACGCAGAATGCAGACCTGCTCCCAGAACAGTAGTTGTGCTGTACTGTTTCAATAGGCAAAGCCTTTGAGTCCACAAGCAAACAGTGCAGGAAGAGCAGGGTTTGTACTCACTGCATGACCCCTTTCGGACCACCTTTATGCGCCTCTGCATGCTGCACTGGGCCTTCTCCAGCTCACACTCATTGGAATAGGTTGAGGAGTCTGAGCCGCACACTGGAGCCACCACCGACGGGCACGTTGTCTTCTTGCACACGCAGGCCCCCTTGGATGGGTCCACTGGGTCCCTCTCACAGACAGCCCCAAACCCACAGAGCATCCCCCGACAGCCTGTAAGCACAAACATGCAGCGTCACAACACATAGCTTTTATTCAAATGGACCACTTAAGTTTTTTTTTCATCTTTCAAACGCCTGCCTGACTGTCGGCACTCAAATGTCATTGCAGGGTTCAAACATTAGCCTAGAACAAATGGCACAAGTATGTTAGTCAAATTTACATGTCTTCTCTTAAACTGGCACAATGGGAAAGTTTACATGTTTCATTAGCTTCTCTAGTTCACAAAGGATTTCTCTGCATAATGGCACAAAATAATAAGAATCAGTGTGTAACCAAACAAATACCACTCTCTCTGTACCCCTCTAGTTGTTCTTATTAGTGTACACAGAAAAGTCCATGGCTCACATGTATGTTTGTGTGTTAAAACCTCCCATCCTTCACTGAAGACCACGCGACCATGTCACTCGCTCAAGGCCTTACGGGGACAAGTCCTTCACTAGAAAGTTTTGCTGTTGCCTCCCTCACTAAAGGCTGTCAGCTTATAGCTGAATGCCCCTGGAAGAGGAGTGCCCTGCTTCCTGAAAGTAAAGGCAGTAAAAGCCTTCTGAGGTGCAACTCTGAAGAAAGTGGGAACCAGCTGTCAGTGAGACTCAAAAGTGCTGAAAGGAAAAATAGCAGCAGGCAGGTGGTGCATGATTCTAGGTGTGAGGAGCTCCACTGCTATATTTGGTAGACATCTTCCCAAAGGTGCCTCCCATGAGCTCATCATGAGGGACTTCATTATCCAAACACAGCACACAGCATTCGTCACACCAAAAGACACACTCCTTAGTGCTGTGCCTCCTCAGTACAGCCTTCGTCATCGGTATTAATATCAACTAATTGTTTAAAATTAAATAAACTTATTTATCTGCTCCTTTAGCTGAAAACTTTGTTTAAGGCAACTTATAGTGACAGGTGTGTACAAAGCAAAATTGCACGCAAGATGGCAGCCAAAGACAAAAAACCCAGATGAAGACCTAAACGGCAGCTGGCACAACATCAACCCAGGACAAGATTAGCACATTTGGATTGGACACGTTTAGGAAGAAATTAAACAAAGGGAAATTAAAGGGAAGAATGTCAGCTTTTAGGTGAGATTGAGTTGAATAGGGTCTAAATCAAGTTGTTGGGTTAGAAACACGGTGAGATACGAGAAGGATCTTGAGTAACACAGAAGAAATGTTAAGGCAGTTCCAAGATACCCTGAGGAGATGAGTCTTTAATAGGCATCTGGCTATGAATGGGGGAAGGTTTTGGGGGGAAACTGGGGACAGATGAGGATGTGTGTGGTACAAGAAATTGGGGCTGGATCCCACAGACATGAAGACAGCCCACAGGAGGCCAAACTACACTTGGAGATTTTTTCCTAAGTTTGCATTTGCTCTCACAGTCTTTCTGCCAACATGGTGAGAAAATAAGTGCGAGGGAGAGAGGGAAAGAAGGCAGTCTGAGCGAGAGATAGTGTGGTCTCAGGAGTAGGGAGGCGAGAGATGCGATGAAGAAAACCACTTCGTCTTCATTACTGCCAGGAAAATTAAGGCTAAGAATAACATCTGACTTATGTAAGAATGAAAAGCGAGAGAAAAGAGGATTGGAAAAAACACTTGTTATACAACAGTCCTTCTCTGTCACCGAAGCGACAGAGTTAACTTAAGAAATCTCTTTTGTCTTTCACTGTAGCTTCTAAATATGAAATCAGACTGAGTAGGAATCAAAACATATCATGCTGAAGTCCTTAAAACTGGGCAATGAATCTATTTTTATGATTTTTCCACTAGTTGATTAATCTGTTAAATCCACCGATTAGTTTTCTCGTCTTGGTAATCTGTACAAAGAACATTGATATAACACTTTCGTTTCCATTACATTTAGTTTGGTTCAATCACATTATCTCCCATTTTGTTGTTGTCTCAAAGCTCCTGAGCACTGGGTTCGGACACAGGTTCAAACTGACCTCAGCCTGCGAGTTCACACGTGGGGTTTTCCTCGAACAGTCCAAAGACGCATTAAGTGATGGTTTCCTTAAGTATGTGTGACAGTCCTATGGTGGACTGGCATCCTCTCTATGCTGCACCCCAGTGTTTCTCAACCTTTTAGGTGCTGTGGACTGGTCATGTAATGCCTCCTTTTTCCATGGAACAGTGGAGTCAGGTGTTATGCCATAGCTATAATAGAGCAAATACAACATGTCTTTTGCAGCAGGTTGGATTAAATCCTCTCCAATTGTGAAGGGCATCAACATAGTAACATTTGCAGATGAGCTTCACCTTAACACCTGCTTTTCCTCATCTACTGTGAATTTTTTTCTGCTTGTTTTTTCCCTATTATAGAGGGCTCTGATCCACTCAGACCCTGCAGTGAAAAAGAGGTCTTTTAATAATTGATGGATGCAAAGAATATACACAAACGGCCATTTCGTCCAACATTCCTTTATACCAAATTAATTTGTGTAGTTTCAGTTGCATTTTATGGCCATAACAACCTTCATTAGGACCCCATTAATACTGTGCAAAATTTCAACCCAAAGTGCAAATTTTACGATACACTGCACCTGTTGAAACGTGGCAAAAATAAAATAGGCAGCTTCAGCAGTAAGTATAGTGGGATTCTGTGCCTGAGCTCTTTGCTTCTTTGATCACTCCAATTAGTCACATGAACTTTCACAGATTACGCCGCACTAGACAATGACCAGTGGGCTACAGACATTTTGTCTAATTAAGTCTAATATTGATTCAATTAAACTTGTGGAGTTCCATATTGGGCCTTCTATGACAGAGTGAAAAATTGCTCCTGCGACTTGAAAGATTCAAGAAAAATAAGGTAGCGATGGCATCCAGCAGAAAGTACGTTTTTTCCTCTCTTCCCCATAGTTTATCTGTAAACAAAAGAACTCACAAATAAAAGGGACGTCAACTGAATAGAGGGGAAAAGAGCAACTACTGAACTGAATGCTGAATGAACCTATTATTAGGGTATTTCCACAAAGCCCAATCGATTTCTTTACTTTTCATTAAGTCGTGTACCCTGTGCCAGCTCTTGGCCTCGAGACCTACGTGAACTTCTGCCAAATGACACAAACGGCTCAGAGCTCTTCAGCTTCCTATGAAGAAGGTCGTAGCATCTTCAGGCTCTCGTACTCATCAGGTATGCAAACACATTTTTCAAGGAATCATCATGTCGACTGAACAAGGTGAACTCCTGAGTGGATTTCAGGCAGTTAAAGATGGAGATGGGCCACATCCTGGAGCAGAGATTTTTGCAAATGATCTGGTTCCAATTGGGCACTTCAAACAGCAGACTGTAAGGGCACTTTCAAAAGGATGCAAATGCTTTGAACACTACCAATAAAGGAAGGAAACATTTTGGGGAAACACAGGATGGCTAGTCTACTCATTGGACACTTGGATGTCCTCCAAAATTCTTGGATGCAGGGTTTGCATGCATGTGCCAACAAAATGGCACTGCCACCATGGCAGGCTGTCAGCCTTCATCTTCACCACAAAGGCAAGCAGGCGAGCTCAGAAAAGATTACAAGTCGCTGAAATATGCATGGAGAAATCACCAACGCTTGGCAGCCACGCTGCACATGCTTCAATTATTCAAGTCATCCCAGGAGCCTCTACTGGAGTGCCCTTTTTGGGTTTGCTGCCATTGTGCCCCATCCAAAGTGTACTACCAGGCTGTCTTTTCTCCACTTTACCTCTCTGTCCCTGCCTTCACCCACTCTCTGGTCCACAGGGGTAACTTGTGCATAGTGCCTGTGGCATTTTTGCAACACCTTATGCTTCCACTTCCTAGGCTGACTGTTCTCACTCGTCTGTATCTCTTGAGCGGATCCCCTCACTGCCCTCCTATTTCATCACAGCAGAAATCAGGAAAGCTAGTTGGCGGTTTCGCCAGAGTAAATGACACTAAATCAGCACTGCTGATATGTACCCAGTCAGACACCATGGATTGCACTGATGGTAAAGGCCCATTTTCTTGCTGACCTCAAGCAGGAGGTCACCAGCTCCACTGTAGGGGTCTTTCACACACTGTAACTTAGCCTTGGTAATTTGACAGAATCTGCTTAAAATCACCGAGTGTGTCACATACCGTAGGTCTGCTGATTAAAAAATAGCTGAAATCGCAACAAAATTCAGGTCCTGGAGTTTGTCTGTCACTTGAAATCTTACATGACATATGGAGATCTGCCGAGCCTGATAAACACATCATTTCTTATCAGCTACCGTCCCAGCCAGACTGACAGCGATTTACTCTGACGGAACAAAAAAGGAAAATAAAAATATATATTGCAATGTGCTAAAATGCTAAAATGGAAACTTTTAGAGGCCACATTGCTGATTGCTTGTGACCAAAATCATTCAGTCACAACTGAGCTCTTATTATCACATGTTCTGTTCCTGGAACCAGATATTTGCGAATGTCACTGATGATGTCAATCAGAATAACACGTGGTGAGCAGATCTTGACTTGCATCACTTACTGTCTGCTGTACATTAACTTAAAAGATACGCACATTCACTCCTGACTTAACATAGCAGGTCACAGTTCCCCACCCTGTCAAACCCCACACAATCAGTCGGCAGAGAACATATGAAAGTTGATGGTAGTTTTTTAAAAAACTGAGAGCAAGCATGAAATGTCTGTTTTTCGCGGTATTCTTGTGGTGACAGTTGAATGGTATGGGACAGCAAGAATGCCCTTTTTTGGCCAACCAATCTTATGTAATTGCTTGTACGCATGCGCGCGCGCGCACACACACACACACACACACACACACACACACACACAGGGTGTGGCCTTGCTCTCCTCTGAGATAATGGCTCAGGGGCAATTCAAGCCTTCTCCCTCTGCTCTCTCACCAGGCTGATCGATAACCTCCGATGCCAGGATCGATAGCACCACAGATCACTTCATTTTCTTCCTTTCTCTTTTCTCGTGGCCCTCCTGGGTGGAGGAGGAACTCCTCACAATAAAACCCATTAAAACACCATTGAGTAATTCAGCACAGGACTGCTCATCTGCACCGCTCTCGTGCTACGACCATCTTCCCTTCGCTAGATTCTTGTGTGTGTGTTTAATTGCACACAGCCCATCCATCTATCAACCAAAATATTTCCCCACAATAGAGTAACAGGAAAAAAAAAACTTTCAGTGAGGGCATGAAGCCTTAAGATAGATATGAATATACATACATATCTATACAATACAGGGGGATTAGTAAGAAGACAGACCTGTTCACCTTGCATTGCTGTTTGCATGACTTGCTGTTGGGGGCTCTGAAACTGATACCCTGGACAGATGTTCTGGAAAGACAGTAAGGTTTTTCTACGAATTTCTTCACTTCTCCCATCCTTCAGCTTTCAGTGTTCTGCCTTTTCCATGTGCACGAGAGAGAGAGAGAGAGAGCGAGAACAACACATGGGGCCTGGATGCCCATCCAAACATGTATAGACCCACACAGACATGTCTTTTGGGACTTTTAGTTACTTTCTTAAAATGATAACTATTTCCACACAAAAACATTTACATTTGAACCTCACTGCATACATTTAAATTGTAGCTCCACAAACAATTGAGGGCTGCACTTCTGCCCAGTCCCCCAACCTAGTTCTTTTTCCTTCTATTGCTTTGCATCTGAAAAAAGTCCTTTTGTCTTCCACTTTTAGAGCTGCCTTAATTAACTCAAAAGGCACTGAACTATGCTAACCCTTATGTGAGCTGCCAGAAGAAAAAAGTCCTGCCTTAACCCTACCACCAGGTCCTCTTCAGCAAAATTGTATAAAATAAGAAAAAAATCCTGTTCAGTGGAAGGAAGCAAAAGGCAAAAACTGCTTTACTTATTTTTCACAGCTCATCTGACTAGCAGATGACACATTCTGTAGCCTGAGCAGAGACCTTCATGCAAAACATGTAGAGGACATCATTCACACATTCTCATAAACACTCCAATGTCATGGAAGGAAGACTTTTGTGTTTTTAGGTTTTTCCTTGTCCGAAGATAATGCACCTCAATATTAAAATTAAATTTGCATAGTCTGGAACAATAAATACATTATATAAAGAGATGGACTGAAAGACAGACAGCTAAAAGTACAAACCTGCCACCTTCACCACATTAAACATGAAACATATAGAGCAAAAGGAAGAAATGTAGAAACTATATAAAATGGAACTGGCCCTACGAACTATAAAAAACTGGTAAAGAATGCAGTTCCTTAAATCCCATTTACAGTGTTTTTTAAACAAGGCTGCAATTTCAGTGTCCACCTTGTGCAGTTGGATCATACACATTTTCACAGATACTGTTATCCATGGTTCTGGATGGCAAAACACGCCCACACAAATAAGTGCATCAACACAAAAGGAGTCATTTGAATCTTTGTTCTTGTCGCAAGGCAGATTTAGTAAAAAAAAAGAACAAAGCGAGAGAATGAATTTAAAAACTCTGCCATCCCACCATGAGCCAGATTTCTGCTTGTATTTTTTGCTATCCACCTTAATAAAGTCACCAAACCATATCTATTAACTCAATTAGCATTCAATGGTTAAACAAGTTCCAGAACATGTTGATGGCATTTACCTCAATAAAACCCATTTGAACAGATACTGAATTTCATCTGAAATCATTATTTTGCTTCTTATCCTATGTACATGTCATATTAATTAGGATTTCATCCATCCATTGTCAATGACTTCTTATTTAATGCAGGTTCGTGATGGCGTGAAGAATATCCCAGAAGCATGAGGTGTAAAGTAAGGACAACATGCTCAGGATAACAGACTCAGTCACTCACACACTAAAAGCAATTCAGAGTCACCAATTTAGCTGTGACACTGTGGGCAGTTTAGAGTTACAGACTGAGCTGGGTTCACACCCATGTTTGAGTGTACAGCCCAGGAGGTGAGAGACACCAAAAGCTGCCTGCTGTTCCAGCATGCTGCATAATTAGGAATTCTATGCATCTTTATCCATCTGCTTTATCCCGATAAGAGCTGTGGTGGCTACAGTCTCAGGAGGGCTGATTATTTATCCCTTTCAGATCCTGTCAACAAAATCTGGAGGAGCTGTGGCTTTACTTCTCAAACCACCTTGATCACAAGACCCACATGCCATCAAGGGTGGAAGCAGTTTGCTGAGGAACCTCACCTCTACTTTTACCATCTACCAGTCATCTGGGTCTTCCAATGGTTACTCAAAGCTTGTAGACTCAGATGACGATCAGGACGACCTAATGGACTCATTTTCCACTTCACTAGCACAGTTTTGAGAAGTATCTGCAACACTGCAGGTGGTCCTTTATTAAAACTACCCCACGGAACTTAGCAGCCAATGACACTGGAAGGAGCAATCTAGCAGAAAAAAAAAAGTTGCAGATTTTGAGGCGCTAATCTCTATCTGAACAACATCAGCATCCAATGCAACCTGTTGCTGTGACAATGTCCTCCTGAAACCCTCAGTGCACCTTTTCCATGAATGTTACATACAGTAGAGAAAACACTCCCTCAGTGGAGGCTTTCTCATGAAGGCTTGGCAATTACAACACACACTGTGGGTCTTTAAGTCATCAACTACCACCCTGTTAGTGTGCCAGTCAAGAAGCACCGTCTCACCATAACGAAAGGGTGGTATCAGCCAACCAGCACTGTCAACATCCAGTGCTCCCAGCATTACTGGGTGAATCATTCAGCTCTGTATCCTTACCATTATAGTTCTGCTTAGAGCACCTGACAGCTCCGAAAAACTCCTGGAGGCATCACGCAGTAAATTGGCCAAATGTGTAGCACCAGACAAAGACTGATCAATATAAATGTAAGGTGCAGGTCAAGTGCAAGGCTTGTTAGTTGAGTAGAATAGACAGGATGGATATTTAAAAAGTATTTATTCTTGCTATTTTCAACAAATAAAATACTGAAGCCTATATTTACCAATAATTAAATACTTAAGTTTGTAGGGGTGAAAACCATCACTTTGCAGTTGGAAGGTTTGAACCCCACCTCCTGCAGTAGTACCCTCGGTCAAGGTGAATACCAAACTCTATGTGCAGGTATAAAATGTAAGTAGTTTAGCACACAAACCTAACAGTGAAAGTCACTTGAGACAAAGCTGTTAACTGTTTAAATGTGTGATTATGAAAAAAATATAGACTTTTTTGTCCAATAAAATTAACCTTAGCCAAAACCAGATACAAACTAATATGCTGAGTGTTGCATGTTTTCACTTAAATTAGCAGTTTGATTATATCACCCATGTTTGTACACACACAACCCTGCAGCTAGGTGAAAGCTACCGGCGGGTGATAAAAACCACCGCTGCCATAGGACTTATGTTGATGAAAGCATAAGGCATACCAAAATGTTGGCGGCTGAATAAACTACAGTATTGATGCTAAGAGTGTGCCTTTTTTTCGCTATTTTTTATTGAGATATGTTGAGCTTAGTCAGCAAATTGACATTTGCCTACGTGCTGTGCATTGGCCACTGGTCAGTTGCTGAAAAGATGCATTTCTTCATTCTGTTGCCTTTATGTTAGAAATACTGCTATATTTGAAACAATTCTTAAGAATTTTTTGGTGACTATACATAAAGAAATTACACCCACAATGTGGTAATACAACATGCAGTATTTTAACGGTGATAACTGGGAAAGGGTGCAATGCTATCCTTCCACCAGCAGCTCTCTGCCATCACATGCTCATGTTCCTCAACAGGCAGCAGGTCTGAGATCTTGGACAGCAGGGACGTTGCAGGGCAAACTGGGTCCAAAACAGCATCACAGAAAAAATACAGGCAAATTTCATGCTGGATCTCTGCTTCACTGGGCTATATCATGATAAATAAATTCAAGGAAACAGCAATATACTACTCCATATTCTACAAAAAAATAAAATAAAATAAATTTTACAATGTAAAATCTGTTCAAGAATTTTTACCACAAACCATTTATAATTCAATGATGATACGAAAATTTTAAGCAGGAGATTTTTTTTAAGGAGATAAAATAAATTTTAAAGTTCACAATGAAATCAACCAGATATCCTCATCCTTCTTGATTTCCATAGTGATAACTTTTAATCAGCATCATATTTAATATTAACATTAAACAGTATTATAAGGGCCAAACCTGGGTAAGGCACCAGTCCATCCCAGGGAAATCTCTCACTCACACACACACACACACACACACACACACACTACAAGCAAACAGTCACCAGTTTAGCTGAAATACTTCTTTCAAAGTTCAGAAGCACAAACTTCACCTAGACTGAACCAGATTCTAACCCGCATCCAAACCCAGAGCACAGGAGATGTGATGTACCGCTGCTCCCCTCTGTGAGACTTATGTCCTACTGACAACCATCCATTTTCATTAACCACTTACCCCAGTCAAGGTTGCTGTAATCCAGAACCTATAATGGAGTCACTGGTCAGTACACTATGAAATTGGCCCTGGTTGGGATACTAATCTATTGCTGGGAGACCACACACAACATTCACACACTACAGGCGATTTAGACTGATCATTTAACCTGAAACACATGTCTTTGGACTATGGGAAGAAACCAGAGCACATCCTTGCAGACACCAGAACATGCAAACACAGACTGAGCTGGATTCCAACTCATGCCCAACCAGCCCAGGCGCTGCGAGGCAGCAACACTAGTCTCCGAGCCACTGTGCGCTCTTACGCAGTACATTTAAAAAAATCACTTAATCTTTCCAACAATTAAGTGGACAAGAAAACTACATAAAGCTCACTAAAAACAGGCATGAAACTAGCCAGAGACCAAAAGAACAATGACTTTGAAAACACAAGATTTGTACATCTTGACTTGATGTTTGAAATCAATTCCCTTATTTTACTTCTCAATTAATGCAATCTGATTGCTTTAGAAATAAATATTCCCGTTTCTGCTTCGTTCTTTAGTTAACAGATCAAATGTAATAATGGCCAGATAACACTTAGTTGGATGCATTCTCCGCTCACTTTACTGAGATGCTTTTCATGTTAATATTTTCTTTTTAAGTTTTAATTGGGTTTAGTCAAAGCCGTTTAGGGTGCCGTCACAACCAAATGAAGACGACTTTAAACACAGTGACTGTGGCTTGCAATGTCAGTTCTAAATACGTCATGTGAAGTCATCTACATTTTCATATACATGAACACAGTCTCCAGTCTTATAGTATATATACAGCAGTATAAGTTTCAGTTTTTTTGCAAAAGAGGGTAATGGGTAGAAGTGGGGATTAGACAGTCTTACTTTTAAAAGTCAAAATCAGAGCGCCTTCTGGCACCACCTTCTCTTTCAAGCTCAGCATTAAGAAATATATTACACTCATTTATGCCACCAGTAAATTTTGCATTCTGACCAGTCTTTTGTTCTTGAACTGAGGACTGGAACTGAGCCCTGAAATAAACCTTCTCAAGCTGTGTCCACCAGTTCCTCATCTCATTCTGATCTTCATGCAACTGATATAAAGGCTTGTCTCTTTTAATGCATATTGTGTTTTAACATGATATATGTATTTACTTCTGTACTGCAGGCTTTTCCAATCCAGATTGCCAGTAAATGGTGCTATTCGTGGTGTTCCTCCATCCCTGCCATGACCTGTAAAACCACAATTTGGGATTTACAAGGAGTTCTTGTTTGGCCGGCTGAGTCTACAGGGCATGAGCTGTGCTGGGTTGTGTCCCCTTTGAATTTCTTCACAAGATTCTTTTAAAAAGTGTCATCCACAGCTGTGCTCTCCTCTTGCTCAGCACCTGTGAGAGCCACCATATGGGGCCTGCAGAGCACAGCCCATGGCACAGGAGCTCACCTCCAACTGTTCAGGTCCTACAATGATTGTCATTATAATCTGGGCATCATGTGGCAAGAGGCACAAGAGGGGACCTACTCTTCGTGTCTGCAGTACAAACACAAAGCAGCATCCGACAGCGATTAGCAATTAGTTCATTACTTTGTGTACAGGCTCAGGAGGCTAACGCACAAACTGTGAAATTGTAAAAGCATTACCAGTTCACTGAAACATCTCTCATAATAACAAAACACTTACTGCTTGAAGCATTCGATGCAATAAAGTTTACAACATGGGGCGAATGTGCAACAGTGGCATCCAGACAGTGGCCTTCTCCTCAACCGCTTCTCCGCATTCAAGCAAAACACAGCTGGGTCGTGTTGCCCCGACAGTGACGCCGCCTCCAACAGGGACAGCTTCCCTTTCTTCTTGCTCTCATTTCCTGCACCCGGCCATATAAAAACAAGAGGCCGATCTGCAGGCTGGGGAGCGTGATGCTTGGCTCCTAATTGAGGACCTAAAAAGAAGAAGACGCTTGGGCTCTAATTAGCGGATGCAACGCTCCGGGTCTCTCTAATGCCCGGGGGCGAGTACACGTGGGGGGCCGACTCTGTTTCCGTCTTCACCAGGAAGCCGGGTGCTGGAAATAGAGCGGTGGGCCTCTGATGAAATGAAGGGCAATCGGCAAGAGCCTGGGACACCTGTGCTTTACACAACCTGCCTTTCATCAGCGCTGTCCTGTGGGAATCCTGTCAACGTCATGTAAAATGATAAGTATAATTGGAAAATTGCACTGGGACAATTTGACTGCCCCAGCACATTTATGTCTTCCTCTGTCTTTTGTAGTAAATTGAAAAAGGTGCAGGGATATGATTTATTAGAACAGTGTCAAATTCAGGAATAGTTGGTGGCTTCAACAAAGAGTACTAGCAAATTCCACAGAGGCTCACGTAATGTTAAGACAGTGAAGAAGGTGAGTCAAAACGCCTGTCTTAGATGACCTCCAAAGCTGTCTCTGATAGGAATCAGAGGAACCAGCTTTAGCAAGAAGTTGCTAACACACTGTATTTGGTACCTCTTCTGCAAGAAGAGAGCTATGCTTTCTCTATTCTAAGGCTTCATTTCCAGCTAGGAGTTGGGATTAGAATCAACAGTGCTTCAAAATGACCTAATACCTAATACCTGATGAGCTTAGCCTGAGGTCTTCATAGCAAAAGCAGTCAAAGCAGAGACTAGTCACCGTGCAGAAGGCCAGCATCTACGTGCAAGATTCTACAGAGCAGGATGAGCCCTGATATGGAGCTGAGGAGCGACCAAAATACAAGTTCAATCAAGACATCTAACTAAGGCTCACATTTATCTGTGCTTTCACATGTAGCTCACTACTACTAATCTCTGCTCAAAGCTCTAAGTCAGGAATTCACAAGGAACTCCAGTATTATTGCTAATCGGACACATGTTTTTAAATCAGTTCAGCATCTGAGCTGTTTTAACACAATTTGCTTTCCCAAGAATTCAGAAAAGAAAATACTTGACATTCTTAAATAACAAAAGTCAACAACACCTGAAGCCATTTCTTAAGAAGTCACATCCAGGGAGGTTTTCCTAATAAACGTACAGCGTTTACTATGCAGCATTTAGTCAACACCTTTACCCATGGTAGTTTACAATGGTAGATGCACTACAGCAAATTACCAAAAACCAATAACCCATTTATACACCATCGCCATGCAACACACATATACATACAGCCTAGTGCTGTGAAAAATTATCCGATTTCCCATATTATCACACATTTGTCACACTTATTGGTCTTTAAACAAAACGTATTATTAAACAAATGGAACCTGAGTAAACACATAACACAAGTTTTAAATTGCTTGATTTATTTAAGGAATAAAGTTATCCAACAGCTATATAGCCCATGTGAAAAAGTAACTGCCCTCTTAGTTTCTCAAAGAACCAATTAACTAAATTTAAATGATTATTAGCTTGAGATGATTGGTCACAACCAGGCTTGACTGCAGCAGACCTGCTGAATCTAAACCTCACTATATACTGAGCCTCACAATGAGAGGGAAGAAGTCACTACAAAACGCTTCCCCATCACTCCAACAGTGATGGTCACCATATTAGAACGGTCCACTCCCATTTGTTCACCCCACCTCTCCACACGTTTTCTCTCCACTGATAATGGAAACCATTAACCCTCATCAATAGTTCATATCCTGTGTTTCTGTGGTCACCCTCCCCCTGCACGTGGAGTTAGGGAGGTGCCGGGAAGCAGACCCGTGGGATCCGATTCCGGGGCCAAGGGCCAGGGGCCAGAACTATGATTCCAGAGGGCTACGTTGTGGCAGGAAAGGTCAGAATGAATTGTGCATGAGGTCTAGGGCTGAGGAGGTTGCCATGGTGACAGGGTCCTGGGCTCGTCTGGCTGGGCTTCGCCTGGGTCCTCTGAACCCGCAAACTTGTTGCTTACTGGCTAGACCAGGATTAAATATTAATAAGGAAACACTGTGTTTTCCTAAATCCTTTTGCTGAAATCCTTGCTAAACAGTTCAGTGACATGTGATGGCCTTTTATGTAGACAAACAGAAGAAAGCTTGGGGGAAAGCTGAAAGCTCACTTAAGGCAAAAACACGGGAAGGAGCAAACCAAATACAATGGTGTAACCTGGTCATGGCAAAACTAACAGAAGTAGCCGAAAGTGTCAAGCAAAAACACTGTCCTCTATGACTGATAGGTAAGAATGTTTTCATATGGTTTCTTACAACTACCTCAGTGATTCCCCAACTATAAAACATAATTTTGTACAAAGGTCATCTCTGACAATCAGGCTACTCTTGGAAAAAGGTGTTTGGTTTGCTGTCAACTGAAAACTGTTGTGAAAACCCCAAGGCAACTGTGCCTTAGGTGAGAGTCCAGGTCCTCTTAGGCCAAAGCTTAAGAAGTGTTGCGGTAGTGATGACAGGGGATCCTTAAAGAACATTAACAGCGGCACACAGCCCATGAAATACATTTATATTGGGCTTTTCTCACTGTATCCACAGACACTCTTGTAAAGGGGCAGTTTGGGACGTGTTCCAGTCCCCCACAGTTACAGCATGTCACATCAAGCTGCCAAACCTTGTTCTCATTGGGCGATCACGACCCAAATGATAGGTAGAACACCAACTGCAAACAGCTTTGGATGAGAGCCTCTCACCATCTGCTCCGGTCTGCAGGCAGGTACTGCAGGATCAGTAACAGGTCATTAGAATAAAAGAACCTGGTGCTTTTCTTGAGTTGTCACTGACTGTGTGCAAATGGCTTGGCTAGTACTTCATGTAAGAATATTCTCTTCCAGGATTTGACTGAACGTTGCATAAATACCACCTGAATGAGTAAGTAAAAAAGGCTTCTTTAAGCAGAGAGGGACGGTGGAGCTACTCACAGCCACATCTCTTAATGGGGACCTGCCAGTCTGCTTTCCATTTAACACCTGGGCAGTTCCCTGCATCAACCTGCTACACCTCACCAGGCGTCCAACACCTCGCAGTTAGAGTCTCTGAAGCAACCGCCAGATCCACAGAACCACCAATTACCCTGGAAGGCCTGTGTCCTTCTAAACTAAAATGAGGCAAGAGGGGACAGCATAAAAGAGGATAAAGGGTAATCATTACTCAAAAAGGTATTGCACCTGTAATTGCCCTGAACCTTGAGAACTGGCTTGCGAGTCTCCTCTCCAGCACCATCTGACAAAAAGGTGAAGAAATTGCTGGTCAGCCTTTACCAGCACTCTTGACGACAATGATAGCACCGCTGACAGGCCCTATTCGAGATAATCCAACCGGTGCTGCACATCTTCATTACCCCTTGCAGATTCCCACAGCGTCCTGCTTGATCATCTTATTCACTTCCATATTGAGCTACTCAAGATCTGGCCAAAGAGCTCATTTCATGGAGCTTAAATAACAGCTTTTGCTTGTCCATCGTGAACACTGTGCTGCCAGGCACAGCTGAAAACATGTTTACTAGATAAACACCTTGATGGTTAAGTGTCTCTTTTTTTAAAGGCTCCAGCTTATTACCAGACCAAGTATAGTTCAAGATATGATTAAGAGGAGGTATCCTGCATCATGGGATTGATACTGGACCTTTTCAACCATAGCGGGCTGTTTGGCCCTGAACAACAGATACTGGAGATACCAGTCAACAATCTTGCTCCCCCTCGTGCCTCAGCTGCATGATTAATAACAGATTAAGTAAAATTCAACATTGCGAAACGTGCCTATGAGCAGTGTGGCAAGTAGAACATTCCCAAGCCTGCAGGAGGAGGATCCATCAGCAGCTGGCTGGAGCTCTAGCTCCGCTTCCCACTTGGCGGGAGCCACCCGGGGCCGGGGGAACATATGGCGGAGAGTGAAATGGAACAGTGTTCAGCAGGAGGGCGTCACACTGCTTCTACCACCTGACGAACACAGGAAGAGGATTGAGCATAAAAGGAAGGATCAAAATCAGTTCACTCTATGCGATAAACAGAGGGCTGTCTTTCTCAGGGGAGTAAACCACACAAAAGGCTATTGATCATTTATTTATTATGACACAGTGAGCACACTGTTTATTAGAATATAAACAGCAACAATGGCAGGGGCAACAGATGCCCTCGAAGGTGCCAACATTGGACATAGAACATGGTGTGTCCTGCTACTGATGAAAGGGCAGCTGGGTTAAAGCCATTGTGGCGAAATATCTCACTTTGCCAAGGGAAAGATGCCAGCGGTGTGAAACAGAGTTTAAAAAAGCAGTGTCCGAACAAATATCTCCTCCAGGAGGAAACAAGGAAACGAGGCACTGAAGATTATCCATAGCACTGCTTATCTATGCAATGCGGCTTCATTACAAATGTTTAAATAGGAAACATTCTAAAATTGTTTTTAACCCAGTTAAATGGAAACTATTGTGAAAGTTTCATGCATACTTTGCAAATTGCTAATATTTTAAAAAAAAAACTGAGGTAATAGTAATAAAATTGGAAGTCAGACATTTTGGTTAATTAAGGTGTCCTTAAACAAACGAGCAAATTGTTCACGAGCAAGGGAGAAAAAAAACGCAGCGTAGCAGGGAACACGATTAACCAAATCCCATCCTGAAAGGAAATTAATGTAATTGTACAATTTCAAAAGTGGAAAGGCAGTGCACAAAGGGTATAAAGGCTTAAATTGTACAGTTTAACTGTTTCTTTTAACCATTAAAACAACCCGTTTGATCTTGTACCCCCTGTGGTCATTTGTTTCTAAATTGTGGTGCTATTCTTTAGCTAAGTGCCATTGTTGTTTATTTGTGACCATGAAAAAAAAAGCATCGTCTGCAAATCAAACAAGCAGATTTTTTTAGGTCAGGAAAAAAGGCATGGTTCCCATTTTGAGACTAGAGGAGCAGACCAAAGCATGTGACATGCAATGTAATGTGTGTGTACACACACACACACAGCTCCGAATGACACATCACTAGTTGGCCCTATTTTATTCCCTGCAATTTTCATATCAGGCACTTTAAGCTCTTAACAACATTTGGAATAGATGTGATCCATTCACATTCTTTTGAGAAAGCTATGACATTAGCGACTCAACAAATTGCACATAGAACCTCAGTCAGACCCATAAAGCCCTCATTCTACTTGCTTGATCTCATGCTCCCTAATGTAGATCTTCTCCATTTCCTTGGAGCCTTCATCCAGAAATCATGATCTTCCAGAAATAACCAGAAGAAAGATAGAGCTAGTAACTAAAATAAATTTATAGAAAGGGATGGAGTAGAAGAAAGATATTGCAGTGATATGAAAAAGTGTTTGAAAAGCTACCAGCGTGTCTGAATTAAAGCAGCTCCGCAAGGGGGGGTAAAATTCCTCAACAGGCACGAGGAACACCCCTGGTCATCTGTCTGTGAGCTGAATCGAAACTAGGTTATGCTGCAGACAACGATATAAACAACAAAAGCAAGTCTGCATGTGAATGACTGAGGAGAAACAAAACTAAAGTTTTAGAAGGGGCCTAGTCAAAAAGTCCTCACTGGAACCCAGCAGAGATGCTGTGGCAGGACCTGAAAGGAGCAGCTCATTCAAAACCTACCAATGTGTCTGAATTAAAACAGTTCTGCACAGAAAAGTGAGATAAATTCCTCAACATCCACAAGTAACACTGATATCAAATTATAGGAAGTGTTTGGCTGCAGTTATTGCTGCTAAAGGTGGTGCTGCAGGTTGTTATTTTTTCCACATGGGTGATATGGGTGTTGGACAACTTTGTTACTCAAATAGATGCAGAAACACTTTGAAAACTGCTAAGTGTTTATTCAGGTTCCGTTTGTCTTGTATTTCATTTTGTGTAAATATCTGAAATCATTCAGTGTGATAAATACACAATAAAAAAGGGGAAATCAGGAAGGGGGAACACTTTTGCAACAGAGTATATGATAATGTAAATGTATGGATAAAGTGTGGCGCAAAACAGAGACATTAAACAATGGATGAACAAGGATGGAAGTTAAGAACGTATATTAAGATTAAAGAGCATTTAAATGAGGTGGTAAACAGGGACTGGTGACGTTTAAAGCTGGATGATGGCTGGAAGGAGAGAGAGAGATAAAAGCCAATGGGAGGTACTTTAAATCCAAAATGCAATCCTGAACAGTGCATATTTCTTCAAAACAGTGGTCTTCAGAAAATGTTTCCTTCCAAGTCATGCTCACCTTACAGCTAATGTTCTTTCACCTGCAAACACATTTAGCATTCACGTCAAGCCAAGACAAGCTCACCACAGAGTTCTGTCAAACCAAATTGAAGGGATGCTTTCCTCTAGAGATCAATGTTCGAAATACAAAAACTTTAAAAAGCTTCTTTTAGCAAGACACTAATACCTCGGTGCAGCTCAGTTTTGTTCTATTTTAGATGTGAAACAGTGGTTACCACGATATTATAAAGGTGAGAAACATATCAAATGTACATTCCTTTCGCTGACTCGCATTGACACAGATTAGGGGCAGATGATATCGAAAGGAGGGAAGAATATAATGAAAATGTTAACAACTTCCCTCATAATGAACTACATCTGTTTATTGATGAAAAATTTAATTTGACATCAGTAGAATACTCCAGAAACTAATCCTAAAACAAACAATATGGTCAATGTGGCATATGAGGTGTGCCAGGTTTGGGAAGTAACTAGATGTGAGGCAGTACAGGATGAACCTACAGAGTTTTCTTTTAATAAAAGCATAAAAACAAATGGTGAAACAAACAAATGAAAACTCCAAAAAGCAGCAACAGCATCCATATTCACTTCTGTTCTCCAATAGCTCTTTTAAATACTATGGTCTCATTTGATCCTCACCTCTTTAATCAGGTGTGGCTAAAAATCCTGGGGGTGAACAGAACCTGAGGAATCTGGCAACCAAAACCGCTACAGCAATAAAAGTTCTCCAGCAAAGAGCGTCTTCAGCCCACTAAACACTGACTACACTGTGACTCCTCTGAGTGGTATGCTGGGCAGTGAAGATCTGGTCCTGAGGCCTGGGTCTGAATCTTGCCTCACTCACACCCACCAGACTCTGGTCCAGGTTTGCTAACCCCATGCCTCCAGGCCTGTGTAGACCAGGCCCAGCAGAAGGTGTAGTGCAGAAAGCTTGAAAAGGCAAAGGTCTAAGCAGGTTCAGAAGGCCTGGGGCATAACTTTTTCAGAACTGTTGGGTCATATGTGATTCCAATTGTAAGTGATAGTTAATACCCGTACTAACAAACGATACCCCCGGGTTTATAAATTCATCGCAAACACTCTTGGATATCAGTTTCTTTTTCTCGTTGTGCTCAAACTACCAGTTCAACAATTATCTAACGTGGAGTTCATCTTGCCCAACTAAATATTGCATTTCAGGCTCAAGTCCTGGCCACTTTTTTAGATGGAACCATGAAAAATGCCCCCAAAACATCAAACCTCACACAGGCAATAGGCTACACTCCTTGGTTTTGGTGCTCCAAGGCAGCTCCAGAAACATCAGCTGTGCCTGACTGCACACCAAGCGCTTACAGTAATCCTGCTTGGACACCCTTTATGGACGCACCGCACACGCACGGCACAGCCCCTTCCCCTGGAGCGGAGCGCAGGCGACAGAGTCGGCAGAGGGTGCTGAAATTCATCACGGGCTCCTCGCCTTCCCAGCTGCCTGTCGCTTCTCCTTGTGACACCCAACAATGCCTTTCATTATGCAGATGAGGCAGATGTGAGGCACTCCACTGTTGCACTCCAGTGTCTGCATAACAAAAAGCCACTGTCTGGTCCACAGCAATTAGACACTCCAAAGTGCTCCATCGAACCAGCATCACTCTAGTTTTTCAGTACGGCTGAACCAGCATCACGTGAAGCCTTTCTGCAGTGAAGAAAGGCTTACGAAGCCAAATGATGCTCACAGTGATGCCTACTAATAAGTGAGAGGATTAACCCTCACAGCCTAGACTTCATTGCCCCGAAAGCACACAGTACCCCTGGACATATCCCTGTTGGTCGAGGACTGTGAGCCCACGTAACCCTAGCTGACCCCATCCTGCAGATTTCACAAGAAGACAAATCCTCCTACTCCTCATTACCTGCTTCATCCACACCTTGGGGGAAGATCTGACCTAACTCACAGAAACAGGGCAAGCACTAGATACAAACCAGATGGAAGAGCAGGGAAAACTGTAAAGCAATACACTGACTCACAATCAGCTGAACGTGGACTTCCTGATAATGCTTCCTCATGATGTCTACATGTAGAACTCTACGCTGTAAATTCTGGTCTGGGCTGTATATTCTGCTACGTTTCAATCGCCTCTTTCTAGTCATAGAAACCACAGTCAACCCCATTACAGAATATTCATCCGTGTGCAGCTGACTTTCCAGTCCATGTGAGGCCATGTATGTCCAGGGTTTAGTTCAGGGTTTCACTCGAATGTCACTTACATCCCTCACTTTGACTATGTTCTCTCACGGTCACTTTGGACGAGACCTGAGAATCCCGTCTCCCAGCAGCATTTATAAAAAATCATTCATGTCACTGTTGCCATCTCTCTTAAAATGTTTTCATTTTTTGTTATATTTATTTCTAAAACGAAATCAGATAATGAAATATCAAAATTGCACGATGATAATGCTAAACCATTAAATCTCAGTGCTGCCACTGTTAGTTGCTTAGAGAAATCTAGAAAACCAGGACACTCTTCAGAACCGTGATGGGAATTTGCTAGCACATATGATTTAATATCCCTTTCAACATTTGAGATGCAAGATGCCTTGAAATGTAAATCAGCACAGCTGACCAGTTAACATTTTCTCTCCCAGTAAAAGGAGCAATGCAACACGGCTGGAGTAGATATACAGTAAAAAGTTGGAGTGGCTACACCTGAATAAGGTGTAATACTAATTGCTATGTTGTGCATTAAATGCTGGGCTTCCTGTGTTGGGGAGGACGGCAATGGAGTTCTAGGGATGGGGGAACAGTTTGGTAACAGGAAAAAAAACGACTGTGCAGGTTTGACAGCTGGTGGGAGCTGCTCTGTTTTCTAGAGGAACGTAATGTGGGGAGAAGAAATGTGCTCTGCAGAAGAGTAGCCCTTTCTGTCAGCATGTCACATTAGCAGAACCACCCCCGATCCCCACTCAGCCCCCCCATCACACCCATCACCCCTGGAAAAAGATCTCAGTGGAACACCATGTGCGAGCATCTCCAGCCTGAGCACGTTATCATAATTGTGCGCAGCACCTGTGTCAAAGAGGCTATTAAAGGAAGCCAGAAACAATACAGATTAGAGTATAGTGAGCTCCAGTTCTACAGGGGGACCCTGAGCACTAAGTGAGCTGGGACACACACACACATCCTGTCACAGAGATCCACTGATCCACTGACATTCTGACAGTCCCACAAACAAACGAGTCATACTGAGAAACGTACATGACACACACTGACACACACACGCACAAATAAGCTGAGGTATATACTTGGGCGCACATGTGTGGAGTAAAAACAATGAACACAATTGCACATAAATGACACTGGCAGCGGTGCAGATACAGAAAAACAGGCTGAGGAACGCAAATATACATACTCACATATACTCCGTCATGGATTCCAACATTTCAGATCGTGTGACAAGCAAGAAGCAATGTTTACTTTTTGAAAAGGCACCTAGAGCTGCCACCTTCCACTCGATGGATGTACGGTTAAATCCCACCTTCAGCTGCAGTAGCTGTGAGCAAAGCGTGTACCTTACAAGTGTACAAAGGGGTGAGTCAGTGTCAGTAGCCACTTTGGGGAAAAATGAAATGCAACAGTGTAGGATCATTGGTGCGCCTCACACAGCTCTGTCAACACAGGTGTGAATGATGTTAAAAGGCAGACTACTTGCTCTCGCCCTAAACTGAGGAACACTACTAAGTACGACAGCCCTGCTGAAAAGGCAGAATCTCCTTGACAGTGGAAAAAACTTCAGCCTTTATTGAGGGGTTTTTCTTACTGCTGTAATGATGCTGGAAATTTGCTCACACTGAGTTCAAAATGAACCACTGTGCACACATGTACAGGATCCCATTGTGGTTCCAGGTAGAAGCACCAGGACATTACCATGAAACTGGAACTTATTTAGGGTAGATCGCGAAACCGATCACCCGATTGGACTGCTCAACACTAAGTAATCGAACAAACTTTGTATGTTGTGATCGGCATAGCACCTCATGCAGCGAAACAGCTTGGAAACCCAGAGCCTTACTGAGAACCCTGTGCAGACGGGAAGGAGATGCTGACACCAATCAGCTTGACGGAGTTCGGATTTTCCAGTAACGACTTCAACAATTGCAGACCTGCGGTAACAGGTGAATGTCAACCCCTCCCGCCAACTAGGGATCAATTCAAGTGTCCGCTAACAGCTGTGCTAATTTAACGGCTTCCCGTCTTCCATTTAAACGGAACTTTTGAGATTTATTCCTTTGACAGCATCGATATTTGCCAGTGACTTTTCTATCTGCACCCAGGGAGTTGTACAGCACTGAGTCATACTAGAAAATGTCCAAACACTGCAAATTTAATTCTCCTTTTTTCCAATTAATTAGCACTATCTTGATTTTTTTTTTTTTTTTTTTTTGCATGAAGAAATGCGTGTTATGCTAACAATGTAAGTGTGAGGGGAAGCACTTTCTTCGAGGACCAAAATGGCCAACCTGAGCACACATGGGGTGATCGCCGTTCTAAAGCTGTGCGATGCTGACAAAAACCCTCCGACGGGGTTTGACGCAGTGCAAGTGTTCAAACCAAGAGCGGCGAAAGCCCGATCCAGGGCTACCTTTGACATCACGGTATCCCTCCATCCAAAGCAAACCCAAAAGATGAGGGAGATTTTTCAACTTTTATTGTGCAAAATCTGTGACATGAAAAGATTTAATTAAGATAGTGGGCTTGCTGTAATGAATTCTGCTCCTCTAAGGGTGAGAGTCTCTCTGTCAAGAACACAGCAAGGATCAAATTAATTATAGGAGTAACTTTTTTTTGCAAAGGGGAGAATGAGGAAACTTTAGAACAATGTAGCCTTAACTACGCATTATAATATCAATTAACGCTGCACTGCAACCTACTAAGTAGATGCCAAGTGACAGACACTGTCAAACGATAAAGAAAAAACAGAATTCAGAGCTGGATTCACGTTGAAAAACAGTATATTTGTCATCACTCCTTGGTGAATGACAACAAGGTGGGAGGACACACAGGGGTCCCTAGATTATACAAAAGTGCTTCCCGTCTGCCTTATTGCCTTGGCAACCACTGTCCTCCACTCCTCATTACACTCCTCAGGTGTGCACTCCATTCAAGCCTCTAGCTGGGTCGGAAGTTCAATCACTCCATTTCCCCAGGTCTTAATAAGATGCTATTTGAAATGACAAGTGAATTCCTGCTGGAATTACAACAACATGGTCCATGAGAGGCCCTTCAGACAGTGAACCACAGCAAAGTGCTACACAACTCTTGTAATTGCTTTTAATTAACACTGGAGTCTAACGTTATGTTATGTCTTATTGAGTCAAGGAAAATCGGAGTGAATATTCTTTTCCAGGAGGCAAGCCTTTTACTGGAGCTTTGCTGAAAATATGTAAAAGGAAATTAACTGGTCTTTCCAAAATTCTTGTTTAGAAAATGCAGGTTATGTTCTGGAGGTGTACACTGCTCGGTGCGCGTGAAATTCACATCCCAAAAACGTGCCTTTGAAAATGTTCCAAAGCCTAAGCGAGATGTTAGTCAGGATCGACACTTCAGCTATTGCTGAGGCAATACTGTTGTATGGCAATTCTAAACAACATGGCTCAAAAGTTAATTTCTTTAGAAGATGGAAGGACGTTACACACTGATGAAGAGCAACTGAGTTCTGCCTCTAGAACATCTACCTGGGGCTGGGAATCAATCACAATCAGACATCTTTGTTGTCTAGGTGCTTTTGAGCTCTTTCCTGGATGATTATTGGATGCTTGCCACCAATCTTGGACTTTGCTGAAGGCAAGCAAATCTTTTCATTTATCCTGACTGTAAATAACTATTGTGACCAACCTAAAGTAAAGATTGCGCTTATATTTTCAAAGAGGCCTATAAAGTAATAAAACCAGCCACAAAGCAGCAGGTCTAATACATAAAATTTGCCAGTAGAAGCCAGCTATGATTATTAGAGCAAAAACCAATGTGCAGATGGGTTATTTAAATGAAAGAGTCCATACAAAGTGGAAGATTATGATGGGTTACAGTTATAGTGGAAGTGAGAACATTAAGTGTGACCTAACCAGGGCCTGGGACCAGCAAAGGGACATCTGGAGGACTGTAAGGGGTACAGCAGCAAAATTATGATTAATACCTACAAAGACCTGCGATGGACTCGGGTTCCAGCCAGGGAGTGGTTTCGTAGCCTTGTGTCGAGTGAATCTAACATAGGCTCCCGACCACCACAACTCTGACCAGAAACAAGTGGTTAATGATAATGTATGGACGAATATCTACAAAAACCAGGTGCATATGTCCTTTTTTGTTCATTTCTCAGTACAAAGCCACTTTAGAATGTCCTCTATCCTGAAATCGGGGACAATCTGGGACACAACCCACTCTTGTCTTCCATTAAAATGCAGTATAATAGAATAATTAACAATATTGCACCTTTACATTTTATACACTGCAAACTGCATAAAGGTACACCGATGAAATCTGTCCCTCTGTATCCGAATCTAATTTGTCCCCGATACCAAATTTTTTGGAGTCCCTATTTTCCATTATTTTAAAAGGGGAAAATAGATGTGGCCCCAGCCCCTCAGAAAGCACCTATATAACTATCAACCCATGACTTCAGCATGATAAACATCAGTTACCTACTTAAACACGTAATGCTGTCATTAATTAGCATATTTATACCATCTATTGATTATTTGTTGCCTTTTTTAAAATTTACATTTATTTTCAGCCAGGTTTTGATTTTTCATTATGGGTTATGGCATTGTGAGAAGCCACTACAAATGTATTTATTTTCAAGACCCTTTATAGTGAAGATTCGGATATAGAGAGTTTGGATACTGAGGAATTGCTGTACTGTGATTTGACCTTCATCTATTGCATTATCACTACTTTATCCATTTGAGGCTCTCCAAAAGGAAAGCAATGGGGAATAAAATGTATGTATGGTTTAAAGGTATACTTTGTTGGTTTCCCACCAAAATGACTTTTCCCCACTTTGCCTTAGTTTAATTGTCCCTCAAAGTACTTATTTGTTTCTTTTCCTATTACTTCTGTTTATTTGTTTATTGTGAGAAAGAATAAAGTGCACACACTTTATTTGTTCACACGACAGTGAACAAAAACAACATGCTATTTATAAGACAGACATCATGATACTAACCAGCAAAGACTAAAACGCACATTTCTACTAGAAATCTGACCCCGCTGCAATTTTTTGACATCTACAACAAAACTGAACGACAATGCAACGATTCAAACTGTGAGTGCACTGCACATACATGAAAGAGTACACTTGTTTTTCGAAAAAAGAAAAAAAGCCGACGTGATCCCTAACCAAGTTTCTGGCAGCTGGTTCAACTCAAAACCCTGAACTTTTGTCATTTGAGTTACATAACGTGGCAGTTCTCTGTCGCCTAATTCAGAACAGCTGCTATTATATCTCAATGCGACAAGCAATAATTATTGTGGATGGCCCAGTATCAGACTTTCAATGTGAGCAAGACGCTAATTAAAGAGAGCTTTGTTGCTTTGTCAGTTTTTAGCCCGTGATTAGATGGCTTTTATTGGGAAGGATTCGGCTGTTAATTGTAGACACACGTCCTGCAACCGCCAGGCTCGTGTCCAGCAGGCGTGAGAACAATCGCAAGTTCGGATAAGAACTTCAGCGCTCTTTAAAAGCCTGCTACATTAAACAGTCCACGTACCTACACTTTTAACTGTTTTCTAGGAGCGCTGTGTCGAGAAAAGAAAAATTCTGAAACCACGTCGTGTGTGCAAACGAAGGCGTCGTCTGCAAAAGGGCATCGGGGCTTCAACCACGACACCTTATTGTTTACAGTGGACAACAAAACAAGAACTAGGGCACCATCTGAAAGTATTTCGGCAACAGAGAACCTTCAACAAATCCACAGTGTAGCATTTGGATTGCATTAGTTGTCTGCGTGTGTGTGTGTGTGTGTGTGTGTGTGTGTGTGTGTGTGTATTATGTGTCAAAAGTAATTTGATTTAGATGCAGCTATTACATAGAAAATGGTGATAAAAATGGACTTAACCACAGCTAATAGCAAGCCTTATGATAGGATAAACCATTTTAACTGAATTTGAACCCTATCCAATATTGCCGCCCAGCTTCTCAGTACACTTGATAGTTGCTTTCAGTGAGAAGAGCCACTCTAGTAATTCTGTTTATTTTGGAATCCGCAGGGCTGCACCACTCCAGACCAGCTAGAGAAGGCATCAGCTTGGTTTTGCCTTGGTTTAAGAAAGGAATCCATATTGCCTATTGTGGAAGTCAGATTGAACTTATTAAACGTCTTAGATGGCTCATCAGTTCTGAATCACCCAGAATCGTTCTTTTAATCATTCTTACAAGAGTCTAACATTAATTTATTCATCTGAAGAGTAGCAAGATGTTGACGCCAGTATCTGGGGACTACATTTCCCAAGCTCATCACACCCAGTCTGTCCTACAAATTGCCTTGCCTCTCAGCATGCAACCCGGTGGTCTCCCTGCCATGTCCCTCAGATCAGAGAAGGCAAGGCAGGGTCAGCTTGATGGAATGGGGGGGTCTTTGATGTTTCAGTCTCCCGCTGAGGGTCCCAGCTGGGTTTGGGGCAGGGCTGCTCTTCAGTCAAGGGGCCAGTGGGCACCATGAGCTCCCTACAGCCTTTTGGAGGCACTATGTCAACCAGTGTGAGGCGTGCCGACCACAGTCCTGATTCTCTGGTATTTCACCTTTTTTCTCCAGCACATATGGAGATTCTGAACTCTAAATATTCCTTACACCCGAATACAAAGTAAGTACAAAAGGAACGCGAACCAAGGCTTATTATTACAGTCCAGTTTAATGCTAACCCTTGCTTTCTTGTGGTTGCTGACTAGTTTAATTAATCTTGGACAGAAAAGCTAAGTCAAAAGTCTGATGAATAACTAAAAACTAATGTAAAAAAGTGTCATAAGAGCAATGCAGCACTCTCTGACTTTAAGTAAGGGTTTGGACATGACCTGAAAACAGTGGGTAAATAATTCTGGACAACACATCACAAAATGCTCGCATTAAAAATCATATAGCCTAGAGCCAATATGCTAGGCAGTGCACAACAGGGTGAAAACATGTCACAATTTATTTAAAAGAGAACTTTCTGTGTCATGTAATCAAAGGTTTCCATATATTAGTTGCTCCCCTGTATGGATCAGCAGAATCAGAATGAATTTGAGCTGAGTCAGAGCACTGGAACAATGATGTTGACTGAAGGAGAAGTTAGGAGGAGGAATTTCGTGCAAACTGGTTTAAGGCACACGTTCTCTCCCACGAGTTGTCTCAAGCACAGGTTGGCTTTTCATTAGCCGTTGCCCGTGCTGCGCTTGAGCCACGGCATTACCCACTACGCAATGCTGGCCAGCACCTCAGACGGTGGGAAAGGTCTGCCCCTGGCCTCGGCATTCTGGACTGCTGAGCTCCGTTTCATGTGTTGCCTCATCAATATTCATGAAAGCCCATGAAAACCAGCTGTTTTCCCCAATTAAAGAGTGCAGAGATCCACCGTTTGCCAATAAATTGTTGTGTTTGTCTAATGATTCTTGCAGCTCTGCAGCTTAATGGCCCCTTTAACTGGAGAGATTAATACCAGAGGGCTCAGTGGGAGCAGAGCAAAGGCTCATGTGGACAGTATTGTGTGGGGGTGAGTGGGTGATTGGGAGAAACGGGGTATCCTGCCCACCATACACCGCTAGCTGGTGTAAAGTGGGAGTGGGATACAGCCCTGAGAGGCCAGCTGCTAGGTACGCCAAAACTGAGCCGCTAACTAATGAAGCTGTCAAGCGGCAAAGCCAAACACCCCCCTCCCCTACAGGTGGCACGTGCTAAACAGTCAGCGTGGCTGGAGGCCAGACCTTCACACACAGCCAAGAGGCGGGGGCTCCACACCCACCAGTTAGACAAGGCGAAAACTTACCATCAGGAGCTGGTGCCGGGGAGAAGTGGATGGGTTTGTCTGAAAGAGTCAAAGAGGGAGAAGATGGTTAGATAGAGGGAGAACTCATACAACCACACATGGCTGAAACAATGTGGCCACTGCCAGCAGGGACAGTGCTGCTGTTGCCTGCTTGGCTGAGGTTGAAGACAGTTCATCACACTTTGTAACAGGGTGGTGGCAGTATCAACACTTTTTTTTTCCTGTGTTCATGAGAGTGGCCCATGTTCACATCCCACTTGAAGAAAAGGGGAGGACAAATGGGCAAAAGATAATGCATAACTCATTCACCGTGAAGTGGCAGGACAATGGGCAGAGAGGGATACATAATACACTCTCGGTCTTCCTGCATCACTGCTGACACCGTGTCCGGTGGCTCCAAAGTGGCCTTACGCTTCTCAGTTCCAGGATGAGTCACAGTTACCCCCGTGGGCTGAGCAGGGACACGGAAAACACTTGACACAGAAAGAAAATCATTGGCATCGTTCCATTAGGTTCTCCGGCATCGCTCACAAAAGGCAGACGAGGAGTTTGTTTTCTGTTGCCTGAGTGATACCGAGATGCCCGCATGAGGTTTAAATTTAGGCACGCCCCCCCCCCACCGCGCTGGGCCTGTCAGCAAACGTCACGGGGTCGGTGCTGGTGCTCTGCGTTCCGGCACTTCCGTAATGAGGTGTCTGTGGAGCTGGTTTCACAGTCCATCACTGCTGTGGCAGACTGGCGTCCCGTGAATGCAAACTAGCCGAAGGCGACCGCAGTCCGGCCAGTCGGAAAAACGCAGAGGTGTGCAGCCGGGTGCAAAGCGTGTCTGGGACACGGAACCACACGCAAGCGCGAGTCGGCCCATAGAGCTGGGAGGAATGTGTGCGTCACTTGCAAGTCATTGATCAGCGCACACTGAAAACAGCTCCATCTACTGTGTCCAACAACCACTTACCATGTTCTGTGTGTTTGCATAAGCAGTCTGCAAAAACACCTGTCCTATGTACTTTCGAGTGCGAAACCTTGTGACCTTCCACTTATATGCTGTGTCCCAGGGTAAGTGTGTGTAGTGGGTGGTGCTGGTGCCTCACGGCACCTGAGCTGTGTGACTGGATGCGGGGTTGAATAGGGCTCAGTGTGTGTAACCTGTACATTGTCCCTGTGTTCCAATGGGGTTTCCTCTCATGGTCCAAACATATGTGTTTCAGGTGAATTGGTGACTCTATATTGCCCGCAGTATAAGTATTTGCATGTCTTAATGTCTCATTTCCCTGCTGTATAGATGGCTGAATGTCTGTAGGGAGTTTAGTGTAGCGTATTTTGTACTGCAAGTTATCTTGGATAAAGGTGTTAAATGCCGAGAAAAGCATCTGCTAAATGACTAAAAGTATATGTCCAATTTGTGCATCTGGGCGTATCCCAACCTGGCTTTCCGCTATTGTCACATGCTCATTTCACAAACCTCAGTGCTTCTCGCTGCCATCAACTTCTGTGCTTAAATAACTGAATTGTATTTAAATTTAATGTTATCCCTCTTAATTACATTGGCGTAGCAATACACCCTTCATATAAATGAAATGCAGCTTGAATACCTTTGCCAAGGAGTGAAAGTGCGTCGCTTTTTTTAAAAACAAAAAAAGTGTTTTAGTGCTTCCAGTCCAAATGAAAAGTAGGGACGCTCGAGCCCCCTTGGGACAGGCTTCTGCGTGATTGAAAACCTTCAGGATGCTAATGGATTCTGGAGGGCTGTCAGCAAAGCGAAATCACCTTCCCTCCACCGCCACCTGTGAGATGTGCTCTGGGGGGTGGATCACGTCGCTTGGAAAGTGCAGTGAGGCCTACAAAGCCAAAACACACACCTTAGCGTTTCAGCCCCCTGTCTGAGCCAGTTTACCGTCCACTGGCCCAGTACGCACTTCACGCTTCACCAATTTGTTAAACTGCATCTATTCGTGCAACTTAATTTCTTGTCTACAACAAATAAACCTCCTTCAATAGGTTACAACGGCAACAGTCCCTCTCGCTGCAATCTGAACACACAAGTTGAGTTTAACATGACCACCGTGGGCTACAGATGAAACACTCAAACTGATTCCTTTTAATGGGAAGAATGCGTGTAATATAATACGGAACACAGGACAAGGAATATATGCGCTGGATTCAATGTTTTATAGTAGCTCTAGCTGTTCAATACTTTCAGTGCCCCAATACTACAGCACAAAGAAAGTAGCTTAACAAGACATTCAGCTAAAAAAAAAAAAAAAAAAAAACATGTTTGATACAATGGGTCTAAAAATACAGATCCCAGTCAGCAGCTTTCACAGCCCAAGTCGGTCATTATAGCGCTGCAACGTGTCATTCTCAGTACCATAACTGTTCTGACATTCTTTCATGTTCTTGCTTTCATGTAGTTTTTTTCACCGCTATGTTTGATCGTGTGTGCTCATTTCAAAGTTTTCTGAAAAATTCTAAAGCCTGGAAGGTACTCCGCATGGTCCCGGAAAACACCCACCAGACGCGTAGTTAAAATAATCAGAAATGGTTGAAACTTTGTCTGTGGGATTTTGGTACAAAAAACACCCTATTCCAAACATATATGCAAGAAAAAGAAGGCAAATTAATCAGAGTACAAAAAGCATTTTGCCCAGTAGATTTGCGAATTAAAACCTGGAATGGTAATATCAATGAAGTAGATTATAATGAGCTCTCAGTCGAAAATGGGACCAAAACAGGTCTCTGCCAATATATATTGTTGTGACCAATAAAATAAAATACAATAAAATGAAAAGGGACCAGGGACATGTGTAGCTTTTTTTATGGGAAATATTCCATTAATCATAGACTGCATTACTCAATGGGGCCACAGGTGAGAGAGGAAAAGACCTGAACTCAGAACTGGTCACAAAGCCACATAAAGTCATACTTTGCTGTGTATTAACACAAACCATTCAAAGTTGAGCGGTCGAGGGTGGTAATAAACAATCAAGGATGATAATTTCAGTGACAATAAACAATCTGGCTCCAAAGTAAAATGGGTACGCTGGCAATAGGGAGCTCCCTGTAACAGTGAGACAGACATGAGAAGAGAGAAAGGGAGACGTACAGTTGTTGAGGAAGAGCAGCACGGCAAAGCCCAGCGTGGAGGTAGCCAGCAGGATCAGGCAGATGTTACAGGGGATCATGAAGTAGCGCACCACCAGTGAGACTTTGTGCTGGTACATCCTTTCTTGCTCTGGGGCAGCTGTGGGGTATTGACAGCTGGTCATGCTCCAGTCCCCGCTCCCCCACCAGGGAGCGGGTGGACGCGGAGGCCTCAGGATAAAGAGGAGAGGAACAACAGCAAGAAGGGGGGTAAAAACACGCCTGATGGCGTCCGATTTCTGCTCAAACTCCAGAGGCTCTTGGCGGAGGGGACTTCGGTGCTTTTTTGTGACAGACACTCGGAGAAGCTTTTGTGCGTTTCCAGGCAACGCACTTTAGTCCATAGCAGAACAGGAGATGGGAGAGAGGTTTAAAACTGTTTCTTGTCCCCCTGCTCCCCCTCCCCCACCTTCCTCCAATCCCTCCTATAGCAGAAGCCCAGAAGAAACAGCGAGGCATCAATCCCACAATGAGGTGCAAGGGTGGATGGTGGGGGGAGGGGGGGTTACAGGTCAGGGCAGTTGGCACACAGTCACGCAGTCACCACTCCCTGGGCTACATCCCCTGTCCAGAGCTGTCAGAGCTCAGAAGAAAGGAGACCACGCTGTCCGGAACAGGAGGACAGGGGAATGACAGTTATACGGCAGCTTGTCTTCCAGGACCACCCACCCTCATTCAGCCCCCAGCCCACACCCACAAGGCCTGGTACTTGAAGTGACTGTCAAGAGCTGCAGTTGAACCCACGCTGCATCGAAGGAGCTGGTTTTGCCTCTTTGTAAGCCCGGGGAGGGGTCCCACCATATTGTGGCCACAAACAGAAATAAACAGGCACCCTCCTCCTCTTACTTGCACATTCGTACAATAAATAGCAGGCAAAGAGCAATGAGCTTTCCAAGACTCACCCGACCATACAGCCTCAAAAGTGTGGAACTCAGCCCCATGACCCCAGACCCCCCTCCCCTGCCTTTTCCAGTCCACTATTCTGCCCCCCACAAAGTTTACTCGGTATCCCGGGTGTCCTCGTCTCCTCCTCACTCCTCAGGAGCGCCCTTCACAGAGTTGGGTCTGAAGACCGAAGGAGTGCTGCACAAATGAAGTGGGAGGGATGGCTCCATCACCTCCACAGACACCCACCCAGGCAGCAACAGGAGATGCAAAACTCTTCAGTCCCCCGCTTGGCTTGTCCAGAGCGGCGGCATCACCCAGCATTTGTAAGCGCTCCGGTCAACAAATAAGAAACCGACACAAAAACGCACTCTTTGGCAGAACAAGAATTCTGTCCTGCTGAGCAATTTCAATGCAACAAAAAGCAAACTGTGTCCTTTATTGCTCTCGATGAGAGAAAGAAGTTGTTCCTCCTTGGAAGAAGACGGCTCTCATTCAACACATCATCCTCTCTGTGCCGCCTGCTTGTCTTCTTTCATGCACTCTGTTTCAGCCCCTGGTGTCTGCTCAACTTGGTCCAAAGTGTCCAAGCTCCCCGCTGCCCAAAAAGCTGCAAAATTCTACTCCAAAATGTGGGGCCAGGCAAACACAGGGCACAAATCCATGAGGTGACCCCCAAGAGGTGAAGGGGCTGGTCCCAGGCACGGGTGAAAGCACTGTAGGGGGCTGGGAGTCAGAACAAAAGGATAAGGAGGGAGAAAAAAGCGGGAGGTACACCGGCACGTTCCGGGAAAGAGCCAGGCTCTGGATGCCAGAGAGCTCTCCGCTCGCCGCTGTGCCGCTCCACAGCCTTCTGTCGAAAGGATGGGGAGAGGGCAAGCGAGAAGAAGGGAGAGAGCGAGGGAGAGAGAGGGGAGTTGAGCAGAGAAGAGGCTGTCTGACAAAGAGAGCAGGAGAGGAGGGAAGGGGAGGGGGGCATGCGAGAGCTTTCAGGAGCGCCGGGGTGTGCGAGTCCTATGCAAGAGGAGAAGTGAAGGAGGGGAGACAGAAGACAGATCAGAGGAATAAATGTCAGCGCCCTCCCCAGCGACTCGCTGAGCTCCCCAAACAGTCCCCATCTGCAAATGTCAGGTTCTGTTAAAGTGGAAACAAAACGCAGAACACGGGCGGAGCGCCTTGTTTACTCATTGAAATCACGTCTTGTTTTCAGTGGGTCTTCATCGGCACTCTTCAGGGTCACGCCGCTGGCTGCCACGCCATGTGCCTGGTCACGCAAAACCTTAAGCTCTTATTCTGAAAAGCCGAGAGTCTCTCACCCTCGAGATGTTTCCTACTGATGTGTTTTGCCTGTTTTTTTTTTTCTTTTCTCCAACTGTGGTCTTTGTCATCCCTTGCCACAGAATGGTAGGGACAGCAGGTTGAAAAGAAGGGTACAGTCATCACTTGGCATTCAAACGCACCCGGGTTTGAATCACAAATCTGTCACAGATTACCCAGCTTTAATAAGTCACTTAACGTACAAATCTGACAGTGTGAGTGACTTTCGGGAAGACACAGGATAAATAATGCGTCATAAAAGTACCATAAATAAAGTTTTGTACAAAAAAGTGTGAATGTTGCCATCTTCTTTTTGAAGACCTTTCCACCGGTGCATTTCTCTGCGCCACAACGAATGAAACGCACACATGTACACGGGCAGGCAATTTGGCCGCGCACAGAGACCGTCTTTGACAGGCGATATGCATCAGCTTAAGGTGGTCACAGTGTACTTGGACTTGCTGCATGGTTTTGTAATCCATGTTAACCAGATGCATCACACACACGTGCACATGCTCCTTCCCACCGCCCTGCACAAACACTCACTTGCCATGTGTTGAGGACTTGCTGCTACAGATGATGAATGCCTCAGCGCTCGCCTGCTCCCCATCGGACGCTGCTAATCTCCCTGGACACGGAGCTCCACGTCACTCCCCGATGCAGCCGCCAGATTCCTGAGCCCAGAGCCCCCGGTACTGTTGGAAGACGCTTGGAAGGTTGCTCTGTGCCCTGGCTGAGGTGCTACACGGCTTTGCCTCTGGGTGAGCTACGCAAGCTTCCAAGCAAAAATATCTCGGCAGGGGGCTGAAGCAAACGGGGTGCTGTGTTGGATCGTAGGCCCCACCCAAGCGAGAACTTCATCCCAAGAATCGCACCCGTGTTTAAGGAAGAGGGGTCTTCCGTAATCACAGACACAGATAAGTGGTGCCGAGGGTGAGGGTGCGAATGGTGAATAGTACATGCAAATGACATCTTTTTGCTGTTGAACCAAGATAACGTTCGAGGAGTGAGTCAGGCTGAATGTCAAGGCGATGGATTACAAGCTTTAGAGAAGGTTTTTAAAGACCAACACTGGGCTGACACAACGCTAACCAGCAGAGGGCACCAGTTTCCATCAAACGTATTTAACACAGAAGCACGTCAGAGTGGAATCACAAAGAGGGGGTGTCAGTTTAAACGTAAAGGCAGGACGGATTCAAAAAATATTGGTTTTAACAATCAGTATAAAATAGCATTGATGAGGGAGTAATTTAGCGAGCGCACCCGCATGTCACCATCTCTCGGTCGCGTAAATTCAACGCACTTTTAGTTACAGACCATGTTTTCTCGCTGCCAGCAGCAACCCAGCAGCTTCTCATGGCCCACGTTGGCCAGCCCAACCTCTGTCACATTAAAACACGTGTCCACACCTCTTCGTGAGACCCGTCAACTGTAGTATTCCGCATGTACTGCCACACAAAATGAGTCACCTCTGGGCAACGCATAAAAGATTTCCCCGCTTGTTTACCCTGGAGGGCTTCGCTCTGTGGAAAAGCGATAAGCGAGAACTGATTGGCCAACAGCCTTGTAGAAATTAGGATACATATGGTGATATTCCATCATCCTTTTAGCAAAACTAGAGCCAGAGCGCCATTTTTTGTTTTGCATTTACATCTTAAACAGCACAACTGCTCTGTGTTATCAATTAGTCTTTCACTCTCAGCTTTATACATAATCTGAATATCTCAGACACGAAGTAGAAAACTGGGACTGCTCTGGGGGATAGTTTAAGATAGATGTGAACAGGAATCATAAAGCAGAAGGCAATTTACATTTCTGTCGATGCATCTCTTCAAACCAGACGTTTAGAAGGGTGTGAAACAGAGGCGAAACAAAAAAAAAAACCCTAAATGTGTACAATGCATCCCCAGCAAATCTGTGTGCACATCAGCAAGTAACACAGCCTGGTTACGCATCTTAGAGATCAAAAGGAGAAACAGTCTGGCAGGGGCTGGCGATTAAAAACCAAAGTTAAAGCAAAGACCTTGAGCTGTAACTAAAAGCTGCCTCCTTTGAACTTCCTGGAAAGCACCAGGAAAAATAAAGATGCACTGGTAACGGGTCCTTCAACACCCCAGGGAGGTGCCACAGCACAGGTGACACACAGGTCCCCGCCCTGCTGTTGTCTTCCAAGGAGCTCCATGAAGCTGCCGCCCTCACAAAGAGCAAAAACAAAGTTAAAAAATTACATTTTTTTGTGCCTGATCAAGTTGTTTTGCGTAATTTTTGTTTTTTAAAAAATAGCAAAGATCAATCCCAGACCCCCTACGACAACGCTTAGACCTAAAACTGGGTTTATTCTTTGCCATCTAGAGGAACATTCTGTCTTTTTTATTTTACTTTTTCAGATGTTTTCATTCTTTCCAGGTAGGTCATAATCTGAATATAATAAAAAAGCAACAACCGTAAGGCATGTGCAAGCTCACATGTGGAGACTGTGACAATGCCTTGGCCTGCTTTAGGCCTAGAACAGATCAATGTGTCTACAGGGACACAGTGCTGTTCAGCTTTAACAGCCATTGAGCAACATGGTCCCAGGCAGCTGGGGAGGTCATTTTTCACCCCTCCACCCAGCCAGGTTGATGACCTCGCAGCGACGCTCTGCACCAGACGGTGATGTCACCACTGGGAAACATCTGCTGTCTGGGCCGGGATTGCATCAGGGCTCGTGGGGGAGTTTCCCTGGGATACGGTGTGCATCTGGGAACCTTAGCGTGTACACAGCTGCTCACACGTCACTCCCCCAAACAGACTTCGGGAAACCACCCCAGAAAAAGCCTGGCAAGCTTCTATAGTTTGGTTCTTCTTCTACATCTAGCAGTAGGGAGTTCAGTTCGGGGGCAAAATGATCTGGGGACGTTAATGAGGAGCGAACCGTGATGTTCACAGCAGCTTGCGCGAAATACCTGCCGCTCCACTTATTAACACGAGGCTTTCTCGCCGAACACATTCAACGGCCCCGGTGACACCAGTTATTTGCCTGCAGTGGAAGACTACGTCCACCCCACCTCAAGATCCCTAATGGTTCTGGAGGAAAAGAAAAGAAAATACTCAGCACGGCCATGGTACAAGTTTGTCTGTTATAAAACACTGCGTTTCATTGTCCGCCTTCATTTTACACCAGCTTTGGGCCTCCTCCTTCCACTCAATGTGGGATGTGCTGGGGACATTCATCTCCGCAGCCTCCTCAATTGACCACTCTTCCACTCTTATTTAAAGTGTCAGTCTTAAGACAGACTGCTCTTAAGAGCGTGTGCACACACATATACACACACGCACGCACGCGCGAACGCACAACCATCAAAAGCCGGCAAAAAGAGCACAACAATGGGAGTAAGTATAACCGAGTGTGGTTCTGCACGTTGCTTTATTACTCTTAACTACTACTTAGTTGAAACCTTTGTCCATGTATACTGACATGGTAATTTACACACTAGCTGACTTACCTAGAATCGCCTGGGTTAGGACGTAGCAAAGGTAAAAAGCAATAACATTATCCATCTGTTATGACTAACAGCTTTACCCTGGTCAGGCTCACGGCGATACAGAGCCTATTCCAGCATCACTGGGCAGTAGGCAAAACCCTACGTGCATCTCAAATATCTGCAGCATCGGACCCCCTGTACTTTAAGGGGAAGGAAACACCTCTGATCACTGTCTTTCCTGCTGCCCTGCTTCCATTTCTTGATGTGAAATATTGCCCCATCACAGAGCCACAGAAATCATTAATATATGTCTAATATATGTGCATTTCTTTTTAGACCACCTGCTTATAAGAACCGTTGTGACCCAAAGTGCTTGAACCATGAGCACATTTAGGAAGCAGCAGTGTATCTGGGCCCTGCGAAGGACACACAGCTCCACTCACTTGCACAGGGGACAAAACCAGGTCCGAAAAAGGCAGTTTCCCGCACGTCGAAGTGAACCAGCGAGCAGCAGGTAGATGTTGAACTGAGCATTGTGGGTTTGTATCTTTAGTTCATTTGTGCTCAATTTCAGCTGGTTACCAAGCACGAGGGAGCAGTTGTGCGGCTTGTGTCTCTCACAGCAACAAAACCATACAGCCACTGTGACAAATCCTCATTGACCAATGTTTGGACACGCATGACATCTCCGCGTGGCTCTGCCATCGGCGCTGACAGTGACACGCTATTAGATACAGCGACCCATTCATTTGCATTTACAGTAATGAACTGTGCCTCTGTCTCTGTTCTGCCCCCGTCAGTGCTGATCTCGGGCAGACGAGACAACGGGGAATATTAATTGCCACACAGTGCTTGTCGTTCGACAGGCTTTCGAAAAGAAGAGGATTTCAATAATTCATGCCTTCCACCGTGCTCTTTTCCACCGCCGCTTTGATTTCTTTTTTCATCATCTTAATTTTTGCAAGGAGAGGGGAGAGAAAAAAAAAAAAACCAGCAGTCGTGCGCACAACATCCCTCACCGAAGACGGACTGCTCAAGCTGCGTGGTGGAATTGAGCACGAAGACCAAGATGCTGAAAGAAAAAGAAGATGCTACCCACCATGCTTTGCAGCCACTATTACTCTAGCGTGAAACGGCAGCAGAACCTTCAGCGGAAATGCCGTTTTTGCCTTCCAGTTGACAAACGTCAAAAGTGGATTGTTAAAACTTTCACACACAAACGGAGGAGCAGAGAAAAGTTTCCTGGTTGTTTAAGCTCGCGTTAGCATTTCAAAGCACTTGCTCCATCAGCAGCAAAGGACCTGGGGCCTTTAATGCACTTTAAAAGAAAAGCCTTTCAAAGGTCAGGCACTTGCAGCCGCTGCCGCCGATGGAGATCGTGCCCAGACAAAATGGACAGCATGTCTCCTTGTTCAAAAGTGGCGCTCCTCAGCACAGCGGGGCCCTTCGTGCCCTCCTGGCGTGGATAAACGTTTAATGCAAAATTATTTCGGAACAGTTCACATTTTGTCTTTCAGTCATTAATAAAGCCACGCAGACTGCAACCGTTCTTCAGCGCTGCCATTCCGCCTTTTCTCATAGTGCAAAGTGTGCGGGATCAATGAACATCAGCATTTTTACAGCCATCATCTGTCATCCAAAAGGAGGGAAGGAGGGCGGTGGCTCACATAATGGGATGCGCCGCCATGCAATCTCCACACTGTTGTCAACGCATGGTGGGGTGACGCTCTCGAGATGACTGGGTGAAGTCATTTAGATGTGATGGAAGATGGTGAGCATCACCCAGGAGGATCCAGGCAACGAGCAGAGTCAGTGAACACCAGCATCACAGTGAAAGTGAGACAGCAGGGTGCAGAACCACGCAGAAAATCCACACCAGGTGGCACAGCAATGGACCTTGTCATCCTGCTCCACTGACTTTCCATTTGCCCCCCCTACCAGCCACCAGCAAGGAATTATTCAACCTTAACGTAAGATGTCTAAAAGGATAAACCCTGTACACAACCTGGTCCTGGCCTGGTGACCCTAAACACTTTTATATGCAGTGTTAATGACCAATACTTTTGATACATTAAGTTTATTCATATATTTTTACTGATTTAATTACCAACATATAATGGTTATCTAATTGATATTAATGATTACTAAATAATTTGTCTTTGGCCTTGCCTTCAGGGAGCAGCTTCACAGCCCAGCGCCCACAGATGTGGGCTAGGGTCCAGACCAGTGTGACCCAGACCAGGATTCAGAGGTCAAGGAAAACAGATGGATGGATATAACTAGATTCCAAACACAGTCACGTTCATCAAAAGCTGCACCTAAATAAAGACAATCGAGATGGAGGTGATGCTGCGTTCGCAGCAACTTGACCTCCGCCTCCAGTAAACAAGTGAAACCACAGTTAAAACATTCTTGAAGGACTCAGATTACAAAAGAAGTTCTGGCAACAGAACATGATAAACTCCAATGATAAATCTCATCTGGAACAGTGGAAATACACCGGAATTTATAACATTTATTTTTAATGTAATTAAAAACGCTTACAAATAAAATCAGTGCCTTGATAATTAAGTCCAGAACACTAACATCACAGTGAAGACTAATACAGCATCCAGTTTAGAATGTAATTCAAAAACTCCTCTGTGGTCTCCTTGACACCCGAGTGCTGGATGTGAATGGACTCAAACACTATTACACGATTAAGCGTGCATTGATGTTATAATATCCACATTCTACTTTAGCATTTTAATAACCCTTCACACTGTACCTGTGACGTCACCCCCTTATAACAATGTAATTTCTTTTTTTGAGATTGGCCGTCAGAAAAACCCTACGACCCTCGTTTGGGTGGCGACTGTGGCTTTGGGAACAACTGCTGTAGGTCATTGTAGTGCTGAAAGCTAATAGTCACCTGTTACACACACCTTCCACACACCAGGGGTCCTGGGGACACACCCCCCAGTCAGGGCATCACCTGGCTTGGTGCCAAAGGTCACTAAGGGAAGGGGTGTGTCCAGGAGGGCTGTACTGATCTCACTGCAGCATGTCGCACTCCCCTCCCAGTTTCTGCACTTTCCTTTCAAGGAGGTCTCCTCAGATGCACTTAAGCAGCAATCTGACCCCCAAACTCTGCCCGACATGTCTCCTCACGAATCCAAACAAGGAAACCACACAGTGAGCGCTCTATGGGGACAGGCGGTGAAGTCCCCAGACGCATCCCTCAGTCCCTGCTACATCTGCCCTCGGGTGCTGGCTCCCTGCATCTTGGACCTGTCTAGGCTTGGTCACGTGATCCAGCACACTCACCCATGTTGGCAACTCCCGTGGGGTGGAGAAGCGCTACACAGCGGAAACGGGGCAGGGCAGTAACGTGAACCGCTGTAAATCACAGCGCTCTGCTCCTGCAGGCCCTTCAGAGGGAAAGGCACACAAAACACATCCACATAAAAGGTCCCTGAAGCACAGTGCTAGAAGCAAGTCAATTTTTGATGATGCTCTTGATGTGTGAAAAGCCTCGCAGAGATGGGGCTGCCGTCGGCTGACAGAAGCAGCCAGACGGCTGACAGCTGCTCGGGGTGGGGCGGCAGAGGCGCCAGGGGGTCCACTGGGGCTGTTCTACGTCACTGGCTGACCGGACACCTTCTCCTACAAGCCCCACAGATCCAGACAAAGGAGAGAAAGCAGCAAGTCCTGGCACTTTGTATTTTATCTTTAGCATATCTGTATATTTCTCCGCATCTACTTTTATTCTTTTAGATGATGCTTTTGTCCAAAGTGACTTACAGCGTCAAACTACTTAATTATTTTCCCCTTTAATGGAGCAGGGCAACTTTAATCATTATAATTTAGAGTAAGTAACTTGCTCAGGAGGTGGGATTCGAACCTGGGTCCATTGACAGCAAAGCAGCAGCACGAACCACTGGTGTCCCTTACCTTTACAGTAACAGCTGGGAGTAAAAATAGAAACAGCAATATTACTGGTACACCCTGGTGCAGGGTGTTTTACCACATCTTTCTGCACAAACTCCCACACTTATTTCTGCACAGTGTCAGGGAGAACAGTGAGGACAGGCAATGGGGGATGGAAAAAGCAGCACACACAGACGGAGGAGCAGAGAGATCACAAGCAGCTCCGTCACACACCCAAGAGGGAAGAGGAGAGGAAAACTGCAGGGGGGACGTGAGCGAAACACACAGAGAGCAGGGGACAGGCGACAGTGAGTGAGTGTGAAGGCGATGTCAGGAGACAGGCTGAGCAATGAGATGGGGTGCGAGAGATGGTGGAAGACAGAAGGTGAGGAGAGAGGGAGGAATGGAGCTTAATGACAGGACAGGGTTTACTGAGCCAGGGTGATAACTGGTAGCCCTCTGCCTACCTTTGCAGCACTTGTGATGGACCGTGTGTGTGTGTGTGTGTGTGTGTGTGTGTGTGTGTGTGCGTGTGTGCGTCCGACTCATCCAGTCCTGTGCTTGATTTCCTAACCACACCGGCTTGACCACGGATGACTGCATGGTGCACAGGTGACAAATTCAACCACCTTCGGTCTCAGATCAGAGGTCCAAGGTGCCATTGTAGGCCAGAGGTGAAGAACATGTCATTAAGTAAACGGAATGTGTGAAGAACCTCTGGAGAAGGATCTGCAGCCTCATGGTTGAGAATGAAAAATGTTTCACCTCAGAATAAGTTATAGGTACAGAGGAACAAAGCAGGAGAGGAGGGGGGAATGGACCTATGTATCTGAGGTTTGGTTTGAGACCCATCCTGCTTGAATAAAATGTAATGGCCCTTCGGCTCTGCTGTACAAAGACACGCAGCTGACTGTCACTTCTGAGGAGATTTCACCATCAGACACTACAGAGGTGTACGGTTCTTCCAGGATGGAACCAGGATATCTCACAGGTGGGATTCCCAACCTTCTTCCAGGGTCCTCTTTGTAACACTGTAGTCACACCAAAATGAGTGCAATTGAAATGGCACTGGGTGGCATACATGCTCCCAAACACAGCCTGGCAGAGTCCTCGCATTCAGAAGCCACCAACCAGCATGTTTGGTTTGCAGTCCCTCCCCGCCGAACAGAACAGATCTTAACCGTCTTCACCATCAATCTCCCCTCCTTCCACAACCACGACCTCATAATAATGTCACATACCAGCTCCGGAACCAGGAGGAAATATAGTGGAGCGTTTGAGTGCAAACTATTTAGCCTAGAGTACATAATATAATTCGAAGTGCCACATAATAATACCAGTTGACACACTCCATTCTGTTTAGGGAAGAATTAAAAAAAGAGAGAAAGATTTCTCTTCTCCCAGGCAGTGAAGATGCAGCGTAAAACCCCAGCGACTCCGGATTCATATTATCAATTAGGGCGCCATGCGCAGGATTGGAATGAGAAATAGCTCGCCAAAAGGAACAATAACAAATAACACACATTTAGGACGGATCCTGCAGCGGCTCCTTCAATTAGCCGTATAGTGCGTTACGCCGGGGTCGCCTCAATAACAGGGATCTGCGCACGCCTACGAGCGCCGTGAATCAACCAAACGACACCACGCGTCGCGAGTCCTGCCAGGGCTGCAGGGAGAGTCAGATTAAAGGGCTTGAGGGGGCATCGGTGGTGACGCAGCACACAGGGTGTTGCTGGTATGGCGGCATCCATCTGTGCAGGAGGAGGGATTGGCTGAACAGGAAGACGGGGCTCCCCGAGCAGTCGCCAGAGCCTTCTGCGTGAAGACTCTTCACACCTCGACGACAGACCGCGCTTCCAGCCCAGAACAACTCATTAACGTGTCCCTCGGTGCAACTGTTCACACAAGCACACCGTCACACGGCTACTACTGTGTTTTTCCTCCCACGATGCACCTTTTAGCAGTTGAGATGGGGAGCAGGTGGCTCAGTGGTTCATGGTTACCTGGTAACCAGAAGGACACTGGTTCAAACACCGGGAGGAGGACAAGGGTCTGCGCATCTGACACCCTGTTCTCTGAACTGTTTTAGTTCACATACTGAGCTAGTCAAAAGTTTGAGTACACATAACTGGTTTTAACCACTTTGGGTGGACAAGTTTAACCAAGAAACAAGTCACTGTATTTTCAGAGCTTTTCTGCAGCAACTGGCTAAGTGTCTGCAGTGTCTGGATTGCTGCTCTTCCCGCCCCGTCTCTGTTCCCTGCTCCACTCCACTGGAACCCCAATCTTTCAGGACCATGTCCTGGACAGGTGACCCAGGCAGTAACAATGCTTGCTGTCACTGCTGTTCCATCACCCTGACTCACAGCGAGATCTGTCAGAGCTGCTGATGGGGACCTTGGACCCAGGGGGTGGAGGTGGGGGGGGGTATCACAGAAGGGCTGCTGGGGTTCAACTGGGAGGAGAGCAGGTCTCTAGGACAGGGGCCAGCATGCTGATGTGTGTGAGTACCAGATGGGGCCTCACTCCTTCAGCTTCCCCCAGATTACTGAGCAGCAGGACATCAGCCCCACCCTCATCGGCACAGACAGGCTGACCTAACATTGATAAACCACGTCTTCAAGTTTGGATGAGTCGTTATCAAACATTTAAGTAGTAAATGTTTAAATAAATAAAAAGTTAACATAAGGCACTAAAATTTCTATAGTAGCTTGATGGAAAAAACAAAAAAAGTTTTGACAAGTGATGTTTCTTTTTGGTCAGACGGGCCTCATGCATCCTGTATTTCATGACACATTTGCACCACCACGTGGGACTTTTCTGCATTGCAACATAGTCTCTCTGCTGCCTCCTGAAGAGAATGACTCCCAAGAGATTCTAATAACAATGATACAACAAAGACCTGCAGCCATTCAGCCACCATGGAAGGAAAACCAGGGCTCACCTGAGCACCAAAACAATCAGGGCAGCAACACACATCCGACCTGGATGTTTACCTGCCAGTTGACACTGGCACCTGCACACTGCGGGGATACAGTTTATAAACAGTTTTTCACCTTAAAGCCCTTATCAGTTAACAGGATGGAGAAAACAGCAGCTGTTGGCTCAACAGGGCAGCAGGTACATTTATTATTATTATTATTATTATTATAAGAAGAAGAAGAGGAAGAAGAAGGATACAGTCATTAGCCTTGTTTATAAATAATGTAAAGTGTTAATGTGTTAACCACAGAAGACTATGTTTTAGTCAGAATGTAATTAACACTTCACTAACACTTTGTATTCTTTTTAATTCTAACAGGTGAGAGATGCAGCTTTCAACTCCCAGCTGACTCCACAGCCTCAACTGAAAGCATCCCGGGGCCTGAGACAGGCAACACAGGGCCAGGTGATGTGTGTGCACCTTTCACCAGAGCACTGCTTGTGTCCCATATATGTGGCCATGTGGTATAAGTGTCACATGAGACACAAAGCACATTCCTAAATGAAGGCCACCAAATGGATCAGCAGGTGCTGCAATGGTTAGTAGCATCAACATCACATTTAGCTGACACTTTTCTCCGAAGCTGCTCACACCAATTTACACATCGATGCAGCAGGGTAAATATTTACTGTAAGTACCTCAGTCAAGGGTACGACTGCAATGGGCAGGATTCAAACCTGCATCCTTTGACAGCAAGGAGACAGTACTAACCACTGTGCCACGTGCATCACCAACTGCTGGCTAAAAAGTTGCACAGGTGGTGCTGATGTTCTACCCTTGAGCAGAACTGATGCCTAGAAGCAGATTGAATGCACAGCACATACAGCTGAGTTAAATTTCAGCATTTCAAAGGGTACAATCAGAAGTTAGGTATGAGCTTCAGATTAGATGCAAATGAAGCAGCTGAACAACAAATGCATTCAGTCTATTAATTGCAAGATCTGTCTCAGACATTGTCCGAGTCCTTACTGTCACGCTACCTCAGATCAACCCTGCCAATGGCCATCAAACTGTACAATGAGACCCCCTGCTGTCATGGTGGTGCTGAGCTGTAAGCACCTGCTTTTATTGATCAATTACTTTTGGTTGTTTTACACTTGTGCAAATGCAGCATTTATATACAAGCATTATTCAAAACTCCTCTCTCTGCTCTTACAGCTTTGTAGAACTTCTTTTGACATGGAAAACCATCTTTCTTAAAACTACCTTCTTATTTCTTTTGTCTTCTGCCTGTCAGGTTTCAGAGCTGATCCTAAAACAACGGCCACCAGGTGGCAGCAGCTGATGGCAGGATGGCACTCCTCCACACTCACGCACCCAACCCTAACCTCCTCACCTAAAAACAGACATTTTTAATACTTCTGGGCAGATATTAGTCCGCAACATAGTCGGTTCTGCCCAGGATCTGAGGCAAAAGGCCTTGGTCTGGTGACCACTGCTCTGGGACCTTCACAAAGAGGTCTTGACTGGCCTAGTCACAGCTAGGTTTTAGGGCTGCCTCCTTTACTCTGACCATCCAGACACATTACTGGTTTCACTGTGTTTGCATTGCAAGTTTTTTTTCTTATTAGATGCTTAAATATAAGCATTATATTTAATGCTTATATTATAAGCATCTAATATAACTTATAAGCAAATATAACCAATTAAAGTATCTGTCAAATTTATATGACAGAAGATTTTTCATTAGAGCAGTTCAGAGTAAATACCTTGATCAAAGCCATGCATGCGGTGGGACCCCCTCCTCTCTGACAACATGTTGTCCCCCAAACATTCTACAGCCTTACAGGACATTCTACAGCATCAGAAGCAGACAGAGGAGTGGCAACCCCATACACAGCCAATTTTAGACTCTGCTGGCCACGATGTGGGTCTCTGTAACAATAAGATGTGCCACAGAGAACATGGATAGAGACTTGCGTGTGTCAGAAAGACAGCATCTTGATCCCCAGCTCTGGAGATCACAGTCCCCGGCCACACAAGGTGCACCGAACCCCAACACAGTTTTCTGCTGTTGCTAGGGAACAAACTGGGTCATAGTGGCACAGGCCGTGATTCCATGCCAGGCCACACTTGTTCACCTGGTCTGAGCTGAAGGTAGCAACCCCAGGGGATCTATAGCTAGAGCCCAGTCCCATTACTGCACTGCAAACACTTTTCCAATTACATCAGTGGCTATATATGACTAGTGTGATGTCCATAATGTGGAAGAACTTCCAGAAACAGTAGCTGCTGCAATGAAGAGTGGTCCTCATCATCACCCCATCCATCATTCTCCAAAACTATTTATGCAGCTAGGATCACAGTGGCCTAGAGAAAGTCCCGAGCACCTGGAAGAAACACATCTGAATACGGAGAGAATGTGCAAAGTTCACACAGACTGAGCTGGATTCAAACACACGTCCAATACATAAAAGGCACCCTCCCGGTGACAGCAGCTGAAGCACAGAGTTGGGCCAGAACGAGACCTTGATGGCTCTCCAATGCATAATTACCAAGCAAAGTTCTCATTTATACTGCCTTATACTAGAAGTTTCCCCCACTGCAAACACACCACACATCAGAGAGAAACATCTGTGGCCCAGTGAGAGCAAGCTGCCTAGCTTTCATTCCATTTGGAAAGCCATTCCTGGCTGTACAAACATAGCTTGAGGATCGAAGGTTTGTTCTGAAGGCCAGGTCATTGCACCCTTTTGACCCCAGCTCATTTCCAACAAGTCAGGGAGCTTCTCTAGGGCAAGTTTTTCCCATTCTGCACCCAACAAGGATCCCCTCTGAAGTTAGAGTGGGACAGCGTTCCTAAGCAGAACATGCAAGGAGACCAAATGGACAAATGTCAATAAGCCATCCAGATGTGGGCAGCCTGGCAGGACCTGAGTCAGCTCCGATTTCCCTGTCAAAGCAGCGGTTTCTGTCTAGCTCATCAGGGGACCTAAAACACCCACAGCTGTCCTGTTTCAACATCTCAAAAGTAAAGCTGGGTTGAGTTTAAAAAAAGACTGAAAACATGGGGAGCTCAGGAAAGCTGTCCATGTAAAAAATAAAGTTCATACACACTTGACAAACACCATACACTGATCTACGTACCTCTTCTTGAAACACTCTTGAAAAAAATATGAATCCGTATATTCCACATTTAGTCTTCCAGTGGGTCTTCTTCCTCAGAACCATTTTTGTTAGTAAAATTGGTCAAATCATTACTAAAACTACACTTTTATCCAAAGCAACATACATTTCCAGTCATTCTCAAGGGTACAATATTAGGATCCCAACAGGACAACCAATCTCCAGGTTATAAATCTGTCATCAACCATTAAAGACACTTGCTGACAAATTTTATATCCATATTCACAGTGCTGTTGAAGATTATGTGACATGAGTAGTGCAATGAGGAGCCCTTTTGGTCTTTCCCTGCCAGATTCACCAACGAACCACCAAATACTTCACCCCTCCCGCCATCTCCCTCCACCAGGAGATCCCAGTGGTGTAAAGCAAACGCCCTGCTCAGCTGCTCCATCTCCCCAGTCCTGTCTTCAGTCTCGGTGTGAACCAGAGTCCCAGAGATCAGAAAGAGGGCATCTCTATTGTCTGTCATAGAGGACGAGCCACTGAAAGCTCCTTTTTAAAGGGAGGATTCCGGAATCTTCAGCACTAATATTAAAAACACCTTTAAATTCAATGTTCAGTGTTCGAGGTTCAATGTTTCAACATCATTTATTAGTCAAATCTGGTCAACATGCAAGTGAGGGAAAATTTGGTTTGTAGAGTTTTGTATTTATTTATTGACATTGATATTCAAACTAACAGTGGCAAAAGAGAAAAGTAATGGAATGGAGGTGGTGTAGAGGTGAGAACTATCACCTTACAACCAAGGGATTCCAGGTTTAAACCAAAGTTCCCACTGTAGTTTCCTGAAGTGGCAAAATAGAAATGACCGTGATGAACAAATGTATAAATCATTTTAAGCATCCTTAGTCGAGTTATTTTACAGAAAAGTGTGAAAGGAGTTTAAAGTTAAATTAGCTCTATTCCTGGTGATATATTAGATCACATCTCAGAAAATTAATACAGCAAAAATATTTATATAAATGACAGATGGTCCAATTTTGGTGCATTAAACTCAAAAACCATTTTATAGTCTGAAACAAACAGGAAATGGAAGAATGAATTAATACTGAATGAATAGACTAAATGTAATCTGTGGGCCCAAAGAACGTGTATTTCATTTTCCTCACATGGATAACAGAAGTGGCAGAAATGTACTGTCCATGTGTCTGACTGAAGTTCTCATTCATCCATTTCATCTCACACCTCTGTAGTGAGTTCAAGTCTGAAGTCAAATTGGGGAAAAAAGGATATCAGAGAGAACAAGAGAAAGGCAGTTTTGTCCATATTTAAATCACATATTTTAAAAGTAGTTTCAGTCCAGGGCTCTGAGTGTCAAGTGTGGGCAGAGTACATCTTTCATACACTCATTTTACACCCCATAACAAATCGAACCTTATTGCACCTGCCAACCATCCAGGTGACCCCCCTCACAGTATGTCTGCAGAAAAATGACCCCTCGAGGCAGAAAATGGGAATGAATGCAACCTCATCTTTCAAAACCTCCAAGCATACGCTGTGCAGACAGTCCATAGATGAGAAGCTGGACAACCTTGCAGATCTCATCACACTTGCTAACTCCAATCCTAAGCAAAACAATCCACGACACTGGGAACTGGAGCAGGCAGGAGAACAGGTGTCTAGAAATTCAGTCATTTGTTTAGTAAGCAAGCGATACTCACCAGCAATGATCATCCTATGGTCTTTAGTAAGCGACAGGGTAGAAAAGGAGAGAAAACAATGTCAGTGTAGGTTATGGCATCTACAGTGCTGATGAGAAGATGCTGGAGAAGAAGGGAAGTAGACAAGGAACAAGTGATGTGCAAAAAACAGCAATGGAAAGGTTCATATTTCCCCACAATCCTTTGCAGTGAGCCTAGGACTGGAACAGGCCTTCAACAGTACAAACTGCAGTCCTGTCTAAGGAAACCGTGCAATTAATTTCCTTCCTTTAATTAAATTCCACAAGCACCATGGGGCCGTCCACCGGTAATGGCTTAGAAAGACTGACTTCAATCATCCTTTTCCTAAGTTTTATGATACAGAAGCCTTTCTTCCATTTTGAGAATGTGCTAGCACGGTCTGGTTTGAATCTGAAACAGTCTAAAATACTACCAAGCATCTTGTCAACATCTTTTTAAGCAAACAGCAGCATGGTGGAAAATTTGCCTGACCACAGTCATTTGCAACAAAGCTGAGGAGACGTCTTCTACAAGCTCATGGTATTATGATTGTACTGCCAACCACTGAGATGGATTACAAAACAATTGAGCTTCAACAGCCATCCTCTGAGCAGGACAACAGTCAGTCTGTCCAACTCACATGATATCTAGTCCTCTTTCAAGTCCACTGCAGACAATAACCATGGAAGGAACTCCCACACCACCCTGTAAAACCCACGATAGGGAAGCATTTATACTCTGACAATGCAGCTGTCACGCCCCCGGCTCCGGACTCCGCCCCTCCTGATTCCTGATCACCTGCACCTGCTTCCTCTTAGGTGGTGCCTATTTAGATCGGCGATTGCCAACAGCCCAATGCGAAGTATTGCCCCATGGTTCATGTGTGCATACCGAGCAGTTCTCTTCCAGTCTTGTTTTGTTACCGACCTTTGCCTGTACCTGACCACCGATTTAGTCTCACCCTTTGCTGTTTGTCTGCCTGCACTGAGTTGCTTACTGGACCCGAACCTCGCCTGCCTTGTGACCACGAATTCGGAACGCCCCTTTCAATAAACGGAGTTCATCGCATTTGTGCCTGCGCACGTCTGCTTATTCTCTTTCAACGTGACAGCAGCAAGGAAGCAAACCACCACACTCTGTTAAATTAAAAAAAGGATGCGTGTGTGGCACCATCTTAGCGATTTGTGGTGTCAGAATAAAAAAGGAATGAACATGAATCAAACAACACAAGGCAGCTTGACAACACAGTTTCCATTCTGGCTGTTCATCGCTTGTCAGAGCTGGTTGTCCTTCAACTTGTACTCAAAAAAAAGACAGCCATCTCCCAGCTACAAAATACCCCGATTATGTGGTCATAATCATGCCATGTAGTCCAGCTGTTAAAGCACATCACAGACTGGAATTTGGATGTCCTTCGTCAGTAATGTGAAGTAAAACAGACTCTACATCATTGAAGGTTCTCCAGCACTGTGTTGTTCTAGCACCTCCAGAAAACTGACGATTACAGCTGCAGTTGATTGAAGAGGCCCTGAAATTCAATACATCTTCAGATTATTAGATGAGCACCCTTTGTTTGTTTGCAGCAAGCAAGGAGTTGGTTACAAGGAACAGGTACAGCAGGCCAAAATAATTATGTACTCCCAGCCTTGGCCCAAGAGGTGCCTCTGCATAGGAAAAGACAGGTTTGTCCTCCACCAAGGGGATACGAGTAGGGCTACAAAGAGCTCACATGTCTCTTTGAGGATGTTCAACTCCCATCACCTGCATGGGTGCCAAAATCACACCAGCCGAGCCTATCGCCCTGAAATAAGCTCATATTAGGCACCACCACATTTCCCTCCTGAGAGCATCCACAGGGTATTTGTGGACAAAGAGATGAACTTAGAGGCCCTTCCTGGCAATCCAGCAGCTAGAACCTGGGTTACATGTATCATCTTTGTGTGGCGCAGCAGTATAGGCTGCTTACAGCTGCTGTCTTTTGGAATCAAAGGCCCAAGATTTGAATAAAACATCCTGGTGACCCCTTTATCGTAACTCTTCCTAAACTGCACAGCTGTATAAATGAGTAAGATAAATTGGATAAAAGTGTTAGACTGACACGAATGCACACTTCTGCTGGTTTTTATGTTGAGCCAGTTCCACTGGACCACTGGTCATTTTTACTACAGATGAAAAAAGGGAGTTATATGCCAGGTCCAGCCATTGTACCAAAAGTTGTCACAGTGACTATGGGAAGGCTAGACAGACTGGCTACCCTCTGATCCTTATGAATGATATTCTCTTAAATGTGTTGTGCAAATGCTTATAAATATTTATACATATACTGTCAAGTAATGGACTGTTGCCTTGCAACACATTCCAACATCATCCAGAACTGTTCTGAACTTTGGCTATGTGGAGCTGAATGAGGAAATTCACTGCTTGAGAATGTCAGTGGTGGACAATGAAGAATTGGAACCACTGAGCTGAAGCTGCTTCCTTCATGGATCTGAAGATTAAAGAAGTCTTTGGAACCTCGTTGCCAGCCCCCTTTGCCCCCTTTTGTGCAATTTTCTACTCTCTTATTCGCAAAAAAAAAAAAAAAGGCAAAGAGATTTCTTCCAGTTGAGCGTCTCATTCTGAAAATCTCTTTCATTTTTCTTCGGCTTCAAGAACTTCCCAAGGCAGTGACTACTGAGTGGACAAATAAAGAAACTGTGGCTGTTTATCTTTGCCCAGCTTTGACTCCAGCTGTCAGGCACTTCCCCATGGACACAGTGCAGAGCTGAGGCCAGCGAGGAGGTGCACATTCACCAAAGAAGTTCTCCTACTGGCCCTTTCTTTCTTCCTGCTTGAAATGTGAAGAACAAATTCTAAGGGGGATAAATGCTGAGATCTGTATCCAGCTCGATTTGAATCACCAGCATCAAAGCTCTTAATTATCCAAAAGTAAATGGAAACAAACAAAAATTGCATTCTTTGTAATGGCCTCCACTCATAACGGCATCGTTTCACGCACAGCAATTTTATTCGTCTTTTGGCCCAGCTTGTGTAATTTAGCATGTGGAACTAAATTAAGCAATTCATCACACGTGTCAAGGAAAGAGAGAGAGAGTTAAAAACAAACCCCAAACCTTAATGTATTAATATAAATAAGCACTGTCGCACCATGCAGATACAGCTGCCTGTTCCTGTCTGTAATTACTTTAGCCGACTTTAAAATGAGGCACTTCTTTGCAGAAATTTGCCCACAGATGTCAAAAGTTTAAGTGAGGTTTTTTTTGGGGGGGGCACCCCTTTTCACAGAACCTGGTTAACCTGAACAGTCTACAACTGCGAAGAAACTGTGGGATGAAGTCATGCAATGTTTTGAGGACACAGCCTGTTACCAGGAATGACTGCCTTAGGCCACACTGGGTCTGCTCCAAGTTCAGGACAACTAGCATAATGAAGAAAAGCATCTCTTTGAAGGCGTGACTATTATATGTGAAATAACCACCAAAAGGTAAGAAGCAACTGCTTCTGCTGTAAATCTGTCACTCTAATACAAATTTATAGTGGTATTTCAGGTATAATACTACTAAACCTGCCGTTGTGCGTCACAGATCCCACCATCTCCACGCTGCTCTGGTTCGAGTCGGCACCTTACAATGAATCGACTTGGGTTTTAATCCCTGCTCCTGTCTTTTATCGCAGTACTCACCCTGAACCACTCCAGTCAAAAGTCACCCAGCATTAAAAATGGGTAAATAACTGCTAGCAGCCTGGAATACCAATGAACAGTGAAAGCTGGGCAAAAGTTTTAGTTGCTTAAACTAACAAAATTACTACATTTAAACTAACCCATAAATGCAACTATTCATCTGCTGGATACATTTTTCTCTCCATACTTCACATGCAACATATTGGTTAATTCTGTCTACCTTCTATTCAGTCATTCCATTTTATCTGCCTTTAAGTAACTCTCTGCCATTCCCTTACTGATCTCAAGAGGGCAGAGAACCTTCTTTTTCCCTTCTGGTGACGAAAGATGCTCAACTCACTCGCAATTATTTCAGCATGTCCCTGAGAAAAGTGTGAACACCATGCCAGGGTTTATGGTAAAGGTTAAAAATGACTTCTTGTGTTAACCTCATTGCACCACCTTCTGTATCTGCCCAACAAAACTGCTGTAATGTCTTTATTAGGAGAGTTTCTATTGGCCATTTCAGAACGCACAGGAATACGTCCATTTTGGGAAAGGAGCCCTACCTGCCTTTTGTTTTCCAGTTTCACAGATCAGTGAGAGCTCTCCAACTAAACTCTCATGGAAGAATCCAATAACGTACATTAATGTACACGCTACTGTCTTGGAAAAAACACTTCTGCCGCGTCCTGAGTGTCACGGGCGGTCAGGCTGAGACACCACTTAGCACCTGCAAGAGTCCACAGAGGAACTCTGCACCTCGGGCAAATATGCAGCTGTATAAATGTGTAAGATTTATGCTGAGTGCAGACTGCTGGTACCTGATTTTGGACCTTGGTTCTGGCACAATCAAGGGAAAGTTAGAACCAAGAAACTGGCATAGCACCAAATTGGCCGTTGCCTTAAGATGACATCATCCAAACTGCGGCTGACTGTCCGCACAGTATGGCTATAAACAAAAGCAGCCCGTCACCATCTATTTAAGATGTGTCAACCTGTCTTTGTTCCTCCTTGTTTCCGATGTCCCTCAGGGCTCCTTGACCACTCACCTTCAGTGGATTTCTCAGTCAGTTGCAGCCACACCCCCCCATTAAACAAATTACCCAATTAACACCGGTGTAAGAGTTCAGTGCCAGAGGACAGTGCGTTTCATCAGCGTGGTTACGCCATCCCATAAATATGTCCACACAGCCCACCAGTGATTTACAGCCATGTCTCTGAGTTCCACAGGGCTCTTGCCAACCTGTCCCTACATCCCTGCTGTTCTCCTGACTCTGTCCTCTGCTGTCCCTCCCAAGAGGCTGCAGCACACTGGCACAAGAAGCCAGTCTGTGACTGCAAAGGCGTCACACAAATGAGAGCTATGTCACATACAGACATCCTTCATATGCCATGACCACACTTCTCCAGCAGGGACGTACACTTTTTTTTTCTTGTCCTCAGATCCTAAGAGCTGAAAGGGTGACAAAACTGCGGAAAACTATGGAGGGGGGAGAAATCAAATGTTGGCTGGAAGACTATCCCTTTCTGATTTATTACTTTTTCTTTATATGGCTCATAATTCTAAAGCTGACATAAGTGGCCCTGTTTTTCACTAGATAAATGAAGAGCAACAGAGTGGCCTTTACAAATTATGTTTGCTGCAGCTTGTCAATGGCCTCAGTGATTCCTGCATCTCACCCCATCAGGGAGTACACACCACTGTGCGATTTATGGATCCATACTTCATTCTCTGCTTCATCACTCAGAGAAACCTCAGAGGTTCATCACTGAGTCCAATAATGATACAGCAGGAGGGGGTTGACCAGAACGACCATCTCCAGTGCCAATATGTCATAGTTTTTTAGGTTTAGATCCAGGATGCACACTATATTTCCACATTATGCTGGTAAATCAGTGCCACTAGAGCACTGGACACCGCTTGTTTCGCTGAAACACCTGTATCATCACAAAATATCATCATCCTCTGCTGGTACAACAGAAAAGATGTAGATGCCTCCCCTTCCTAGGTCAAGAACAGAGATTAAAGTTCATTATCAAAACACGATAGTGGATTGTCTTAACCTGGTCTTCATCCCAGAAATGCTGAAGAGCGGATGCAGAAATGCTGGTGATTCCGAAGGACATGTTGGCAGCAGCAAATATGATACTTTGGCTGCTTCTCAGAAAGGTGGATTAGCTAAAATATACTTAAAATGGATCACTGCACTGATAATATATGTACACACCTGTTCATCATGATAGGAATATCGCAGTTGCAAATTCTTGAACATTTACGGAATGTTGACTTATTTATATATAACTGCATTTTCCTCACTGGACTAATTTATCCAATTTCTGTTGGAGAGCAAAAATGGTCTGCATTTCTGGTGTCTCCAACTAATAGCCAGTAAAAAAAACATTCAGTAGAACAAAATGTGAAAGGGGTGGGGAGTTTGCAGCATGTCATGGATTTAATTCAACGTATTTTTAAAGTTTAAGTCTTTTATCAAAAAGTCATTCTGCAAATAAATAGAGACAAATGTGTTCACACTGTTTAAAAGACATTATGGTGAGTTGAACAGACTCTGACAAACATGGCCACTGAAATATATTGGGGATTTTAAAGTAAAACACTTTTTAATACTTTCCAGAAGTCACTAGCCTTTCTGTAATCCACTGCTTTATTCCTGTGGTGGCTGAAGCAGGGAAAAAAAAAACACGTGAAGTAGCATGACACTGTTGTGTTAGGCACAACACAATGAATACAACAGACATTATGTATTTTTATTTTCTGTTATTTTAGATCAAATTTAATTTGTATACTACACTAATGTAGTGTCATGCTTATAAAATATAATGAACTGCTATCCTTTTCACACTTTCCCGACATTCTCAGGATAGAAGTATGTTGTATGTCTGCATTGCAACAGCTGGTGATGAAAACATTAAATAAATAAAAGTCTTACAGCAAACTTTTCATTTATTATATTGTTATCTGATGTTTTTATCCTAACTGAACCTGGAATAAATGAAGGGATTAAGCTTTATTATTACACTTCTGTTGACTGTGATATAGTGGACGGATTTATGAACAATTCCAAGTTAAGAACGGACTTCAGGGCCCAGTTGTGGTCATAAGTTGAGGTACAAGTGCTTTTCAACATTATTACTTACAGTAAGTTGCCAGATCCTATTTTTAAAAAATGTAATTAAACAAAACACAAAATAATAATGGTTTGATGATAAGAAAACAGCAATAATATCTGCATAAACAAATGAAGTTACCTAAAAGAAAACAGGGACTTACAGATACAGAGGGATAGAATAAAACATGCATAATCAGAAACTTCATTTAAATAAGAAATCTTATGTCATTGTAACTTAAGGTAGAAACAGAACACACATTTGAGATTTCCAACATATAATAGGATGCCTTGACTGTGCTGCCAGGATCTTGAGAGACAGGATGATGGTTAAAAAAGAAAATTGTTAAAATCATTATGAATACAAGAAAATAATGGTAACTCCTTGATGAAAAGCCACCAAACCTGACCTAAGTCCCGGTATCCCATAAGATATAAGTCTTTGACTTACAAGGGAAATGATTTAATACCTTTTTACCAAGTTGCCACCAAAAATGAGGCAGATTTTTTGCATTTACAAGTAACAGGAACTAAGTGTGGGGGAATTTTCCCATTTATTCATTTCAGTAACACACCCAAAGTGGCCGAGAGGCGCACTGACTTCCCATAATGGCCTACTCTCATAAAGAAATAATTTCACGTAGCGTCTCAGACTTGAGATTTCACCTTACGAGCCAATTTCCAGAAAAGCATTACATTCATAAGCAGGGAGATGCTTGTAATTTAGTTTTTTCCTACTTAGAATTTGATTAGTTTTTCGGAAGCTAATTTATCATATATACTCCCTAACCTTAAGGCTGCATTGGTTTTACAGTACTGTATGCATAAATTCCAGGAAACCAAAACATCAGGATATTTAGGGTATCATAATCCTGTCTGCTGTGCATTATCTGATGTTCCTGCTGCTCATAACCATGAAACAATCCTTTTGTCACTTTCAAACACCCCATAGCTGCAGAACACTTGTATCACTTCAGAACTAAGTTGTGTTTGAGCGTAATGTATGGCCTCCTGAACAGTAAGAATCAGTTTCAGTGACCCGTTTTCTTGATAAGGGTAGATGGATGTGAGGTCTGTGTCTTTCTGAAAGGTTTAAAGAGCAAAAAACTTGTGTCAGCTGCAGTTTTTGAACTAGGAACAATCCAGAACATCCGTTTCTGTAGTATCATCTCTGTTTGCCTTAAGTGGTGTTCAGCTAACTGACTATTTCAAACAGTTTCAAAATAAACACATTTATCTCTTGCAGACACAAACAATTAACTAACCGTGACCGGGTGTGAAGCTGGCTTAAAACCGGGGTGGTGATGCAGTCACAACGTGAAACAAAGCAAAATCACCCCCCTCCCAGCTAGAGCAGCTTTAAAAACTAATTCACTAAAGTCATTATAGGTATGTTTAAGAAAACTGGCACACAGCAAATCAAAAGAAAACAGAAACAAATCAGAGACTAATAATGTGTCAGTTGGGTAAAACTACTACTGACACTATTTCATCAAAGAAGGAATGTTTTGTTTCAGGACAAACCAAAGCAGAAGAGGAATACGAAACAGGAGAGACAGAATGAAAGTGAACAATGGGTAAGGCTGCCCACAGCTGCACACAGCAGATGGTAATGTTCAGGACTTGTTAACAAGGGTCATGACTAATTTTCATGACCAGAGATGGGCCAGACCATCAGCAGTAATGCTCCCCTTCAGCTAGGAAGTCTTCACTGCCCTCTTTAGTGAAGTAGCCCTGGCAGCCTGCCATTCTGCCATCCATCACGCCAATAAAAGTGTCAGGATGGAGCTGTAAAGTAGAAAGATGGAAGCCCCAGGGTAGGAGGGACCCTGTTGTTGAAAATATCAACCTACTATATATGCCAGGCACCTGTAAATGGTTCGGGCAACTTCACTGACAGCAGACAAGTTCACCACATGGAAACAGATGGATTTTCCCTTTCAGGTGACCTCCACCTTTCTTTCATGTGCATTTCCCTTACTGTGGCCTGTCCACGTTCTCCATCTCCTCCTCCTGCTTGCAACTGAAAGCCTCTAAAGACACACACCTCTTTCTGAAACCCTTCATGCTGAGGGGGATGTGAGGTTTGGACAGGTATTTGATTCAAGTTCATGCTGCAGAAATATTTGTTCCACTAATCATATTAATGAAACTCCTTTCAGCTCCATCACTGCGTGTTTCTGTCAAGATCTCTGGAAGAGGGTAAAAAGGATTGCTGAAGAGGCCGCTAAGGCCTGTGATGTACGAGCAGCAGTGTCTAAAAAAACCTGCCCAGTTGTTTTGTTTTATGTATAGTAACAACATATCTGACAAAAGCACCTGGTATGTATGGCGAGCTGGAGCTGCTCCACCTCAAAAGAACACACACAAGGGGAGAGCGGTCGCTCATCGGGAGCCGTAGTGAGAGATATAACTGAAAAGGCTTCTGGGCACAAGGACCAGACTACGCAGTTCATCAGCTCTGTCTCACACAAAACATCACGAGACAAAAGCACACACTTGAGCTTTAAATGAAGAAATAACAGAGGTGTGTAAATAATTCAAGCAGAATAGGGAAGGGGTCACAAGGAAAAACAGAAGGATGAATTTATCAAATGACCCACTCTGTATGTTTGACAAATGTTCATTCACACTGAGGAGCACAGCTTTCCAACATGCAAAGCGTGCACTACAGAAATAAGTACATCTAAGACGAAAATAATAGAAAATTGTTACTAAATACACACCACCAAATTTTACTAGAGCTTTGATGGGTGGCCAGTATTAGTGGAGGTGTTTTTGGACAGCTGTGTCACAACAGTCTAGACAGGAGGGTCAGAGCTGTTTCGGTAACAATAACAGGTTCAGACTTGTGACTGAGGCAGTGTTTATGCTAAAATGAGATGCTCTATAAACAGTGGCTGCCATCTGATCAGTACATCGGTCCACAAAGAATAACCTGTGATTTCAGGGGGGCTTCGCTCATATTGAATATGGCGAAAGGTTCAAATGCTTTCACATCTAGCTGCTTTCAGGTTCGGGTTCCAAACCTGTCCTCTCTTATTTACATTGACACTGACATTATACTTAAGATATAGGTCTTGTACTAATGGTCAGTGAAACACCTTCTCTGGAGTTACTACCAAATAGACATTTACCATGTTGATAGCTAAATTGTTATTACTATATTAGTACTACCACTTTTATTTTTGCTTATATTTAATTCTATAATTGTACTTTACAAAAGAAAAACACATAATGGATTTCCATCTCTTCATAGTCTGTGTGTCCTTTGTCTGATGGACTGACACCTATTCCAGGGCATAACCTGCCTCATGCACATGTCAGGTTCTGGACCACCTTGACACTGCACTGAACAGATATTGATAAATAAATTAATTCTCATCTTACACATCAGTAATATGTATAATGTTACAAGCAAATATGAACTCACTTTACCCAACAAAAACATTTACCTGAATTTTTTGAGCCTGGAGACCAATTAACTACTATTATGTTGTTTGTTTAGAAGCAATTTCACAGAATATTTGCCTGATACATCTTATAGCAACCACAAATATTCCCCAAGCTTTTCTTAGAATATATTTATTTCTCTGAATACTTTTATACAAATTCTGTGTGAAATTCCAAAATACAGAGCATATACCTACAGGAATATTTATTGCTGTGAATAAACTTGCGAAGAAATCATACAATTTGGAGTTTACAAAAAAAAAGAAACTTTTATATGTGCTTTTTTCAGGTTTCTTTACTGAAGAAAGACCTGTAAAATATTTATGAAACAAATCAGAAAAGCACTAAACAAAATGATGGCACACTCCTAGTAACTCATACATAATATATTACATGGAAGAAATTCCCGCAGTTGGTTGTTTTATTTATTCCTAAATGTCGACCTTGCAATAATGATGATTAAAAAAAGAATTAAATGCTATTTAAGACATTAGACCACACTCTAGAGGCTGAAGCAAGGTTTTGGTCGATACAGGAAGGTGGTGGAACACAGCTCAGAGTCGTTTACCAGACAGCGGTACAGCGGTGGGGGCCCTCTATCCAACAGCTTCAATCCCACGCGGAGGGCAACATCTCAGAAACCTTGGCAACCACAGAACTCAGCCACACACAATGGAAACTTCTAAAAAGTACATTAGTCTTCAAAATTCAGTTCTGGTACAAGTCGATTTCCAGATTCTTTCCAGCACCGACTTCAGCAAGTCTTTTATGATCTGTTTGTTTAAAATCCCATCCCATTTCAACTGGTACCTTTGCCTTTCTGAACATCGGCTTTCTGTCGTTGGAACAAACAAACAGTGTGGTTTGTCAACATATCGTTTGTTCCACCAGGGTGGAATTTGTGCATCAACATAACCACTGTTTGAGCATCATTTTTTGGAGCTCTGAATGCACTGAAAAAAGTAGTGGGACAGGTTCACAGCAGAGTTTTCAGAATCACCTGCAGAGGGAATGAACATGGACAAGAATCCAGGCCAAAAAGTGACAGGTGTTCTAACACAAGAGATGGATGTTGAAACAACGTGATGGGGTATCCAGGATTTACGCACACTAACTCACTTCTGGGGAAGAGCGCACAGCGGAAAACAAACCATTGCAGAGCTTGTTACTTGCCGTAACTGTTGCAAGCCTGCAAATTATTGTATTATTGTTCCTTAATTGTTTTCCATCCTTAATTTTCTTCCCGCCTGTTCCAAGCACCATTAATCTGACAATCTTCATTTTGTTTTCTGTTGTGTACCTGCTGTATAAGGGTGTTCTTGAACCTTGAAGGACTAGCAATCTATGTGGAGGAGCAAACAGTGCGAACATTACACATCCATGTGACGGTTTATCACAGCTTGTCCAACAGCAGCTGCAAAAAGAAGCACCCCGCATGGTTTGCATTAAAGACTGTAGTTTTTGGATAGATGTTGATGCAAACAAGTCATTTAAACTCCTACTTGGTTTCGATTGAATAAGAGAATATTGGGTACCGCACGTGGCTTGTAGAGGCTTGTCGTGGGCATCCCTACACATATACACTATGCAATTTATGTGCAATTCAGAGCAACCAATTCACCCAAAACACATGCCTTTGGACTGCAGGAGGAAACCAGAGCATCCGGAGGAAACTCACAAAGACAAACGGAGAACATGCAATCTCCACACAGGCTGAACCAGACTGAAATCCATGTTAGAATGTATGGCTACTCTGAGCAAACAGAATTACTAGTATCATTTTGCTGTTTAGAAGATGTTTCAACAGAAAGAAAACCAACCTTTAAACTGTTTATACAAATTGAATTTTACTGGAACTGTAACCCTTTGAGTTGCAAACTTAAGCAGAGAACTGTCCACATACAACCAGTGTGAGCTGCATGTTGTCCGAAATTACGTTTCTACACCTTTCAAATGTTCCACTTCTGTGCCGCAGTCACAGCCAATTCCAGAGCACCTGATGACAGAGTGCCTGGACAACAGCTAAGGCTCCCTAGAGACCGAAACATCCAGTGGTCCTTGACACGGGAGGCATTATGAAGGGCAAAAGACTTCAGTGAGAGTCCTGTGTCAGAATTACTCAGGTATTGTATTGTGAGACACAATGAAGCGAGAGGAACCTGGAGTCCTGGCTGGCGAGAAGCAGTCGGACTCCTACCAGCTCCACCCTGCAGTCTCTAATGGGCTACAGATGTACAGGACACCAACTAGGCTGCAAATGACGCTCAAATGACTCCAATTTCCCAGCTATCACCATGAAATGAGCATTTTAATTGAGTGGAAAAGTGTGATGTGGATACCTTCTGTCTGGGCAAAAGATGTTTACAAGGGTGGTGTGATGGTGTTTGAACAACATCTTGTTTCTCTACTGAAGCTCCGGTCAGGCCAAATGGCAGCACTAAAGGACCCGGACTCAACTTTCTCGTTCTTTCCTGCATCCTTTTTTGACATTTTAAATGCCTTTTCACCAAACTCCTGCGGATCAAAAGAACGGAAAAAATGAAAGATCGTTGGATTAATTAATTAATTAGGTTTATTATTTATTTGCTAATTTATTTTACTTGCGTTTGGTGTTAAGTGGAGTGGTAACAACTTGAATGAACAGATAAGACAGGTACACCTACTATGAGATTTTTTAAAGGTTTTTGGAACAGTGCAGCGAGTAGCCCTGCTGTATCACTTAGTGTATTAAAGGCTGTATATAACAGCGCAGCCTCAAAACTTCTCCAAAAAATATACTCTGCCAAATGATCGCGTAGTACAGCCCTCGACTTACAATCGGATCAGCAATTGACGGCCAGTTGCAAGTTGGATCGGACTCAAGTCAGAGAGATTACTTCTAAGTGTGTAGTCTACCTGCTGCTAACTTCCCAAACATTTGTCAGTGTTTCTGAACTATTTTGCTTTGTTTTTGGCCTCTGTGTACTATATTATCCACAGCATTATTAAATCGTTCAACACTCTATTCTTTAACAAAATTTATTTTAGAAAAGTAAAGTATGTTTATATAGTAACTTTAAAAGAGCTTACGTTCTTAGTTTAATAAAAAATAAAATTGTTATACTGCAGTATCTGGGTGTGACATGTGGGCTGTACCCTGCCTCACAGCCTGTGCTTCCAGAATGCAGCAAGCCACCGAGACGCTCCAGTGGAGAAGCACTTACTGCGTTAGACTATTTTTTATTTATTGCAGCTTTTTCAGAGGTTTCTGCCAAACCTAACCCATTAATAAGTAGAAGGATGTATGTATCACTCAGCTTTTATTGACTGCAATTCTGCGGTAAAAGTGGCTGTGGATTTACAAGCAAATCAACTTACAGACTTGAATTTGGAAAGAGCCTATAATTTCAAATCCTTGTAAATCTTCTCATAAATCAAATTATTAAAATTGCAGGAAATTAATTTTCCCCTCCAAGTACAGTGACAAATTAGTACCTTTTAAAATACTTTTTTCTTTCTTTACCACTAAATGAACAGGATGACAGATATGTTGAATTTAAAAATGAAAAGTAAAAATGAAAGTAATAAATATTAGGCCACTAAAAAAATCCTGACCCTCCAGTCCCTCGGGAAGTTCATTCTAATCCAGTACAAACGATACTGCGCTTTCCACAAGCTTTGCACAGCACTTTTCAAGTATAACTTACAAACTAATTGATCGAAACAGTCAAACTAGACAGAAACATTAAAACAAAAAAAGTTTTGCATATGTACTGTGAACAAATGGTCCAGATTTATGAGAACAACCAAGTACCAGAAAATAAACTTTTATCTCTTCAATACCAGCAATAACAGATTGTTTCATGCATTTACCATTAGCTCCAAGGGGACTCCCACACCAGGTAACGTTATTAGAGAACTCAGAACATGGTTTAAAACAGGTGCTTTCTGCATTTTGGCTTTGAATCAAGTCTTTATATTTCTCTAAGATACTTCTAAGTCATTCACTTCTAAGTCTTAGAAAACCAATGTGTGGTCTTCAAAGAAAACATCAGAAACCCCTGGAGGCAAAGGAGGGAAGAAAGGGTGGGCCCACTACCAACATGAACAAGAAGTTCTCCTTTGCAAAGAAAGGTTTACAGTCTACTTCCCACCATGCTTTGCTTATATGTACAATTTCCCAGCATCAGGTAGTGGGGATGCATGGATAAAGCAGGAATGCGCCACAGGTTTCCACATGCTGGGCAAGCGCGGGACCCCATCACCTCCTCCATAAGCATGCAGGTCCCGACATGCCCAGCTGTCAGCACACAGACACAGGAGGAGCTCTCATTCATAGCATTTGCCTGCATTCGACAGACTTCCAGAAGTTCGACACTTTCGATGAGAAGTTAATCTCAGCGCGATATTCACTGATGCCCTTCAAATCTATGCTGAATTAGGAGGAGTAACTAAAATGAAGGGTCAGACAGTAAAAAAAAAGGACTAGATCTCCATTGCTTGATGCAAGTAACATATTGGGAGCAAAGTTTTATATTTATTTACAATAATAGCCACTAAAGATGTAACTCTTTATCTATACACATAAACACCTTACAGAATCAGAAACCAGCGTTGCACCATACCTCCTCACAAAGTCAGGCTTACGGTTACAACTAACCATACTTTATAAATGGTTATTATTGATCTACATGGGGATTTTGTCATTTTGTTCTTTTCTGCCCTGTGATGTGTGATGCTGGAGGAGTTACTTTCCTCACCAACCCAACAAACTCCGGGCACCCAGCAAGTACAACTCTATATTTCAACTGCCTGACACTGTGCTGCTTTGAGTCAATATAAACACACCTCATTGTAGAAGGTAAGGAATAACACCCAGATGGGCTCTATTCACTTTTATGTGAAGAATATGCTGCCTTGCTTTCATTGGAACAGTTTTCAAATTTTGTCCCTTCTTGCAGCCATCCTGCCTTCAACTGTTCCAAGAAAAACAGTTGCCGCTCAGAGCTCAGCATGTTGGCAAAGACGGGTGGGTGGAGAAGGGCAGTGAGGAGATCTGAAATAGTTCAGACGGCGAGTCCTTAATCTCATTTGTATTACAGTCTGTTTACCTAGTTCAGGATACAATGTTCTTCACATTTTTCAAAACAGGCCCCATGCGTTTCCACAAGCACACCTGAATTTCTTTGGCTTTAAGACTAACCCACGGTTCAAAGCAGTGGCCAGAGTTTACTTTTGTCTGATTTTGTTCCATCTCAGTCGTGACACACAGATTGCTAAATCTTCTATATGCTTAACACAACTTGCAGATGACAGGTAGATGGACAGAAAGATAGATGCTATGTTTCGCCTACAGAAGGCATTTGTCTTGCACAGATATAAAAAGAAACACAAAACACACTGTTTTACATGGAGTTAAATAACTTAAAATCTTTCACACATGTATTGTTAAAGTCATTGAAAGTGGTAATAAAGGTGAGGTTCATTTTTCCAAAAGCTTCACCCTTTTTGGGTATTACGGATGTGTTACCCAGAAGCTAAAACTTCAGTCTAAAAGGGTGAGCAGGATTCGAAATTATCCTCTTTGCTGAGGATAAGACGCACGCTGCCCAACCTGAAGTGTGATACTCTGTAAGGGGGAGCTTGAAATCTACAGCAGATGGTAATTATTTTTCCAAGTTTATTCTTGTTCTGGAAAAAAAAAATAAAAACATTTTTTCTCATCACTGAACATTAGTTTTACAGACTGAATAAGTTTCACAAAATTGCAGGTTTCTGTATCAACCTTCTGAATCCTTCTACAATTTTCTGCATTGTAATACGAGCAATGAAAACAGCATTGTGGACATGACTGGAGGGCATGTGGGTTGAGGAGTTAGGCAGGCATGGATTTATGAGATGAAATGTAAGATGAGATGAAATATAATGGAGTGAAAGTGCAATTCCTACAACAGTTGCACAAATATGCAGAAGAGTACAAGTAGAGGAGCACTTTAACATGCTGTACATGGTGGGTTCAAAAAGGCAGCTGGATTCCTCTTGAGGAAAGAGTTCTTCTCTCAATAAACCAGCGAACAGACCTGTACTCCCTGTCACATTGTCTAAATGAACCAAACCACAACAATCATGTAAGACAAGTCAACATCAAAATATACTAGGTAACAGAATCTATACTTCTAGAGACACCTTATTACCTCGGTAATTTAAATCATACAAATAGCTTTCATAACACAAACTCTCTCAATACATTGACCAGCCTGTATGAAGGTAGACAACGTGATTAACTTATGCCATTTATTTTTTTTCTGTGCAAAACTACTGATGTACTGTATTCATGTTCTGCTGTATGCACTTCATGGTGACAGGTGTATACATGTATAGGGTCACAGTTGTTTTTTGGGCTACAGGAATTAGCACAAAGATTTGTTTAAAGGTTAACACTAATAGGTGTCTGTAATGAAACCTGAAAGAGCTGACTAAATGCTATTTTCCATTCCTTGACATGTTTCACTTTTTAATGTAACTCGAATCAGTTATAATAATGAGTTATTTGAAGCCCCTTTAGCAGCTTGTTTCTGCTCACACCTTAAATCAAGGCAACTGACCACAGTAAATTTATTCAAGCAATTGTTTTGCTCAAAACAGACAAACCACTTTAGTCAGCACATTTGTAGATACTGAAATTAAAGGCAAATCCTTTACAGTTTGCACCAATTTCGAAAAGGGCACTTGGTCTTAAGACCAAATACTTCATATATTTAACAATAAAGCAAAGACCTGGTCCCCTCTTTTTTGTAGACCACAGGTTGCCATCATGGAGCCAAACAGGGGTTCCAAAAAAGAGTGAAAAATCAAAGTCAACATCTCCAGCCCTTTCACAGCTGTCACTGCTGTGTTTTCCAAAAATGTGACTGTTTTTAACTGAATACAACAATGATTTAAAAGCAGAACCAAGGAGGTTTTTCTACAGAGGGAGCTTCAGCGACTGCGGGCAAGTGGGAGAGAAACAAACATTGTTTAGAAAATTACCAATGAAAGGTGTGGTACAGAAATCTTATAAGCTAAAACAAAGGCCTTGGTGTGTGATTGGGAAGCTACAGCGCTTTGCTTTAATGAAGTAATGGATAACAAAAGCATTAGTCATTGTGTGAAGAGAGCTGCAACCAAAACATCTACGTTCACACTCAACACAATTATGCATCGGCCCCATTTTACAAAACAAAGAGGCATATATTAAATACAGCCCTTGAGATCACACACCTGGAGACAAGAAGTTGGACCTGCAAAAGGGAGGGGGGGGGCACGAAGGCTTTTGATAGAGCACCGTAATGGGGCCAATACCACCAAAGCCCAGCCAGAGAAGAAACCAGTGAGGTTGAAACATGGGTCTTCAGGACCAAGGTACTTTCCTACCTCTTCCCAGGTACAACTCATGCCAAATTTGTCAGCATTGAGGAGGTATACTGACATACACGGCTGCTGGACAGGTGGAGATGAAAGCTGCTCCCATGTAAGGGCTGCTTTGAATTAAAGAGGAGTACATGGCTCAAGCTGACATGGACAACTATAATATACATGACAAAGGATGTAGCCTGGGCACATGGTGTAATTTAAAAGCCTTTTGAATTGCAATGTAGATCTTGCGAGTGCTGCCTCTGCTGGACATCCATTTCAGTCCTTTTCACTTAGGTTTTCATTGAGATGTGTCCATGAAGCACTAGAAATATCCAGCTAACCGATGCCCAACCAGTCACTGTGTTTCCCAGAAGGTCACATAAAGTAACATGAGCAAAGTCCACTTGAAAGCCTCCTTCAGCACAAAACAGGTGAAATGGTGGCAAAACAGTACTTGAAAACTCACCCAGTAAAGTGTATAAACTGAATTTCATGAACAAACATGAGGCTGTATAAATGACCTGAGACACGAATCAGGAAGGACTGTGAACAAACAGATTATAAAGATAGCAAAGGCAGGACCTTGGCTTTCCGATCTGATGGATAGAATACCACCAGCTAAGACAGTGAGCCTTTTCTCTTATTCCTCAGTCCTACTGGGAAACAGCGCCAAACAGTTCAATGTTATTCACTGAAGGTAACATGACCCTAAGTCTACAGGTTCAACACATACCCACCAACAGACCAACATGCTGATACAAACCTCCCCAACTGAGGTTTTCTTAAACCCTGGTATAACACATGCAGCTGAGGAAATACATCACAATCACAATCCTCTGTAGCTTGTCCATGATATGAAACCTGAGAGAATCTGGATAGGAGTCAAAGCAGACATGTTCTCCACAGGGCCTCAAAAATACCAGAGATGAGTTTGCAAGGGAACATCTGAAGCTATCAAAGTCACCCATGCAGGTCAGAACCTCCTCTCTCATAAAAAAAAATGCTATGTATTAAACACAGAGGCTTTCATTTATGGAAAACGTACCAACAGGGCAGTTTTAGGACTCCAAGCTGTCTCCTTGTTTGGCCCGTAGCCAATAATGGTACATCACAGAACACAACTCTGCTTTCCAAAGTCACAGAGCACAGGCAGTGCTCTACTGTACCACAGTGACCACCATTCAAAGATGACCCAAACTCTGAGGGCAATCATTTTGCAAACAAGCCAGTTGTGAACGAATACTCGATTCTTGCCTGAGGACATTGTTCCTGCACCGTTTGGTTGGTAGCCAATGGTGGGGTAAATTGACTGGGAATGGGAGATAAAGAAAGAAAGAAAGAAAGGAGACACATGTAATACCAATGATCTCTGATAAGATTTTCTATGACCCGAATCATGCGGCTGCTCCACATCACCGTTGTACAAACCAAGCCATCAAATGGCTAACCTGAAGGATGGATTAGACTGCACAGCACATTTAGATTTGAATTTAAGCTGTGTACTCATCAGTTTGTGGGTTCAGATTAATATTACCCCACATGGCCGATGGTAGTAGAAGTGTCAGTCAAATCTGGTGGCAAAGTCAACCTCTATGCTTTATTTACACTTCATACTAACAGCAAAAGTGACTGATGTGCAAAACATTTTTGCTTCCTTGATGTAATAAAGAGAACTATAGCTGCAAACTGGTGTCATCCTAAACTACAGCTTTTCCGCTTTTATAGTAGAAACAATAAGATATGTGGGGCAGAAGAAGTATCAACGTTACCATGATTACTATTATTTCAGTGAGCTTGAGATCAAGCTATATAAGAGTCACTTTCTCCGATCACGACTATTTAAATGCTGGAATAAGGTGAAGGTCTCCACTGGTGCGACCAGATCTTGAATATGAATGAAGAGGTATGTATGCTGCTCCCTTTCTCTGAATATAATTGGATCCAAATTGCCTCTTCCCTCAATGAGAGAAACTCACAAAGATCTGAAAGGCAGGCGGGTTGTGAACAGTCAGCTGTATGCAGACAGTGACAACTCCACAGGGGGCTTACAGGTCAGGATGAGGCCCAAGTTCACTCACCTTGTCTTCTTTCCTTCCCCCTTATGCCACCAAACCCCACATCAGTTTTTTTTTTCCCTTTCTCAATGAAAATGAAAATGAGATTCCTCCTAGGACATGAACTAAAACCATATTAACTGCCACATCCAGCTTCTTATCTACAACACCACCTGGCAATTAAATTCCAGGTAGAAGAGAGCTTAACAAAAATTTTTTCCACAAACAAAGAGTACAGTGGTGTTTAGGCTTTAAAGATGTGCAGGAATTTTTCAAAGTCAATTACTCCAGTAAAATATCCAGCTGTATGAATGAGCAAAAATGGTTACTGGCCTTGAATAAACGTAACAGGCTAGTGATGAAATAATAATCATAATACATTACTGTCTATGGGCTTTTCAGCACCGCTGGGAAGATGGACCAGGATTTACATCACTGGTGGGCTGGTGAAACTAGTTCAGCATTTTGTTACACTTTCCTCAGCTCAGGTGTTGCACATGAGCATGTGAAAGAAAGAAAGAAAGAAAGAAAGAAAGAAAAAAAATAACACACATACTGCTATAGATAAATGCATTACACATACAGTTCAGGTTGGCACTATTGGCACCCTTACACTTTGGGTCTATCCATGTGCAATATCTCCCAAGAAAAGTGAACAGTGAAATAGTAACTAAAAAGGCAATTTTTGGAAATAGTATAAAAACTGCAAAGTTTCATGATACAGTTATTGGCCTCTTTTGAACATTTACATTTGTTTGATTAGAGGAACCAGATTCTCACTGGAGTAAAACTAGACTCACCTGCAATAAAGTGCCACAACTCATATGACATGAATTAACCAGTTATTAACCAATGAATGATGGGTTTAATGCTTAAACATCACTTTCATTCCTTGTTTCTTTTTGACGATGATAAAGAGGTATCTGTAGAGAGTAGTTACCTGAGACCATCAGAAAAATTTTTATCATTATACATAAGCATAAACATAAGTACAAGTCCACGTCTAAACACCTTGACATCCCTATTTTCACTCTTCATAATGTTATTAAGAAAATTGCTGCTCATGAAGCTGTCAAGAACTTCCCAGGATGTGATGGGAAAAGGAAAAATAATAGAAAAGGCCTTCAAAGGCTGGTGAGCACCGTTGAAAAAACACGACACAAAACATCCAAAGAGCCTAAAGCTAATCTAGAGTGATGGTTTCCACCCGTACTATATGCTGCATACTAAACCGAAGGACTTTATGGGCGAAGGTTAAGGAAGACGCAACAAGGCAAACATAAAAAGGTACAACTGATCTTTGCCCAAACCTACCTAGAGAAACCAAAATCCTTCTGACACAAACTACACATCCAGAAGGACAAAAGAATGATTGAAAAGGAATAAATGGACTGCGTTAAAGTGACCAGCTATGAGTTCTGATCTCAATCTGATGGAAAACCTTTGTGGAAAGAGCTGAAATCTACTGCTGGTAAAATGAATCCCGCAAACATTCAAGAGCTACATCAAACTTCAGTTGAAAAGTGTGGCAAACTACCAGCAGAAAGGTGCAAGAACCCTTACTACAAAAAACATTTGAAGGTATCATTGCTAAGGGAAGCTCCCTTTAATACTGTCCAGGTCATATTTTCTTTCGGCAGAAAAACTACATGTAAGGTGAACAGACATCTTTTTGCTATATAACTTTGGACACTAAAATATTCTGATAACCAACAGTTAGTATGCACACACACACACACACACACACAGACACACACACACACTTATTTCTGAAGGTGCTGTATATATATAACTAAAATGCCAATAATGTTGACCATAACTGTATGCATACATACATGCTGATTAAAGGGAGGTAAATAACCATGGAAGTGAAAAATTTCAACAATACGTCAGCATAGATGTTTCATGACCTATAAAATCATAGAATGTCAACAGCACTGTGGTGCTCATGAGATATTTTGTCTGTCTTTGACCAACAACTGGAACCACTCTGGCCTAATACCTAAGAAATGACTGAGAAAGTAAAAAGTTTTCATTACTCTTCATAGAATTGGCTCATTCATTTGAAAAGATTTACATACATAGTTTTAGGCATTACCTAATAAATGTAGAATACTTGCTAATGAGCAATTTTGATTAAATATGTAATGCACAGCTGCAATTTGAAGCCATAGCCCCTGACCTGGCTGTGGTTTGTACAAGAAAAACATACGTGGCCATTTTGATATTCAAAGCACGAGAAGTGCATGTGCCATCCTGGAACTACAGTGAAGAGTGCTTACTTTAAATGAACTAAAAGTTAATCATGTTGTATGGCAATCTTCATTAGGTGGGGGGCACTTTGCTTTATTGGAATTCTGTGGGAAGACCAGCCAGTGCACTAAGGGGATTTATAGATGGCACTTAAGGCAATAAGTGCTCAGGATCCAAGGCTACAATTTAATTTGGTCGGAGTGGAGGACAGTGCCGTCCATCAGGCCCCGAGCGAGTCACAGCACACGGGCTTCATTAAGTAAATCGGCCGAGGAAGAGCCGTAATGGAAGATGACGAGGCAGATGGGGGGGCTGCTGGGCTCGCCGCTCAGAAAAGACCGGTACAAGCAGTTTTCAATGCCGTAACTTTGCAGTTCACCTCCCCCTACTTTCATCAATACTGGTGACACTGCAAAAAGTCATGGATAGAAATGTGCCTTTGAGAGACCTCAGTGTAACCTAAATAGTTAAAAGTGGATTTTATGCAATTAAATTTATTTCTTAGCAGTGACACTGAATAAAATAAAAGACTAAAATAAGTTCCCTTCTCACCCAGTTTTTCCCTTTGGGTGGTATCTTTCTCCCTACCAGAGGCCTGGGAATTTGAGAGTATGGCACAGTATTTTTTCTGTTCCTAGAATGCCACTTTTCTGGAATGAGTCTGATGTTGGTATAACTGATCTGAAGGAGCTACTTCTCCAGCTTGGGGGCACTTCAGACAGTGACCCCCAGCACCAGTGGGACTACCTCAGTTTTCACCGTCCACATTCTCTTCAATTCTTTTAAGCCTTGGTGTATATATATTATAGATAACAAGTATGCCAGATGGCAATTGAGGAGATGAAAAAAAAAACTCAGCTATGAGAAAATGGAGGAGAATAAACCTGAGTCCAAATGGCAGAGGCTGCCCCCCTTCTGGGTAACATCTGAAATTCTCCGGGTTATTTAAGAGAGACCACACTGCTTTCCCCCATATGTACGTCACCTTCACATAATTTTTTTTCTTTCCATAAGACAGCATTTTTAAAAATCTAAAACGATTTCCGTTTTCTTAAAAAAACTAATAATAACGAGACAGGCCTCTTATCACGAAGACCAACTCTGGTCGTGTTTTGTTAACTTAGCTCTGGCATCCGCATCGAGGCAAACACAGCCAAAAAATCCTCCAAGTAATGAGAAATAAGGCATGACAACAAACATGGCCTGCGGCTCGCAAGGACGTCGCAGCGCAGTGACTCATTTGACTGCCGACAACACAGATGCCACGGTTAGGTGAAATAAGCCTTTCAACAATGTGTCTGTGTACTCGTGTTAGTGAACCGACGCGGTTGCCAAGCTGACCTTGCAGCTGGAGCAAAGAAAGGCAGACAAGCGAGGAACCACAGGTGCTTGCTTCTGTGGCAGAGTAAAACAGACTATGAAACATTTATCAGCTGAAAATGAGAGAACAACTCCCCAAGACTCCTCTTAAAGAATTTCAAGTTCTTGAGGTATAATTAAATGTCATGAATAGTTAAGCAAATCTAACATTCGTAGCCCAAAGCCATTTCTTGAGAAGGTGTTCGGTCTAAAACTCATGGGAGTTAAAGATTTATGTTCTGTGGTGTAACTTACGAACAGAGGAAGCCCTGTAACAGAGGGATATTTTTCTTGTAATTGCAGCTGTAATGAAATTCAAAATCCAACTTGCTCTCCCTAATGGGAAGCCCTTCTCTGTGGTTAAGTTTGTGTGAATATGCATAGCCTGGTGGTACCTCCACTGCTCCTCCAGTGCCCTGTACCTCATACAGGAGGAGACAGCACAGCTGTCGGGTGAGTTGCTCTCAGCCAACCCTCACGCACCTCAACACCCCACAGCATAATAAAGCTGTGCACAGAGGAGTTCTGGCAGTGTGTGTTCATAACACATGGGCCACAACACATTACATTTATATGCCACTCTTTGCAAACCAACTTACACTGATTTACCCATTTAGGCAGATGAGTAATATTTAGGGTAAGCGCTTCAAACCTGCAACCTCTGCTTCCAGAGGTGGGGGCTTTAACCAGTACGCTTCTGTTTTTTGCTTTATTCCAACTCTCTGTCTCTGCAAGCCCCACAGGGGGCAAGTAAGGCCTTAGGGGGGGTTGCTGTCAAAGCATTTAGGCTTTACAGTCAGTTGACCCCAAAACTCCACTCCCATAACACAGAGGATGGGACATTTGCATTTGTAGAAAGGCAGGTGATTCAATCTTGGCAATTCTGACCAGGTCAACTGTAGAAACAAACTATCTTAACAGATGTTGTCTTTTCCCTCTTGGATCTATCCTTACTGTACCGGATGTTCATTTTTACTTACTAAACATCCAACTTCATGACCTCTCACCCACCACACCACAGCCTTTACAGAATGTATTTGGAACTGCCGCTATGTCAAAGCAAGTCATTCCTCATAGGGCTTGGAAAAAGAAAAAATTTTTAAAAAAAATCAGTACAGGAAAAATTACAAAGTATGACAATCCAATCATTTTGTGGAGCAAAAGTCACTGGTGCTTCAGCATTACCTGACAGTTTAGCAAGGGTTTAATGTTTGAGCCACACAGACAAAACACAGCAGGAGACTTTTACTGTGAGGAGGAACTTTCACCCCATCACATCTGAGGGGAGGATTTGCCCCATATTTCTTTGTTAAAAAAACATCTTATTTGATGATCACTGTCGAGGCAGCAGGAAGACAACACCCTTGTCAAATGCAAAAATTAAGTATAAGCATGATAATGGCAGAGTATTCGAAATGCATTCTTCTAACTACACTACATAAATACTGAAAAAAAATTTTTTGTAATTTCACAACAAATTTAACACCGCGTAATATGAAATATGTGATTACATCCTTGTTGCAGTATTTAATTTAAAAAAATGACACAAATGGAATTAAGCGTTTATGCTAATGCTAGTTTAATGGAGGCTAATGTTATAAACAGGAATATCATATCAAGAGGTAATAAGTGCCTAAGAGGATGAAATCAAAGGTCCAAAGTGGGGAGCGTGTAGCTTCTGCTGTACCAGTGAAGAAGTCCAGCTGTTAAGAGGAGCAGAAGTGGACGCTGTTCTGTTGTCTGGGAGCCAGTGTGGCATGTGGCGGCACTTTAGATCCATCTGTGATTGTTTATTTCAAAGGCAAATCACGTTAGCCTATAATGGGCCAGTGATAAATTTAAAAAAACACAAACAAAATATAACCGCAGATGAATAATTATTACCTATTAGTGAGTATTATTAACTGCGACGATGAATCATACCACATTTACAAGAGGAGGTGGAACAAAAGAGGAGAACAACATTTAGGCAGTTGAAGCAGGAATGAGGTTCCTGGGAAGGCAAACCACCCAGCTAACCAGCCAGAGGTCGCCTTTTACTAGATTTATTCTCCTCTCGCACAAAATGCCTTTTTTGCGAGTCAATCCAGAGGTAACAGAATGAAAAAAATGCTAAATGATCAAACATACCACAGTCCTTCAGTCTTAGGCATTAAAATTACAAATTAGAGACATTTAACCTACTGCATTAAATTTGATAAAGAGTAACACTTACCTTCATACATTAAGCACACATTTTTCTTAAAAAAAAATAAAAAATAAAAAATGAGTGAATACAGTATTATGCAGTATTTAGGTGATAAGCTTTATCCAAGGTGATTTACAGTGCTAGATACACTACAGTAAATTCCCTACAGCTACACACAAATCTGTATATCAGAACAATGTAACAGTAGAAACAATTTAGAATCACTCATTTGCCTTGAAACACGCCTTTGGACTATGGGAGGAAACCTGAGGGAAACCACGTGAGACAGGAAGAACAGGCCAGCTCCACACCAACCAAGCAGGGGATGAAATTAAAAGGTTCTAGCTGAAATTATTCCGTATGTTCATTCAAAGGTAAGACTGGAAACTTCTGCCACCTTCAGATGCTTCCCCTCGTCTTTTGCCCACAAGGTAGACAGAAACGTTTTCCTTTGAATAATTTTTCTGTTAATGATGTTAAATTTTTTTTAAATTTCCTTCCAGCTCTCTGGGGCAAATTACTTTCTCATGCAGGAGTGTGATAGACCACGAGAACAGGGCCAGGCCATTCTGGAAGAGGCAATATAATCAAACGAAGCCCACTCTGCCTGAGACATGGCACAGATGGACAGAGCTGCTCTGCGTGCGAGCCGCTCCGGCACCAGCTGCTGTGTAGAGCGGTTCCCCCCTCTGCCGAGGGCAACGACCCCATCTGTCCTACCTGCCCCCATTCTGAATGGATCAGGAGCACATAGACTGCTGAATAGCGTCCATGTGAATCTCTGTTCTACTACGGAATTTTTTCAAACTTCCATGAACTAATAAATTATTTATGGCCAATTCTTAACACGCTTAAAGCAGGAAACACACTGAATTACCTCACACCAAATTAAATGAGACTAGGCCAAATTGTGCTTTACTGGAATCAAATTAAATTAAGATTTCACCCCCCAAGAAAAGAGTTTTCAGGTGAACCTAGGAGACCTAGGAAACAGATATGCACTTTATGTTGCTAGTGAACTCATGGTACTATATTGCACAAAGCACGAGTGTGGCAGTGATGTTGCACCACCAACCCAAACTTTATCATCTGTGTAGTTTACTTTAGAACTGCACTTTCTGACTTTGGTGAGACTACTGCAAATCCTATAGCCTGCAGCACGTACGGTTCCGGCTTGTAGAGGCTTGTATTACTGGCAAGTTTCCTTTAAAGCTGTTACAAAAATTGTATGTATTTACTCAGGCAGTTTAACACAGGGAAATATTTGTGTTTATTGCACTGGATTCATTCATTTCTTTGTTTTTACAAGAACAGAAGCATGGATACCAACTGCTATGACCACCAATGACTGAAGCAGCCACTTGTACAATAGGTTTACACTCCTTACAACAGTCCACACCAATTCCATTAAAAAATTCAATATTGACACTTTTTTGTAGCACGATTAAATTGCATCTTTTCAGTAAACACTGTGCTATATGAGGAGTTAAATAAATAAATAAATAAAATCTAATTTGTATTTTTACATAAATAAATTTGTACAAGAGCACCTGCTACGAAACTAATGAAATGCAACCAGCCGTCCCAGCCTGGCACAGCCCAGCAGGTTCATCCCAGCTGCGGTAGGGGGAAGGTGAGCAGCTGCTGTCTCTGTGGACGGCGTGTGAGAGCGGAGCCAGACTCAGAACACTCAGGGATGTTAAACATCTATGTGGTTATTTTCTTATACTGAAAATATTTAGCAAATAACAGCACATAAATGAATCCAGTAAGGAATAAATAAAGGAATTTGCGGTGTGGTGTATTTACCTAAGCGGTTCTCTGCATATCGAACTACGATGCCAAAAAACACACAGCCACATAATGCACCTCTAACTTTTAAACTGGGTTTTTTCCCTTGTCGCTTCTCAGCATACTTCTCCCCTGAAGGGCCAGATGACAGAAAATCAGAGGCAAGTAATGGCAAGAAATGAATTAGGTCATAACTGGCTGGGTCTCCATAGAAGGGCCATACATTTTTCCACTAGAGCTGAAGAAGGAAGAGAGAAACTGTTGTGTGGTGCTATTCTGGGATAAGCCACCATCTGATTCTGAGCCTCTCACTGTACAAGCGTAGCATTCAGCCAATCAACCCGCAGGAAGCACAGTCAAAAGGGGAGGTTTGAGAGAGGCCATAAAGTAGAGGATGCCAAGAGGAGGAGAGCTGGCCATGAGGCTGGAGGCCTAGCAGGAGATTCTGACATCTAGATTCTCAAGACCTTGATCTGAACAAACCCATCACACAATGGCTAGTCCTATTCCCACACAACGATAATTCTGTTTAGTCCATAACACCCCACATGAATACCTCGAGATCTCTAAATTTTAAAGATCTGCTTTTTTACAGCATCCTCAGCACACGTTCTGGCTTTAGTTCATTTTAGCAACCCATTTTCTCTGCTCTGCAGTTTGTCCAAAGCCAAGTAACTGCACTTGTACAAAAAAGGATGCCCGGCTCAACTGCTTTTTGAATTCAATTCAATTCAAACCCGGTCGATTAAGACAAGTGGCACAGTGTTATCGGCCTGCCATGATGACAGCAATGACAACAAAGTCGAAGGAAGTCTGCAGTTTGATCAGCCTGGGATCTGTGGTTCCTGTAAACAACGATTTAAGACACTAAAATTTCAGTGTCATAGCCAAGGACAGTTAGTGAATGGAGCCTACTTGGCTGGTGATCATCTCCCCATTGTTGAAACAATAACTAAAGGAAAGGCTGCTACTATCACAAACAACATGCATTTAAGGATATTTTTATCTACTTAAACAGGCTGAAATGGAGTCCCTAGATAATTTTTACAATATGTGTAATGGTAACGGATTGAAGTCCAGGTCTTAAATTTCGCAGGCTTAGTGTTTTAAAATAATATGATAAATACTAAATGTCTAGTGATGCAATTACCTGGTTGTGGTGCATCCTACCTAGTCTGGCCCTATATACCTCCAGGCTACCCTCTGGACCACTGAAACCAGATCCAGCATGACTTTACTTTATACTTAAATTCGTTTCCAAGTCCATTATACATGGCTTGTACAATAGATCCTACCCCTCAATGCCTATGCAGCTAAATTTCAGGATGACAGTTGGTGAGCAGCCTTGGTCCTTTTGTGCTGCAGTGTATGCTGGGTTTTGTCCAAAGAAAACGATGAGTCGGGATTTCACAGGGACTCTTGTTGTAATAAATCATAGAGTGCTCTGTCGGACAGTGCTTATTTTTTAAACCTTTTACTAAACTCCAAGAAAAATTACAATTACTTTAAAAGCAACAACAGTTCTCAAAAACATCTCCAAGTACACGTCAAAATACAAGTAATATACTAATAATAAAAACATTAGACACCTAATATTCTACCATCAGTTTACAAAAATTATACTTAAAACCACAATAACACAATAATTCTTTCTGAAAATATCTCATCCGATGTCATGCAATATATTACAGCATTAAACACATTCAACCCACAAAAGAATTGCGTACCTTCACAACCAACATTCAAATCAAGACATTGCACATGACTAAAATTATCAATAGACAACCAAAACTCTCTTTTCCACAATTCACTGACGTTTACAAAATACATTTCCACAATTCCTACATAATCATAAAATACTCCCCTTCAACCCCACCCCACAGATACACAAAATTGGCACAAAAGGTCATTCCCTTCCATTTGTCCACCATTTCTCCACTTTCAAAAACTCAACCAATACCTCCTTCTCACACAACCCCATTTAACACATCCAAAAACCCATCAAAACCACCTCCCGAATCCAAACCTCAGATCGAACTCATATCCAATCGCAATTCTCCCCTCATCTACCACACCCAACATTCTCCCACCACTCACACCAATCCATCCATCACTCAATCATTACCACCACACCCAAAAACATCCTACATTCCAACCAAACATCTCAACACCCATAACACTAAAACACTACAACTCACACCTACATCCCCCTCAATAAACCCCCATATAAATGAAAATACCCAATTAAAAGAGAACAAAAATATAAAAAGGACAGAGCATCATATCCTGCTGTCTAATATCCTGCAGGAGACTGCAGAACAACCCAGACAACACTGGCTGAGTCAAACCTTGCTCACTGGATTATTTTTTTTTGGGGGGGGGGGGTGTCAAACGGTTAATGAATCCATGTCCACTGCATGTATTAACTCATTTATAACTGAGCAAAAAAGGCAAAATAGCTAATTTTGAGGACATTTAAACTTTACAGCTGCAGGTCCCCAGGTCAAGCCTGGTTTTCTTAATGTGTTCAATGTGCCTTCAAATCCAGCTCAGTTTATGTGGGGTTTTCTTGTTGGTCTGCATGTTTGCCTCACAGCCCAAACATATCCCTCCCAGGTCAAATGGTGATTCTAAATTACCAGCAATGTACAAGGGAGAGAGAAAGCGAGAGAGAGAGAGACAATGCCCTGCTATGGGCTGTTTGACCCTTTTTCCCTCTTCAGCTTTGCACTCTGTGCTTCCATGACAGGCTCTGGGCTGACAGTGAGAGACTGAGCAGGTAGCACAACAGTTCAACCATTTGTACAGGATCTGATTTGGCTGTAGTACCCTTGACCAAGGTCTTCACCTTGATTTACTCCAGTAAAAATTAACCAGCTGTACAAATGGGTAAATAACTATAAGCAGTTTAGTGTAATATGTCAACTACTCTTGGACAATGGTGTACACTAAATTAATAAATATAACATGAGCAATATTATTGCTTAAGCCAACATAATTATAATATAATTTTTTGTTTATTGTAGGCTTACACTGAGCAAAATACTGGATGATTTAAGCAGAAAAATCTCTGACTGATATAGTCTGTGGCTTGACACTGGCACAGCAAATAATTCTATTACTTCACAGCACCTGGGCTGTTTGGGTAAGGATTCAAATCCAGCTCAGTCTGTGTAGAGTTTGCATTTTCTCCCATTTCTGGACCATTTGGGTTTTTTCCAGGTATTTTCTTCCATTTTCAAAAGATGTTTTTCAGGCTGCTGGTCACTGTAAATCTTCCATAGTGTGTGCATGCACATGTGGCCACCCTCCGATGGACCAGCATCCTATCCAGAGTGTAGGTTCATAGCCTAGCGCTCTGGACCACCATGACTCTGAGCAGTTAATTATAATGGATGGATGGATGGAGGAAGCCATCAGACAAAAAAAACTTAAAAATTAAAATTTAATGTTTTTACTATATCAGACAGTATTTTTGAAAGGGAGAGGGAATAGAGACCAAAGGATGGGATAAATCGAATGAAAAAATGTTAATGTTCAAGGTGATCTGGGATACAAACAAAATTGGCAATAGTTCATGATTACAAAGAATGGGCCGATTACAAATGTGCTGTATTGGATCAAACAGATTGAGATTTTTTTGTAATTTTGTGTTCATAAAAAGCAACAGATCTTGTCCAGCATGCAGCACCAGTTAAAAAGTTTGAGTACACTTTCAGGATGCTTGTTTTTCATATTTGTAGACATAAGCTGGGTGCACAGCAATAGTCTGAAAACGTAGACTTGGTGGTTTTGAACCACTGTATGAGAGAACTAGTCGCTTGACACCATCAGTAATAACTGCTGTAACAGCAGATCATGGAGGTTAAGAAACTGATAGATATGTTTAAATAGATTTAAATTCCAAGGATGGAATAACTGCTGTTGAACTGTGCTATACTGCAAGGATGGCACTTCCATAAAAAAGTTAGGGCTTCTGATAATACAAGTCAGTTCCTCTGATTTGCACTGTGATTTCCTTCTACACAAATTAGGTTATTAAAACAGCAATTCTGAAGCAAAAAGCAAACTAATCACTGTCTCAGGGTTGAAGATGCTAGATATTCTGGAAACTTCCTGTCTTTGACAACCAATTAAAGGAAAGGAAAGGAAACCTTTGGTGTGGTGAAGCACAGGAAGGTTCTAATCGCTTCCCACAGGCGGTGGCACAATCAGATTCCTGCACTGTGCACACAGTCTGCACACTGGTCACGGATCTAATCTACGGACTCGGTGACATCATGTTTCCCGTCAACGGAGCCATTTGAAGATAAACACAAGTCGAAAATCTCAGCCCCTGAGAATGCCGACAGGGGGTAGAGTGACTGTCCTTCGTCTGGGTTCCACACCACAGCCGGCCAACCACCACACCAAGATATGGTAGCTTTTGCCTTTCATCTGTCACCCTGCTTTACCTGTTTTTTCCCCCCCTCCCACTTCCTTAACTATCTCATTCCACACTGAGCTTCTTGGTGTTTTTTCCTGCCCCAGATTTGTGAAACTGCTCAAAATTATGACCTATTAAAAAGGTCATTAAAAAATGCATAGGCACAGTTTTGTTTTTGTGAAGTACTTGGCATTACATACATGTGCTGAGTATTTTTGTTGAAGCTTTAAATAACACTGCAGTGCACTAAGAGGGGCATTATTTTAAATAAAACCTTTTCTCAACAGCATATTACAGTGAGGAAAGCAAGTTGGCAACCACCTAATACCGTGTCACTAACCAGTGTCAGCTAATTTAATTATCCTCAAAAGTGAGCAGAAAAGTGGACAGCTGTTCAGGACAGTTTTATTAGACAGAAAATAAAAACTCCCCATATAAAACACACTTTGCAGATTAGGACCACATGTGGACATGGTCTGGTTCCCATTACTCCCGTTGCATTCTGAAACAAGTCTGTCTGACCACAGGAACAGCTGGAGGCCACATAAAAGGATCAGAGTGGGAACAGGCAACCGAACCCCCTCCTCGGAAGCTCAGTGATGAGAGATGAGAACAACCAGCTTGGCCTGGAGGGCTTCCCCAAAAACAGTCTATCCTCCCACAGAAGCCACAGGATACCCTGTAGGGGCACCTCCAAGGAAGAACCGGAAGCAGCTTTGCAGCAGAATTGAAATTCTCACACACACACACACACACACACACACACACACACACACACACACACACACACACACAGAAGAAAAACATGGTGAAGCACAGGCACAGTTGTGAAGGCACAGTGTGTTTCTGGCTACACACATGGCCACCACACCTGGTCAGTATGGACCCATGGGAGTGTTACATCAAAGTGCTGTAAGTGTGTGTGGAGAGGGGTTGCAGGTGTGACGCAGTGCAAAAATATAAACAAACAGCAGGAGTCAGAGGCTGACAGAGGGAGCAAGCAGGTGCCAAGTGTTTTAGATCACAGCAAGCCACAGGGTGGCTATGAGAGCAGTACTGTGGTGCAGGTGCACATGATGCATCAACGCCCAGTTAACTCACAGATAAAGCCTAATAGTAATTGTTACCGCTGTCTTTCTGGTTGCACAGCTGCACTGGATCCTGTCAATCATTAGCTAGTTCTCCATAGTAAGGCTTACGGTTAGTCTGTTCCAAAGTTCAAAGCCTTTCAACACCTTGGCAACGTGAACTATTAACAGTGAATCACTCCACACACCTATAATCTCAGACACAGATGAGTACAACTATTGCTGAAGGTTCCAACTGGGTTCCAGAGGAAAAGGGAGAGGGTTTTAAAAATATTATTGGCAGTAATACCAAGCAGCTTAATGTATTGCTGGTGCTCTAGAAGAGCTGGAGATGTAGGACATGTAGCATTCCTGTAGATTATACAGTAGTAAGCAGTGCCGCTGTAAATGTAGTGTTGACAGTCTATGACAGTCTTCTCTCTTGTTCCCATTACAAAGATCCAGACACCTGACTTCAAACCAGATAGTTTGATCCCTTTTTTCACCATCAGTGTGAAGTTAAACACAGACAACAGCTGCAGCACCACAGCTGCCCCTACATGTGCACAAACATGGGACAATGCACAGTCTGGTTACATTTGTTCAGTTTGAACATAAGGAGCTCACAAAAGAAATCCTTTTCTGAGACACACACCGTCAGGACCAAGCAAGTTAATTCTCAGCATCACATCTCCTTTTTTTGTATGGAAATGACAGTAAACCCTTGGGATGTATGGATACACATGGGCAAATAAAAGAAAAAGTTGATTTTTTTTAACCTTAATCTTGTCTCTGGATCCCCCTGCAAACACCTGTGTTCACATCCAAGTTCCTTGTGTCCACATCTCTATTGAGACAAGGCCAGCAGTTCAGCAGTGGCCTTTAGCTGAATGCAGCATGTCGTAAGTAAAGGCTGCACTATACAAACCTCAGTATTTCTAAAGCCTTAACTTGGAGTAGTTCCCATCCCACACTGTTCATGGCATTTCCACTTTTCCTCTAGTGTTATAAGAGCATATTCCAAAAACAAATATGCAATACAGAGCATGTAAACACAAGAAGCTCTCAGAATGAAAATGGATGAATCTCCAAGCCAAGGGCATGAGCACAGCATTGAGTTCTCACATGGCAGCAACTTGCAGTGTACAGTCCTATCTGGGTGTGCCTCACATCATCTAGAGCTCTTCAACAAACAGCCATAGGACCCTGTGTATCTGGTGGTTACTGGAGGTTGTGAACACTTTAATAATTGACAAGGTACCTTTAAGATATGGCAACTCAAAAGCAGGGTTTAGCCACTGGCTCAATGCTCTTCGAGGTACAACCATGTGAACAAGGTTAGCCTGTCTTGCTTGGGCTTGTCCAGGCTCCTCTAGCTTGTTTCAGTGCACCTCAAGAACTCAGTAAGTATTCAGTCTTGAGAAGTCTTGGGAAGAGGTGTGAAGACCGCAGATTGATTTCAAGAGGCCCAGTCGCGTGCTGCTACAGCTGCAGCGGGACAGCACACCACCCATGGTGATGCCAAACACTCCATTCATTTCAGAGCATTTCATCATAAGGCCTGCAGTACTCTTTTCAGAGGAGGGCACAGTGAAAACTGGAAAGGCAGAGATGCAGAGACTCCAATTTAAATACTTATTTTTTTCCCCTTTTGGAGTACTTGAAACACTCCTCAGACTACTTTGACAAAGTAGAGAAAGACAGAGGACTGAAATGGGTTGGGCAAATGGACAACCATGTACCTATGAAGGATCCCCAGGACGAGTCTACAAGTAACCAAGGATTATTCATTCAAAAGACAAGTGAAATGAAAGTGCTTTTAACCCTTATGCAGCAATGGAAGTATGGATACAGGAAGCATTAGAAAAAACGTTTGATAGAGGACCTCCAATAATCCAGCATGGTGCATCATGTCCTTGGTATTCAAGGATGAAATTCAAATTACAAAGCTGTGACTACAACAGAGTGCAGAGCTTTAGAGAAAGAAAAGAATGCAGAAGTCTTCAGTTTACAGGCTTGGGATAAGGACAACTTCACACAAGATTTTTCACAGTGCTTTCATTGTTTATGCAGATGTTGACCAGCCAGGACCAAATTGAAGGACTGAGTCACCAAGAGGTCAGTGGGTGACCCTGGGAATAAGCCAGGAGGTCAATGAGCCCTGGAGCTGTGCAATAAAGGGTCCTGATAATCCCAGATCTGAGGCCCAGCACCACAGTGAGATGAAGAGTTCCAATATAGTTTAAAAACAAAAGGTTGACAACTGCAAAAATTTAGCAAAAGGCATATTGGGCTTAAACAGATTTGTTACCTGAAGTAGAATAAACCAAGTCAAGCAAATTTTACTTCATACATTTGCTTTATCTCTTTATAGATTTCTCTGTTTGTACTCTTATGAATAATGTGCATTTTCCATTATACTGAATGTCACCGTAGTCAAAAACACCAGCCAGTAACTTCACCTTCCTGATTCTCACAGTTGAGAAGACATGGGTAGGCCATGTTAGCTGGAAGAAATTTAATAAAAACTAATGTATATTGTGGGGACTGGTAACTGAAAATGTTGTCAATTGAATAATAAGCATTGAAGGGTGAGAGCACATATAATGGCCAAGGAGGAAAAGTGAAACACAAAGTTGAGAGTTGGGGATTGATATTAGATGCCAATAGCTGTGTTCTCTCCCTTTGCTTGTGCCTCATTATAATTATTCCATTTATTTCCTTCTATAATAATCATTACAATAATGTTCTTCTGCAACTAAGACTTACCTGTGCTTTCTCAGTTCTCTTCAAACACATCAAATTAGGCTACAATTTTGATGAAATATGCCTTCTTAAAATATTCCTCCCACCTTTGTGAAACACCTTTTGAAAGATCTTATTTAGCAGCTTTGTGACTGGTGGCAGGAACTGCATCACTGTTGTCTCCACAGAAAGTCAGGCTTCCAACAGTCCCTCAACTGCTTCTCACCACACTTTGAGTACCACTCCAGGTGTGGAATTTCAAACTGGAAAATGGAAACTGAATGGAGAGAAACATGGGCAAAGTTTATCAAGAGTCAGATTGAGGATTTTGACTACAATGTAATGTGTTACATCAAAAATAAGCATATAAAAGAGTGCTACAGGACTGTTTAAACAGTTCCACCTGAGACAGAGTGATCGGCCTACAGGGGAAAACTCCACACCCATCCAGGACTGTTGTCCTTCAACAACAGGCAGTGATAGGGGCAAAAGTTAGGGAGCTGCCAGTCAGTGGGCACTGGAGCTGGGAACAGAAGTGGCCTTGTGTAACTGGGCAGGGAGGGTGGGACTCCCCTGGGACCCTCATGGAAAACATTTATAGGGGAACTTGTCAGAAAGACAAATCTGATTATTCAGTAATAGTCCGTGATTTACCCCCACCTGCCACATGCATAATGAGCCACCCGCACTGGGAAAGGAGCCCCCGCCCTGTGTGACCTGCCAAAAAACCTATAGTCAGAAGACATTAAAAAAAAACCATATTTCATCATGACGAGAGTCCCTTTCCAGCAGCTTGTTTCGGTCGTGAGCTAGTCACAATGCAAGCCAGCCAAGCGCAGCACTTCAAAAAGCCCTGTTTTTACCCACAAATCACAAGACTGGGAACTGACCACAGCCTATCCAACAGTTTGTATTAGGGACCACACTTGTCTTATTTAGGCACAACAAATCCATCTTGGATTACAGGGATGTCTGTTTTAATTCACAGAAGCCAAAAAGTCAGGAATGCAAAGTGATCATCATTATAGAGATGGCCAAAACCCACAAACTTATTTTAGAATGTTACTGGCTCACAGTAACTAACATGACCTTTCAAAACCTTAATATCGGTATTCGTGGCCCAGATATTCCTGTATTATTCACTTAAAATTGGGAAACAGTGAAAAATTGTCTCAGTGGTCTATCTTATTTTCATAGCACTTTACTAGTTACACTCCAACCTTACAGTACAAATAGGAAGTACAAGCAACAGAATATTTCATGTTATTTTATAAAAATCCCTGGAGAATAATTACTAGTAGTACTACCTTTTTGAATCTCTCCTTACTTGACATGCAGGAATTCTGGAACATCATCATCATTATAAAACCACTCAAAGGGACTCAAGATCAATATTTTTGTTGAGACATTTATCACATGAAAATGTAATGATATGCACGTGGTTATCAGAAGCTTGTGCTATGCAGAGTTTCTGCAGCAGACCATACTGCACTCTGGCACTGTGTAAACATAGCAGAAGTGTGCAAGTCCACATCAAAAACCTGTGTGTTTCCGCATGTTGGAATTTACAGCTGTGGACAGATCTGGCTTGGAATGCTGACATGAGGTCAGTGTGACAGAGGGAGGGCTTCTTCTGTGGGCTCTGAGTTGTAGAGCAGCCAGAAGATCACACACCGCTTTAATAACCCTGGTTACATTTGGCACCGTTCATACATGGTGATTTTGTCAGGAAACCTCAGAAAACCTTCGCACAGCTGAGATCCCTAGATGCTGCCCATTTTTGGTATGGATTGACATTCTTCATGGTAAACCCCATTATTTACCTACTCACTTCCGTATTTATCTAGCAAACACAGTAGGCTGAGGCCTGTTCAAAATAGCCTTGTTACTATGCAGTTGCCACAACCATCAAGATGGTTGTGGCAACTGCAAGTTGGTCTCTTAATCTATTCATACATGTGGAAATACAATGGAAAGGGTGTTATTAGGACTTCCAGACTGACTGTCACATAATTTTTATTCTGTGATACTTATATTAGACATTTCTGCTCCAGTTGCTAAATCACTTTCCACATTTTTCCTCTCAACATTCAGATGCGATTCATAATTGCTTTTAACATTCCTGGAAAACCACAACATCATGCATTTCTAAACACATGATTCAAATGTACAAGTGGAATTTATTATTTCATGTATTGTTCAATGTCAAGAAGACTGAGTGACAGGTACAAGCCCAGAATCCTTCATTAGCCAACTGATTTTGCCTTTTACTGTTCTTATATTAATGTTCCACTACACATCTGGAAGTAAAACCCTATTGAGTGGAGTGCAAGGCAGGTAAGAACCACCTAAGCTGCCATCTAAAAACAATGTGGAAACTGCTGGGACTGAGATTGGCCTGTCCATCATCCACGCATGGAGTCCACAGTCTTTCTGACCACTCTGCTGTGGAGAACTTGGTCAATTATTTCCATCTTCTGAAGGACAGCAGACAGAGACTCACCAAGCAGCATTTAGCAGGGAGAGATGGAGAGCCACCCCAGCACGATCTCACAAACACACTGACATTTCAGTCCATGTGTGATGTCGGTTTGCATAACGTTTGTCTTGGTGGCCCAAAAAGCTGCCCCATGTTCATTCACACCATAAATGTTATAACCCCCACCCACGCACCCAGCCTGTCGTCCAAACCTCATTTGTCTTTGTCATGAAAAGTTTGCCCCAATACCCAAGAAACTATTACTTTTATTCTTAAATCGAAACCATTTCCAGACTGGCATAAATTTACTGAGTAAAAATCACACAGAACTATTAATAACATGATTCTATGCTTGATGATTAAGGTGCTCTTTGTTAAATCAGTTCTCCCCATTATCAGGTTTCATAAAGTGCCATTATCAGTCTGTGTAAGACCAAGATGTGTAATGGATAGCAAATGCAACAATTTTCACATTCACACTGAAACACTAAACTTATTTGACATTAAGGAGTGTGTGTGTACAGTAGGCATAATTTAAATGGAATTTCAAAGTGGAAAATGGAGCAGAAACATGGGCAAAGTTTATCAAGAACCAGAGTGAGGACCTTGACTACGATTTAATGTGTTACTTTAAAAATAAACAAATAAAGGAGTGCTACAGGGCTGATTAAACATTCCCAAAGTTACACCTAAATTATTTGTTTGGTTTGGGTCTTTGCTGAAGGTGACTTACATTTGGTTTATGTTCTGCATTATGTCAGCAATTTATCTAGCTGGTTAATTTTTACTGCATCAAGTTGCCTAGCAGTACAATAGTATGCAGGGGGTTCAAGTCTGATAGCCCCCCTCCCCCACCCCCCACCTGCAAGGCAACAGTTCTAATCGCTATGCTACATGCTGTTGAGCAACCAGGCAGGCAATTATTTAAATTTTCCTTTACTTTCTTTGAATCCACAATGAAACAAAAACAAACACTAAAATATGAAAATAAAGACACAGGCACACAATAGAGGGTCATATGAACACAAACAGATGGTATACATTTCTAGAATCCTCATGCGATATACACATCCTTGACTGTGTTCATTTGTATTTTTCACCCCATGTTTGCTTTTACAGGTGCTTTTACAGAGTGACATGTCCAGATAACTGAAATCAGTGGTACAAATTGTTGAAGTTTGGATAATTCAATGTCCATATAGCACATGTCCATATAAAGGAGGATGGATGTACTATAAACAGTAAATCAGGTCAGGATAAAAAAAATGAAAAGAAGCATTTTTGGGTCACGTAGCTACTGGCGTACCCTTGCTCAGTCTCATGTTAAGAAGCTGAAATCTAGCTGCTGTTTTTTAACAAAGTAATAACCCCAAAGGATGTCTGATACTCAGCCATAAGTTACAGCCAGAAGACTTGGAAAAGACTAGCGTTGAAGTGATTGGATGCAGGTATAAAACTCAGCTCTGCAATTTTTGGGCAAAATTTGGGTTCACTTAACATTTTGTAGCCTTCATTTTGAAAATGAAAAAAATAATTGGGACAAGGTGAATGTTTCCAGTCTAAATGTTACATTTTTTGTCAACATGGGAATTGTTCAAGTGCAAGGCAGTCAGCTATCAAAACAAAAATGGAGTGGAGTCCTGTGGGACATAAGATCCTAGAAAATGAGAAGAGGATGAGCAGAAGGTTTTAGAGGTTCTCTAAATCCCAGACACCTCCACCCAGCCCCTCACTGGCAAACAATGATTGTAGGTATCAGATGTAACAGATCCTAATATACATAGAAGACATTTCTCCATGTCTAAGGAGGTTCTCAAGTGTTAACTGTATTAAAGCTATCTAAATCCTCAAATCCAACACACAATGTTGTGGTTGTATTCCAAGGCCATTTAAAATGACCAATTATGCTTTTACTGGACCAATTTAGGGTAAATAGCTTGCTCACTATGGTCGGAAGTGAAATTCAAACAAAGAACCTTCACAGTACAAGCCAATAGCTGTAAATATTTTTCTTCTGTTCCACAACTGCATCACTTGCATTTTAACAAATTTGACAATTTCATTTAAATAGAACAGAACTCATGGCTGGGCCACAATAATCTGCCTGCTCATCAGTCCTTCCAAAATACAGAAAATGTAGGTGAGAATATTTTGCTCTTGTATTTATCTGTATAGTTATTCCTCCATACTTCATGGATCTTCGAAGTATATTTATTTATTCATTGTTACAAAACAGCACAAATTTAGCAAAATGTTTAACAACAACTTAGTTAAATAGTAAGCATTTCAGGTCATATTTAAGTGGTCCAAATGACACAATCTATCCTCCAAATGATATTTTCTTTGTCCTTTTTTAGGAAACATATTCCATTCCATTCATGTTCTTGTAAAAGTACCATGAAATTGAACGTTTTATAAAGGAGTTATTTGACATTGAGTTTCCTGGTTTGTTTATTTATTTACTCTTACTGCACTAAATATAACTTGGCGTAACTGATGACAGCAGTCAACTTTACATAATAAGCTAAAGTGGCCATAGGGGTCAGACCAAATTTCTTAGCATTCTTATTATATATTAAATCAAAAACCTTAACCTTCACTGCTGCGTTAATTTCCTGGGCAACAGAGGTTTCTTCTGCATGGCCAAGAACATTGAATACATCGAAACACACACCTCGAACACACACATCAAACACCTGGTTCGACATCACACATGGAATCTGCTTTGCTGAGAACAAATGCAGAAAGCATGACTCCAAATACAGTGCCACCCTTTGAAATGTTAATAAACACAAACAGCAAATATTAGCACAAAATGAACATTTAAGGCTGTAAATAAAAACACTGTCATTAGCTTTTATTACAAAAAAAAATAAATTTTGAACAGGAAAATTTTATTAGTTTGAGGATTGCCAGGTTAACGGGTGTTTGTCATCATGTTTGTAAATCAAACAATAATGAGATCACATTTCGCTGGATTACAGCGAAAACCTAAAGCATGTCTGAAGGGGAGCTGGACCACCAGAGCATCAACAATGGGTAAGAAACTTCAAACCAGATCAAAGCCCACTCCACACAGGTTCAGAAGTTTTAATGTGACTGGCTGCCATGATCAATGCCTTCTAAACGGGAACAATGACCATGATGACAAGATGGAGACCCCCACCATGCTGCACACACCCCTCATTCTATTATCCATCCTCAATGGGGTTTAAAAAAAAAGAAAAAAAGTAATGTTCTTTGTCAAAGGGCTGCAGTGTTGAAAACCCATTGGCAGGAAAATATGTCTACACTGAACAGAGGCAGAAACACATTGGATGTGCACAGTTGCAAAAGATTTACTCTGTTAGTGTACAACTTCATAGGCTATGATGGTAATGAAATATCACTAGGAAAAATGTGCTGGACATATCAAGACAATATGGTAACACGAGAAAAGACTGATCCGTCAGTGTTTCAACTCATTTAAAATATTCACAGGTTACAATAAACAAGGTGGTAAATATGGTTAGGTATAATCTAAAATCTCAAAAGGACAACTGCCCTTCTTTGGTAGTTACCGTCTTGGTGCGTGTTCCTTCGCCAACAACCTGTGTTTGGGGTACATTAGTCATCCCCCTGTTTCACTTCTGAGGAAATCATTAAAGAAGTACATTTATCTACTGTGTACCCCAGGGGTGCTCTGACCCAGTTCTCCTCCGTCTCAGGGACTGCACTGCCTGAAGCTTCAATATTAATGGCTATTCAAGATGTCTTAGGTATGGCAAAGCCAGGCAGAAAGTGAAGACAGTAAAATGCATTATGCACTGGACTGGGAAGTGGACGGCATGAGAGTGCAGCCAGTGTAAGTGAAAGAGGCTGCTCAAGATGTCAGGTGTGTGGGTGCGAAAGGAAGTGTATGAGTGTGTGGGTGTGTGCGTCTGGAAAAGCAAGAGGGCGGTGTCCTGCTACCAAAACAGTCCTGGCCTGTCTACTATCAGTTTACTTCTGAAAGCTATCACTTCCTTGCCATTGTTTGCTGAGACAACAGTTGTACTGGGACTAATCTATGGGTTTGAATGCCTGTGGGGGGCAGCTTAGGGGGTCGACAAAGGCAGCAGCGCATTCCGAGGTCAGGCAGTGGGTGGCTTCAGGCTTGCTAGGTGAGACATGCCTGTCGCAGCTGCACTGCACAGCCCACAACACATAGGGGCATATAAATGGTGGTGAGTTTGACCCAAATCGCAACTACCATCTTACACACACCATGTGTCTGCACCACTTTGCAGGTTTTCTGGAGCTTTACCACAAATGACGCAAGGCCATAAAGGCAATTTAAACCTCACATCCTCTGAAAAGGTAAACCAGCTTTTCTGTACCTTAGTTGCTGCATGTCAGCGTCTTCTCATTCTGCCTGATGTTTTGCAGATGCCAGATCTGCCCATCCTTAAACACCCGCATCCCCCCCCATTTCCACCACAAGGATCCCCAAAGGCGTACCCTTGAAGAACCACTGCAGCGCTTTGATCTGAAGCTGGAGGAAAGATGGGGAGAAGTGGGTATTCCATGGGATTGGGACCTGCTTTGGAAACATGGGGACCCAGAACAACAAGGCATGGTCAATGAACATTTAAATTTCATCATTGGGGTGGTAATATCTGGGTGTGAAAATAAGAAAATATCCTCAAAATTAACATTTTGTCCCACAGTTGAAGTGTAAACTTCCAAGATGGAAAGTCTACACTTTCTTTGTGAGGAAGCAGCTTTAAACCTCTATTAAAGCCTAGTTTCCTGTCAGTGCTGGTTGGCTGCACCTTGTTATTACACTGGTGTTTTTACATGCACAAATTCTTGTTTGATTATAGATCTGTCGAGTCTGAAAGCAACTGCAGTGATAGCAAAACACAAAACTGATACTGGCTGGGAGACCCATTGCCTCCTGGATGCAGTATATCTGGACCCGTAGCAGTAGTGGTGTATGAAGGTGGGAGGGTTGTGCTGGGTGCCACACAGAAAGAGGGCATCATGGTTATAATGAAATGATTGCTTGCAGAGAAATTCTACACACAAAAAAGTCTATGGGTGATTTGGGCAACAAAAATAGGTGGAAACATGCAATAATTTAATGGCCAAGAGTGGTAACCAAAAGAGATGAATAGTAAAATTGTTCACATAGAATGATAAATACATTGTGACAAGAGACAGAAGATAACAGAACCAGGGTTGTGCCACAAATGCTTTTATACTCCAAGCTCTCCAACAAAATGTGACCAAATGGCTTGAGGACACCAAATGCGAAGTAAGATGTACAGGGACTGGGCAACCAAATGTTACAAATACAAAAATACAACAACTCACCTCTAAAACGGAAACATAATTAACAAAGCATTAACACAATACACTCACGGGACAGGATGATGGGAAGGGTGCACCATCCTGCCACAGCATAATAAATAAATTTATGTGTTCAATGGGAACTAAGGGTTTGTGGCTGAGCTGTTCTTTGTGGCATGTAAAAGAGCACTTTTGGCATAACATTTTCCTAAGTTGCCGGCAGTTACAATATAAAGTGGCACGAGCCAATTATGTGCACATAGGAGCTTTCCGTGAGGGTCTGAGGGAGTGTTTTTGCATGCATCTGTATAAATACAAGAAATACAATAAAAGAAAGTGTAACAGTTTAGTTCAAACTCTTTACCTGTTATCAGTATTAATCAGATTAAGTGGTATTTATGGTTATTACTGTAACTGTGGGGGTATTGTTGGGGTGCCAAAGAAAAGATCCACACATAGTGTCAAATACCTTAGGTGCACCCCTACCTAACAGTGAGATGAGAAAGGCCCATAAATGAGAGAACCACAGCCCCAGAAGTGGAAAAACCAGAACGAGTCCTTCCCAAAAATAGCTGCAACAGGAAGATTCCAAAGCAACAAAAGGGACAATCAGAAAATGGAAAGAGCGTAGAAATGGGATAACTCAGACTTTCCTTCCCCAACATCTTGAGTGCACTTCTAAATGATCCCGAGACCCAGCAAGCGAGTGTGCAGCCAGACGGATGGCTTTTTGCATGGCTGCACAGCCAGAGCTTTGCTATGGGTTAATTATGAAGAAGCCACAGGTATCCCAACACAGCGGGAAGGAGCCCAAGAAAAGGAAGGCAGCACAGCAGGTCTTCCTTAAATATTTACCAAGCCTCAGCTCAGAATACCCCTGGATGAGCCGGACTGGGCCACACGTCTGGCTTCTTCTTGCCACCCATTACAACATGCTCAGACAGGGTGGGAAGATCGAGTGAGCCTTTGTTGAGACATTGCTCACATATTCTTTACATTGACTTACAGGGAAGGTCTCTAGCAGTTTCCTTGACTTAGTTTAGACAATACAGGGCTCGAGCAGACAGGACTCCCTGCAGACACCCTTGAACAACCACCTGAACCCAAGCGAAGTTAAGGACATTAATACGCATACAGCATGTCACTGTTCTACTTCGTGCTTAAAAGAAAAAGATATATAGATGTATAAGTACATAGGTTGGTAGATGGATAAATAAGTAAGATACACACAAAGATCAGATACACAGGGTTAGTGCCTGATCAATTAATTGACCCATACAACTTATGTAACCATCTCCACAAATGTATAGTGTCCATCAAAATGACAAACTCTTTTTACCTTAATTTTGGCTTTTTCTGTGAAGTGACTAAAACTCCTATAGGCAAACGATCCGCACTGTTACCAGACTGTGACAACCGTTTGTCCGACATTCGCAACACCACCATTTATGTCATAACCTTTTGTTCCCAAAGCGTTCACTCAGAACACAGCTCTCCGGGTTCCTCACACTAGAACTGAGATGAAATCATGGATGGCTGATGGGTTAAATAGAAAACAGAAAAGCGCAGAACACAGGAGTTAAAATAATTTGGATGTGCAAGCCATGTGTTATTTTTGAGTATGGAGCCCATCCTTGACAAAAAAAGTTTGCCATAAATGTAATACTGTCATCAAGCTCAAGACATGTCTCCACTAAGGTAGGCCAACTATAGCAGTTCAAAGTGAAAACTCATGAAGGAATGCATTTCTGCTCAATTCGTGTCCAAGTCTGTTATGGTCAGTGGTGTTTTGCCTGAAGAGCACCTGAAAGACTCATCAATATTGACTGTAGTGTTTGAAGGTCTCACCTTTGTCCTGCATTCCTCGCCAAATAGTGCTCACATCTACAAGGATTCCTTGTGACTGATGGGTCAGACCCCTCTATCCCACATGGAACACAGCTTCACAACCACTACAGTTATCCATATTTTGTTCCACAATGAAGACTGTCGAGAACTACTAGAGCACACAACAGAGGTAAAGTGGAGAGATAGAGGTGAGGCCTCAAAGCAGCCTTCCACGCTTCCATCCCAGTCTATCCATGCTCCTGCGCATCAACACCATGATCTCTGGCATGTCCACACCTGCCTACAAGTTTTAATTAAAAACAACAAAGCAAATTCAATTCACTCCACCCCCACTATGACCCATCACTGAATTCCTTAGTTACTTTCCCTCTTGCTTGACTTCTGCTCATCATGAAGACATTAACCATCCAGAGACCACAACTGTGCATGTATCCCCATCAAGTAAATTTAGTTCTTCACGTGAGACAGACACAAATGTGTATTATATATACCACACACAGCTAAACTAGTTATCCAACCATGATTTTACTGTGCTTCTTCATTATTAACCAGACCAGCAATCTATGTTCTGTTGTAAATGTTGTAATAACGTAAAAGGAGCTCCAGCACAAAGTGTTCAATAGCATCAGTAAATATCTGGATGTTTCAATGATCTGTGAGCAATGCCATCCTCTACAAAAAAGTTTGCTGAGCAGCTCAACAACGACCCCTCATGCATACCAAGCACCAGTGTCCCTGCAAGGTGGTGATGAGGAGGTTAAAAATTAAACATAAGCCTCAGAATATTTATGTGCTATAGTTATATGTAGTTAAAACAAGTGCCGTTGGGAGCAGATCCCCCTCACACCTTGAGCAGGGCTGTTCCTCTGCGTGTCACCATTCAACATGGCCCCAAGCTACATCCTAAGTTGGATGGCAAGGGGAAGAACTTTACATATTAAAGTTTTGGAAAAACGATCTCGCGAAGGAAGGATTGGACCAAACACCCATACGCACATAGCCAAACCCTACTACTTCTGTCCCACTGGTGCCATTTTCATAAACCCACTTCCATTCCACCTCCCTTTTGCTCATGAAATCCCAGCAGAGGTGTTCAATAACCTCACTGGAACCCTCAAGCAGACTCCAAGCCCCAACGGACAGTACACCAAGCATCTTTCCAATTGCTCCAGCTAGTCTAATACTTCCAACTCCTGAAAAACAAAACACGACGTGGGATAAGCCAACAGAAACTGTCATACGGTACACAGAAGTGTGGCTATTTGCAGCAGACTTTAAATAAACAAAATGAAGGAGTCACAGGTTCTCGGAAGTCACATCAAAACCTGTTACTGTGTAACTGTGCTGTGATGTGTGCCCTGCAATCTCTCCTACCTGAGGCCTAGACAAAACATCTGCAGAGGGTTTTCCTTTGTTCTGTGAGCAAAAAAATTACAAGGATGAAAAAACAACAAACATTTCAAAACAGGAGACTCAGAGAGGCCACAAATCTGAAATTAAAGAGCTATCAAAGTTGCTCAGTGTGAAAATTTCACCAGCTGGATGCACATTCCATTCAGCCTTGTAGGGGGCAGGACGCTACGTCTAGAGTGGTAGACTGACGGCCAAACTTCTGTGTTGAACCCCTGGAGCAAACAATACAAGATAATTTACCAAGCCCTCCTCCCACGCATGCCCCTCTACACCTGCACAAAGAATTTCCCCAGAACTTGTCCACCATTGCCAGTCATTCCATTTTAACTAACAGAATTAATATACTATAAAATATAATGTATACTATATATACTATAATATACAGAATACCAATAATGGTATTCCCAACACTGTATTTCTGCACTTACAAAGATGCACACTTGTAATGCACGTAGCTATTTACCAACATACATGAACCTGAGGTCAGTGTTCCCCAACACAGTACAGTAGTCAACCTGAGTTTTCAATACCAACCGCACATTTCTTTAGGTCACTGGCAGTTTTGCCCATTTAAATCTACTTTTATAGAAGTGTTCAAGCACAACGTTAAGTGAATTACTCAAGCTGAAGGCAGAAATGGCCCAGCAAGCCACTTGCCACCTGTCTCCTGACTTCAACAAAGCCTTGTGGTCACAAATTGTTAACCACTTGACCACCCTTTGTGCAGATTTCATTTTCAACCCTGTGAGTAAATGTATTGAGCTGTGCAAGACCGCCTGGAAAGCAGGCCTCCGGAGCCCTTGGACCCATTAGGCCAGTGTTCACAATACTCTCCTGCCACATGAATTTTGCAGGAAACCTGCCAAACTGAAGGATAAAATGGTCTGGGATCGTTTCCTCAGGTACAAAAGCATGGAACAAGGAAGATTCCATCAACAGCTCTGTACTGTAGATTACATCGGCTTTTCAGTTTAGCTATCGTGAATTTATTCTGTATGAAGATAAGGATTGTAACAAACAGGGTTGTAACACTAAATTACCCATTTGTTCACGTAAAGCTATACTGAAGTAATTTGCATTACATTATCCTTCATCTACATTTAATTTCTTTAATAAAAACAACATATTTTTTATATGCTGCTGCTGTTACTTTGATGGAAACAGTGAGAGATTAGCCTGTAGCCCTGTACCATCACAGGCTACCGTGGTTCTTTTAAACTCACATTTCCAAAACGCACCTCCCTTCATTTCAAAAATCCGCAATCTGCAACAGCAAGTTTTTGTTCACTGAAGTACGATGCTGGTATTTCTGGACCAGGACTAGAATTTGGAAATTGAGGCATTCAATATCCTTCAGATCATGTGATCATTGGTATTAGAAAGGAATTTATAAGGAGTCTCAGTAATTTGGAAAACAATGTGGATTCCTCAGTGATAAAACAGATAAAACAGCCTTTTCATTCCACATTTCCAAATTACCATATGAAGCAAGAGGAGAAATTAACTTTTACAGTGGTTTTCTTCAAAAATCCCAATGAAATAACACATTTAAATTACCTGTACACCATTTTCAAAGACATGACCCACAGCTAACATGTTCAAACAGTTACAAGGCAAATAAAGAAATTATATCAGAAACAAAACATGTTGCTTGTATAAAGGGATACTGTTTATTTTTGTGCTGCTAGCATATAGCAAACTAAATATTATGGCATTTAACATGTCTGACAACTGCACTGCTTCAATCCAGCAGGTTATTTATGTTACTAAAATCATACTGGATTTGAATATAGCCTCCAGCTCCTGTTTTTAAAAAAGCTCAAACTGTGCACTAAATATTTGATGTACTGGTTGGATTGTGTCGCCATTGTTTACCATAACAAAAGCAAGCTGGAATTTGGAGGATTCATTTCACTGTGGAGTCACATTTGTGTTCATATCAGGCTCAGTGCCATGGGGGGTAAAGCCTGTGTACCTTTAAAATAATAACCACATGTTGTCTGTATTTGTTCTTGTGCTGTTGTGCCATTATTCCGGTCAATTTGGTAGACCCAGGCAAGGCATACAAAACAACTCTTGCGCAAATGACATTTAACAGATGCTGGAAACAACTGATTTGTTCTGGAGTATTTGTCCTGCAAAAACCTTTTAATTAATGTTCTAATTCTGGACAATCAATTTCTGCAATTATGTACATGCAAACATATTACAAACAATGAATTATTTCCTCTGAATAGTTAATTATACTCCAGGACCAGTATTACTGCTCAAAACTCACATAAGCAGAGAAAATAAATCAGAATTCTTCAAAAAAAAAGTCCTTTTCAAATGGGCATATTTACATCTTCAGTTGTTATAAACCTGTTATTCAGAGCTCAAAGTGTAAAAAGTGCCGGTGTTGGAATGTTGGCGTGTTCATCACTTGGTATCAGCAAACTTTACTCAATTTTCAGTTTCTGCAGTGAAAAGAACACTAGATGATATTGCTGATGTTCACAATATACATTTCTTTAATAAATTGGACACAAATTAAGAACATTAGGAAAGCAGCTCATGAGCCAACTTGCAGTGCAACTCGGTGCACCCTGGGTAATGAAATGTAGCTGTGGACAGTGTTTTACTACAGCAGTTTTACTGGGATGGCAGCTCAGCCAAAGAATCTGTTCATTCAGGGGAGAAAACACCACTGAGAAAGTTCCCATTGTCCAAAAAGTAGAATGTACAAGCGTTCCTACTGCAAACTGTTTGTGCCACTTATTGAACAAAACCATACTTTCTAAATATGATAAAAAATATTAGTGGTCCTTGTCAGCTCAGTGACACCTGAAATAACCTTGAGCCACACAGGCAGGTTATGCTGCCTGGTGAAACCTGCAGCCCAAGGAGTAAAGAGAAACAAGTGCCTCACAGCATGCATTTTGCAGCAGTTGTGTATCTGTGTGTGTGTGTGTGTGTGTGTGTGTGTGTGTGTGTGAGAGAGAGAGAGAGACAGAGAAAGATATGCTTTGAGGGGGAGGTGTACTGCAAAGCTTTGGCAATAAAGAAAAAGGCCAACTTAAAATGAGCCAAATTCTCATGCCTCTATGTTTATACTGTTTTATCACATGCATCTGGTTTTGAAGTATTCTACTTGTATGAAATGTCAAGAAGGGTGACTTTGTACCAAAATTAATTCTATAAAAGCAAACACAAAAGGTAAAGCAGAACCAAGTACAGGCCACGTAACAGGGTTAACCACCTCTGTTTCAAATGGACCGTTTCATCTGACAAACAAAATACCAAACATTGCTATAAGGTGACAGTCATCTCCCACCCAGCTGTGCCAACATCATTTTGTAGGAACACAGGGATTAAGAAGATTTAAGAGCTGCTTGTGCCAGCAGGTAGCCATCTTTATACCTTATACACTTCAGTAAAACTGAAATGCTGCATTTGTCTGACCCTCAAGCTTTTAAAAACATTCACAAACTAGGCTAGGTGCACACAACATAGGAAAGACTGAGGGTCCAAGGCTAAATCACTAAAATCAGAAGAGACATCCTGTGTTTCAAAGGCTTCCTATTGTCTGGTTTACATACTACATGCTTACTGTCCAACAACAGCAGCCTGGCTGAGATCCAAGAACCGATGCACAAGAAAATATTTAAAAAAAAAAAAAAAAAACACGTTACACAACAATACTGTAATGTCTTTTCCATATTTATAAAAGCAAACTGACACTCAATTTGCAATATTCAATTTGCATGCGTGCTAAAGATGAGTGCAGGCAAATAACTAATGTTACAAACAACATTTCTATGCACCAGCAAGCACAACAGCTAATCAAATAATTGCTTGACAAAGAAACATGAATTTGCGCTTTGGCAAAAACAAAACAATTGACACTTTACAATACTTTCATAAACATCAGATATTACTCAAGCCATTATGATGGTGACTTATTCAGAATATAAATGGAAATTCTACACTTCATAACAAAACTCTACATGAAAAGTATATTTTCAACTGTGCAGTTTGTAACTTGGTGATTTTCAGTTTACTGCCACTGGTGTTTTCTTAATCTTTTCCTTCACTTAGATTATGGACCAGTTTCTGTCAGATTTTACCCGGATTATGAGACTTTTTCATATTATACCATAAATCTGCTTCCAACATACTGGCTGGTTCAAAATCTTAATTCAACTGTAAATTTAATTAATGTAACAGTTTAATTGCCATTTGCTGTTAAAAATTGCCTCCACTTAATGAAGTTTTCCATTTTTAGCTTTCTATTTATTTGCATTCACTGCACAAAAAACATTTACAAATGTATTTTTAAAGGAAAGAATAGCTGCAATGCACGGCTGTGTAAAGAACCAAAGCTCACCAGGAGCCAGATGTGGCGCAAAATCAGGAGCTTAATGCCTCTAACATCTTATGAACATGTGAAAAGTGAACAAAAGTATGAGTTTGGGTTCTGGTTTAAAATTCAGGTAAAACGCAAGTTCATTAGTCCTGTCAAAGCTGCTGCACTTAAAACATATGCAAGGTGGCAGAACGCATTTTACTAACACGTATAAAAACAAGAGCCGAGCAGTTTTTGCCACAGACAACCCATTTTTATGTGCCAGATCGTACTGAGAAAAAGCTGATGAAATTTCAGTGAGTCGCCACAGACAGCAGGACGGCGCTCAGAGCCTGGCCACTGCAACTCCACCTCTTCCAGAAAGGCCCCTGCAATCGGCATCTGCTCCCAATGCCGTCCGAAGCCTGAATATGCAGTACATTGTGGGCTCTGAATAGCTGCCAAAGTCTGTCAAGCAGCAGCTGAAGATCGAGGGAACTGGCTTGCTGGCAGAGAGAAACTGCAGCAGAAAAAGTCCAGCCTCAGCCAAGGGACTGGAGGGCCCTTCAGTAACTGCACTGTGTCTTGTGTTGCCTTTAATGAGGACATTTTGGAAGTTTTTTTTTTGTTGTTGTTTTCCTCCCCTCAGCTACCAGCTAGCTTATTTTATAGTAGACCCAACTATATCTGCTTTTATAACTGCATTTGTAACTATAAACACTAGTTTCCATTGTTCAGCACTCTGTTTCCCTGGTGAGTGATATATAAAAATTTACTGAATTAAACTGAATTGAACCAAACAGGATTGAACTGTCCTGAGTTCAGCTGAATAGAATCAAGCACAGCTGAACTAAACTGACTTCAATTGACTTGAATTGATGTAAATCTACTGTATGGTTCTTGCACTGTGATGAAGACCATCTCTAGGATTAGGTCTTTATGTCCATGCACAAGCTGCTATTACAGGAATTATTGGTAGAGTTGAAATGACACTCAGAAACAAGGTTTTTAAATTTAATAAAGTACAAATTTAATAAATTGACACACCTATCCTAACCACAGACCACCTGTGATTTCCTAATACATGTTTTCTGTGTTTCACACTCGCGGTAAACAGATGTCAGTGATGCTGACCACTAGTGTTCAAGGTGGTCATTTGAGTTCAAGCCTCAAAGCTTTGTCAACTCTGTGCCTCCACCTGTCACAGCAAAGTTCATCCAGAACGATTTGGCAGCTCCCGTTCAAAGCCTTTCAGAAGAACAGAGGAATATTTACACCTTTGTTTCTCCCAGGTAGAAAATCTTCGTGGTGTCCAGGGTGCCAAGGATCATGGGTGCAAGAGCCTGCTCCCCACATACCGCTAGAATGACCCATTTGCAGTTTCCTTGGAAATAGAATGTCTGCTAATTGTGGCAAGTAACACCTGCTGGAAATACCAGGTTTCAAAGCCAAGGGCAGCAAGATGTCATATTTTATTATTTTTTTAATAGATTGAAAAGCATGCGTGCTTCCATTATAGCAGCATGTTAGAGGAGAAATACTATGAATTCACCCTGTGATTCCCTGCATTTCAGACAGATTCCAGCAACTCCTACATACTTACATTCTTGGCAACGGGATGAGAAGCGCCTGGCATCAGTTTGGCTGCCAAGTCGGACACCAGAGGTACAGGGGGTCCCCTTCCTCCTGGTTTAATACGAAGCTGGCATAGCAGCAGCCATTATAGTGGGACATAAAATATATTCAAACAAAGAACCCTTTCTGATTTCTTTCATGACATTTGTCATGCAAACGTGTGTAAAATTGTGCCAAAGTTGAGACTTCAGGCAACACTTTATATACCAAGTGTACAGACACACACACACACACACACACACACCAACTATTAAAAAAGTCATTTAAATCCCTAGATTTCATGTCAATCTAACATGACTTCACAAACTCCTTAAGAAAAGCATCCAAGGCCACAGACAACATGAACGAGCGCCGTGAACAAAACGAAATTTAAGCTTATCTGCCTATGTATGGCCATGACAGAAAAGATGTAAAGATGCCTCATAACATTAAATATGAAAAAAAAGTTCAAAGATATTGCACATTGTTAGCAGTGAATCGTTTAATATATAATAATATTTTATAATTACCAATGAAAACTGGAGGATAAAATGTTTTTGCCCTTAAAATCTTGAATTCAACCTTGGAGGCTGTACCTGGTACCATGTTCACGAGGATGAAACAAACAGACTACTGAACACTAAAAAAACAGGATGCTTTAAGCCATTTGATGAAGATGATGAAAGCTTTGGGAAAGGTTGCCTGATATTAGAGATATTCTGGTCTGGTGTATCTGGTTAATATTAATAGGAAAACCATAGCTAGAAAGCAGCTAGCAAGCAATAAAACTGACTATACTGACACATAATAATTAACACCACTAAAGATGAACTTTGACAACCTGCATACATAATTTTACTCGGCAAGATATACAAATAGTTCAACTTTAACTAAGTAAATATATAAATCCACAAAGACAAAAATGTATTTTTTTTTTAAAAACTGCCGCTGTATATATAGTATTACCTTGATCGTAGACATCTTGTAGCATTGTTTTTATTTTAGCCTTCAGGAGTTTATCATAATATTTTATGAATTTTTTATTAAATGACAAAATTTTTTAAAGCTTTTTTGGAATTTTATACTCATTATCCATATAATATACTGTTTACTGGGTTTGGCCATTATTATGATTGCTATTATTAAAGGTATAACTAATCAATTCTGCATGATGTTGTGCAGGTTTTTATGGAAAATACTGCATTAATGACCTCATACCACCATTTCATTAAACTCCATTTCTCAAGAATGCATCTGAAGCACTAACTGAGGTGTTACGCTTTCCCCCCCTTTCAAATCAGTTCACTGCTGATCACTGACTGTGGGGGGTAAATAAAAACAAATTCTAGATGTAGAATCTAGAACTCAGTTCCTGGAAGGTTGAAAGTAAAAACATTTTTCATTCAGCCAGTCCATTAATTATTTCATTACCACCATCATTTTAATGCTGTACGTAAGAAAACATTCAACTTGGTCATCTGAAGATTGCAGCAGTTTTATCATGGATCTCAAGGAAGGTTTTTCCCTCGTATTTTGGAGGAACAGCACTGGTAAAAAGGAGACGACTATAACAGGTACCTGGACTTTTTAAGGCAGTGAACTGGTCCACATAGAAATTAGTGCAAACAAGTACAGTTACTGCACACATAACCCATGAAGATGTGAAACAGAGCCCCTGCTTTGAGGGTCATGGGTGGAGTGTGGCGGAGCTGTCAGGATCTGCCTACCTTCTACACAGTGCTCCACATCCTCCAGGTTGCGCAGCGTAATCCTCATCAGGCTGGAGTTAAGCATGAGCTCCCTCTGAAGCATCGGCCACGTGTGCTCCGGGGCCAGGTTGAGGAAGAAGATGCGCGTGTCACCAGTGGACACTTGGTTATCGCAGATCCCCGGGTCCCCGAAGCCTCCGACCATCACCTTGTTGCCGCCGTCCAGCAGAATATCACCATTCACCACCGACTTGCCTTTCAAGTAGCGCCACACCCTCACCTTGGACAGACAACAATGGTAACCAGTACAATTCCACCTAATGGTCACAGCTGTCTTTGTCTTCCTCATAACTGTTTTGATATCATTAATATTTCATTATTATGAAGTGACATTTGGCAATCTTGGCATGAACTTGCTCTTCAGTCACCTGAATCACATGTCTTTGGACTGTGGGAGGAAACCCAGGCAAATAGAGAGAACATGTAAACACCACACTGAGCTGGATTCAAACCCATAGTGAAACAGCTATGAGACATTGCATCATAGGCTCATTTTAAAAAAATTCCAAATTTTAAAGCCATTGTCATTAATTTCTTGCTTAACTAATCATTTTTTACAGTTTTTACGATTTGAATCAGGATTGCTCTAGTGAAATAGCCTCTTTACACTCTTTCACCAACAGCAGCACATTAAAATAAAACGGCGATAAATTGTCTGAAAGTTCTTCTGTCTGTCCTGAAATAAAGCATCATTTAAAATGTAAACTTTTAGGAAAAAGTTACTGATTAATGGAAATCCATACCAATTTATTCCCTCCACTTTCTAGCTTGAAAGACTTAAATTTTCATAAAGCATGAGAGCAAAAATCTCCCTGACAAAAACACAGACAACTTCTAGCAGCAAGTCAGGTTTATTTAATATGAACTATTCATAAATGTATAGTATTAAAACTAACTGTCATTGCTTTCTGCTGCCATTTCATTTTATTCCAATGCTCACTTACTGCTGCACTGATATTTTCATTATGAAATGTCATGAGGTCTTCGGCATTATAATTGGTGTGATGGAGCTTTTTTGTTTTCTACTTTATTTTCTACTTTCTGCTTTGTATTTCCATCCCAAACGCAGGCATTAAACACAGTTACACACACACACACACTTAAAGTTAGGGAGGCATAGAAAATACCAGTGCGGATGACAGTCACCGGGCCTATAAATCAGGACTACAATTAGTTTACAAAAACAGTGAGCAGCAAGTGGAGTAGCGGTCAACACCAATGCCGTTGCACCCCAACTACTCAGGTTTGAGTCTCTCCTCCTACTGTAGGTCTATTGCGCAACGCATTTACCCCAAGTTACTATAACAAATTACCCAGCTGTATAAAATGGTGAATAATAACAATAATAAGCAGCTTTGAACAAAAGCAAACAAGCTCAATGAATAGGTGTAAATTGCTGCACCTTCAGTTCCCCATACACCTCGCGCATTTTATTTCCACTGCATCTCTGCTGTGGTTATTTTCACCACATAAGTGGGCCAGCAGATGTAGTGCTGGTTAATGCTGCTCCCTTACAGACAGACGGATCTTAGTTCGAATCTCCTGCTGTAGTGCCCTCGAGCACGGTGACACGGAAACAATACCCTGCCCAGTAAATCTCTGCAGAGCAGAACTGATCACCCAACCCTGGGTCACCTTGGCCAAGGATGTCAGGTAAATAAAAGATTTGCAGTGATTTACAGGAGAGGAAGAGCTCCGACCCACAGTTAAGTTCCACCCGGAAACGACCCCCCAGATCGCGGCGATTCAGGAGTTTTTGCTCGGTGTCATGAATCCGGGGAGAAATTGTCGGACCTGCGGGATGTAGCGCGCCGCTCCTCCTGTCACCTTAAATCATCGATGGGAAACTTTTTAAGCTTGTTAAGTATAAAGTTTCTTTTCGCCCGAAACGGACCCCTCCCACCGACACGCGCTCCCGCTTACCTTGCACGAGTACGTGTTGTGCACCGGGTCCACGTTCAGGATCTCCTCCACGGTTCCGGTGAGCACCACGTTGGCCGCTTCCTCCCTGTCCTCCAGCTGCCGGTCCGTACAGCCCCCGCGGCACGGCGCCGGGTTCGAGAGCAGCGCCACGAGCAGGGCGCACCAGTGCAGGTGAGGGACGCGCATGGTTGCTGGGTGCGTCTCCGGCGCTGCTGGTCGTGGTCGTGGTCGTGGTGGGATGTCTCACAGGGTCTGAAAGAGCGCCTCAGAGAACGCCGAGAATCCGCTGCGAGCGAGCGGCTTGTGTGTGTGTGCGCGCGCGCGCGCGTTTGTGTGTGCGTGTGCGCGCAACCGGTCGGAGGACGCGCCGTGCAGCGGTTCTGCTATCACACACTGCCGGACGTGTCCCCTGATCCCCGGTTCCTCCTCACACACTCCCTCCGCATGCCTCCTGAATGACTGAGAAGGTGCTCCGTGGATCCAGTGGCGTCGTGGTGTGGAACAGCGCCGCCCCTCGGTGAAACGGAGCAGCAGCGCGGCGGCTCCATCACCCGTTTGAACCGATTATGAAGAAAACTCAAGGTGTTCTTCATAATCTCCCCTGAAAAAATCTTTTATTTCATATGTTTTTTTGCTTCAAGATCTCTTTAAAGGTGACACAAGTTGGCGCGATTTCTCTTGATTTCATCCCATCAACAAAATCTATGCGGGTGTGTAGACTTGTGAAATCCAGTGTGTCCGACACATGTAACAGGCAAGTTCTCTCCAAAAAGTCTTTACATAATACATAAAAGTTAACGGCATATTAAAGATGAATGAACAGCACCCAGTTTGTACAGAAGTCAAGAAACACCTGCTGCCGGAACAGCTACTGCGCTGGATTTTCTCAGCTCTGTCGCATTGTCTTAATTCTGTTTTCCTGCAAAAAAGTAAAAATCATCATATTTGATATACTCTCACTGATTATATGGATTGTTTCTTTAGGCCTCTTTTTAACATGCAGCAGAATCAACAAAGTCTTCCATGAGATCACCGTATGTGACCATGTGTAGTAATGGAAGGTGGGAAGTGTGTGTTCTACTTTATGCATATGCAGTATTGCTGAGTCATTACACTTTTTCTGCCTTCTTTAGCACTCGGGTCTGTTTCAGCTGCACATCAGAAAGAGCGTTTTTATTTATATTTACAAATGAAACGCCCTTTTTTTTATTTCCACTGGGGTGTTAAGTCGCGCACAGTCGCATCGAGTGGAACGATGTCAGAATGAAAAACAGCTCTGATTTAGCACGATGATCATGATGATGTTACTCAGTGATTATAAAACACTATTAATAGTAAACATGTAAAATACATAAAAACATTTGATGTTAAGCGTTTATTCTGTCCTTGCCTTGAACTTTGCAACATTAAAGCAGAGTACCAGACATTTTCAACAGATTAAATGTTCATTTACACCGTAACGCATCTTCTTTATGAAACATACAAAAGTGACAAGGTTCAAGATTTATGTGGCCATTAGTGAAATTTGGCAGTACAGTAAATCTTGAGTTAAACAAAACGCGCAGCTTAATATCTCAGATACAAACGTTGGAAATTTTTATGGGGGTGACGTAAAGAGGGAAAGAGCTGCTCTGTCGCTGTGCTCAGCACCTGTTTTTCTCTTCTACTTTATTTGTATATGATACTTTATACCAGTTCAGGACCGCATGTTGTACTGTATACATAACGCACAGAAAAATAGTTTTAAGTCACAGCACCTAGCTACCAGCGAGAACTATTGTTATTTATTTTAATTCATTGTTTAATGTTGTTGGAAAGGGATGCTATTACGAATTAATTTGGGTGATTTTTGATTTTGCGGATTGTTTTATAACTGCGCACCTCTCTGTTATTTCAATCACAAGACATTATACAACAGTCAAAAGGGCACCTAAAATACAGGTGATACTGGGCAGCAACAGGTGGGAGACATTTTGCAATGACCAGCATTGGGGCTGTTCCTGGAGGTTCGGGAGACACTAACTTTATTCTCACGTCGCACGTTGAATAAGCACCACGACACAACCGCCCCCACAAATCTCCAGGGTCGATGTCGATGTCCGTCATGGCTGTGTGCTTTTTACACACGTACAAGAAAGCAGGACGGAAAAGCCACAGCTCCCCCTGTCATCATTATAATATATCATTTTCGCCACATGCAATTGTGTGTAATAGCAAAAACAAACCGGTTCCTTTTTCCTTTTGATATCCATATTTCTGGCAAAAATTTCAGAATTTTCTTATGTTCCATATAAATGAGCTGAAACATTATTGTTAACTAATGCAGCATAGATGCAGGCCATATGAGGACAGCAAACCAATGCGACTATGTGTGTCCGCAGATAGGGAGGTAGCAACTGTATGATGCAAACCAGAGAGCACTTGAGCCTGGGTTCCAGTGTGTGATCCCAAGCTGCTGTTCACCTCACGTGGTGTCCAAACCTCCTTCCATCCTCCTCTTTGCTCATTCTCTTATCATTCTTACTGCCAGCGACCTGGAGGACCACACCAACCCGGGCTGATCAGACCAAGGCATTGTGAACATCTCTTCAGAACTCTGCCTTTGAATGTGTTTTTATGCCTGGATGCTGCCCACACATAAGGGAGCTGTAATGGAGGTTTGTGGTCTGCACTGTCCTTTGTAAAATGATGCCCCATAATGAGGACACATAAAAGCACATAGACATAGCAAAGTAAACATATAAATCCCAAGATCCCAGTCTATTGACTTGACCTTTTGAAGAGAGCAGCTCCCGGCAGAACTCACCCCTTTACCAACTGGCCTAAAAAACACAGGTATCACGTTTCTCCTCTTTATTCCTCCCAAAAGTATGTGAAGCCATTGATGTCTCTGGGTAAACATGCTGTAGCAGGTAGTTAATTCAGAAAATACACGCCCGTGTCACTTAAGCCGTGGTCTCTACAGGAGCCCCTGTTGTTAGTAAGATATCAAAGCATAACTGTTCTAGGCATATATTGATTTGCTGTTTTGTTTGCACATCAGACCAATGCATCATTGTAGGATGGCCAGCCTAGTAAAGCAACAGCCGTATGACAGGAGAGTAAATGAGAGGCAAGAGAGATGTATGGACATATAGCCCTGTGACATTATCCTGCATTAATGGCCATGACACAAAAGATACAGAATACAGACTGACACACAACACAGTGCTTTTTGGAGGACTCGCTTAATGTACAATGTAAAAAAATGGAATAATTTTTAAAAAAAAAACAAAATCAGAGATGTACCCAAAATATTTGACATTGGGACCCGACAGAGTACTCGACTCACCTGCTCATAATACAGTAATTCCTCAGTATTCGAATCTAATCATTCCCTGAAAATGGGTCAGATACTGGAATTTTGAATATCAAGGGCCTATTTCCCAATATTTTAAAAGGGAAATAAAAAAAATGTGCTCCCAGCCCATCAGAAAGCACATATATAAATATGTAACAAAAGTTTCTGCATCCAAACAATTTTTTCTTTGAAGCATAACAAAAGCTCAAAACACAAATGAAAATCATAATAAATAAAAAATTAGCACACATCATTTAGCACCATAAAGTCTACCGTAATCAAAAAACAATACTGCATGTATTGTAAGAAACCATAATGTGAACCATTACAAATTTTTCGGAAACAAAGTTGTTTCCACCGGTTTCCTCACAAGACTCATCTCTTCTTTGTCTGAACATGCGTTTGTGCAGCGTCACCTCATTTCCTATGATTTAAGCTGAATAATTCACACCTGCCAGCCTTGTTTGTTTAAGTTATCTGTAATATTTAACTACATTTCTTTCTATTAAATAAACCTATTTATTTCAATGACAATGGCAGCTGTAATATGTAAAATGTCCTGTACTGTACATACTGCACCACACAATATAAACAGGCAAATTAATGACAAGATTAAGTGTTTTCTAATCAAGTAAGTGGTGCTTAAAGTATTTATCATGCTAAAGTCTTGCCTTGATAGTTATATAGGTGTTTTTCGAGGGGCTGGGAGATCATTATTTAATTATTTCCCCCATTTAAAATAATAGGAAATATGCACTCAGCATCCCAAAAATTTGGTATCCCTGCATTTTTAGGGACAAATTAGATATCGAGGAATTACTGTATTGTTTAGCTTTGTAATGTATTTTTTAATGTGCACATCAAGCACTTTCAGGAAGCCTAGATTCTGAACTGGAGGACATTAGAATACCAGGCGTTTCCAAGCCTGTCCTTCCCAAATTAGCTCTTCCCAGGAATGGAATTGGTGGGCACTAAGGTGCATCTGGAGCTCCCTGTAACTCCACTATGACTCTCTGTGCTGCTCATGGTGCTTTAGTACCCAAAGCCTTTCATAATGCTGGTGATCAGTGGTTTCTGTGACACACCAAACCCCGACTCCCACAAAAACAAACCCCTTCATTAGTAAAATAAACTCAAACTTTCAGACTCAGCGTGAGGGTTTATATAGGATGTGCAGTAGCAGCAGAACATATTAGATACTGCATGCTTTTGTGTCAAAGGTTTTTAATATTGCACTGGAATCCACAATGTGCAAAAAAAAAAACACTGATTTATATGTGCCAAGCCAAAAACAACATCATGTAAGGCCTCAAAAAATGAGGACTGAGGCAGTAAATGTCAAATTGAGGCAGTAACTAAGTATTTTGAACGGCGGCCCATTGGTGCAGCAGGAAACACTGACTCTCAGCCCCTGTACTGTGTGCTTGAATCAGCTGGAGGCCACATGTTCTTCCCAGACCCACATGGGTGTCTTCTGAGTTCCTTCTATGATCCAAAGATGCGTGTTTCAGGAGAACTGTTTGTTTTGATTGCTTTCGTTTTGATTCTTCTGTGCACGAGTGTCTGAGGTTGCGCTGTATTGTGGGTGGTAAAATACCTGCAAACATCTCAGCACAACATTTCCAGTAGTGCGAATCACCTTGGATAAAGGCACCAGCTAAATATAAGTTAAGAAACATCTGGTTTGGGTAATGTCAACAAAGTCCATGGTCTCCATAGGTGACTTGTCTATAATACAAATCACATTGACCATCAGTGTTTTTTTTAACAGCTTATTAACAAACTTGTATAAAAATATAATAATTGTAATAAAACCTTGATTTGCATTTAACAGATCATCATTCTTAAGATGTCACATTTTCCATGAAAAAATAAGAGTTTGGTACCACAACACATTAAAAGGAATCCATAATACAGATTCTAAAAATCTCTATGTAAAAATAATCCACTTGGATACAAAAAGTTCTTTCACAATCAGTGTTATATCACGCTTTGGAAAGCAGAAACCAATTCAGAATCTACTGGGAATTATCCAACTTAAATTTAAAAAACAAAAGGAATCAGGCCTGGCCTGAAATCTCACAGTGGCCTTATTTGGCAAAGGACCTGCTTATAAATGACCTGGTCTGGTGGAAGCTTGGTTTACAGTGTGCAGAGAGTGAGTGTAGAGACCCAGTGCACCAAACAAGGACATGTTTTCTTTTGCACATGTTCACATCTGAGCCACTTCCCCTGACCCAGAGTGCAAAGTGCCAGAGTAAACATGCACTGTTTGACCGAGGGCAGCCTTGCCAGATATTGCTCAGGTTTGTGGACCAGAGGCCAAACCACTGGCTGAGTGCATTTCATCTGCTCCCCCACTCCAGCTGTGGAGGGTTGTGGTTCTTGACTGTAGGTGTGTGGTCGGCAAGTTCTGTGGTTACAAACACACTACATTTAATGGCGCCAAAAAAAGCAGGTGGCCTTAGAACACGCTGACTATACTGTGTAAAAGGAGATAACAGATGAGTGTGAGTGCAGAGGAAACAGTGATCATGCTGAGGTCTCCTCACAGTCTCCCACAGGCTTTGCATCCCCATCTCCCTTCCCTGAGTCCCACTCGGTCTCACACGCTTTCCTCTCCCTCAGTTTCCTCCCCGTCCCTCCTGAAAATGCTTTTCCTGTTGACTGAGTCTCTCTCTCCCATCCCCATCTGTATCCTTTTGACAATCAGAGCCCCCGAAAACTTGACACATTCAAAGTGATAGTGCTGATTTCAGGAAGGCTTGTTTTATTATGTCTATCACATTGCTATCTGCTTTTCTTCCTGCCTGCAGCTTTTTTGTTGGGAGGATCGACATTTTTGTTATGAGGGCCCCCGGATATGGAACACAGGCTCAAGAACCTCCCCAGATACGTCGCGTACCACCACGACCCCAGCAAACGCTTAGGAAACACAAAACTGAGTGCTTTTGATGTTTCATTTGAATTTATACAGTTTTTACTGAGTCTTGGCCTCTTATGTGGCTGACTGTGAGATTCAGGTTTGCAGAGAGGTGGAGCATTATGGGAATATTACTACCTGCCTCGGCGTGCCAGGGGCGTAGTGGAGCTACAAGGTCTCCTGGGTCACGCAGGAGATTCCCAGACTCCCTGAGTCTCCTGACAGGGTGTCCAATCCTCCAGAACCTTTTAATTTCCCACTGAGTGCTTCCTATCTGCACTCAAAGCTAACACAGTGATGGATGTTCTCCACTCCAGAAATATGATGAATGTTCCCCCTGCAGACAGACACACATACACACACACACACACACACACACACACACACACACACAGATATTTCAGTGGCTTTAAGCTCATGAATACTGTCATCATTGTACTAAATTGTGAGGGCTGAGTATATGAGGCATCTGGGGCAGGGCCATACCTAAGGTATTTGGCACCTCAATATTACACTTTGCAGCAGAGTCTGGGGAAACATGGTTATCTTACTGTCAAAGCAAATCCAATGGAGGACAGTCTCAAAAAAAAATATTGCCCTGTCATAAGGGGATTACTTAACTGGCGCAGTGTGAAGGACTGTTGACGTAGTATTGAAAATGGAACAATTATGGATGATATAATATTCATATATGCTTAACATAATGATATTTAAATTTGTTCACATGCAATATTCATAGGTCAAGGAGACCACTGAGGAGCCTGTTGTTAACATACAGATCGCTATGCAAATTAAGTGCAGAAACAATGGAATGAAAAGCTTCCATAGTCAAAATTTTGGACCTGAGGCTCAATCCATCACAGTTCGGGAAGGTTAGAAGACTCATTTTCCTTTGCCATTATTACATATTCCTTTGAACAAGGGTTTCAGATCTTGTTGCACTCAAGACTGAAATAAAGAACCACACAGATCCTCAGCATAACTTGTGCTGTGCTCAAAGTGATCAGCGTATCCAAACTTAGTGAAGCTTACATACGAAATGAAGCAGCATCATGGCAGCCACTGAGACACTCTTTGGATTATTTCTTTTTCATTTGCATTTTTCTTTCCATCCACGTAAAAACTTTGAGAATCATTACGTGTTGTAATTAATTCAGTAAAAACTATATGAATAAACATGGTATATTAATATGGTGGCCATTTACACTGTGTGAAGCAACGTTTAGGGGCACAGGGCCAGCTGAAGGTTTTATTCAGGGCCATAAAAGTTTGGGAACTGCAGTGTTAAAGATTCACTGAAATGGTGGCAGCCAGAGTGGGTAGACAGAATTGCACCTTCATTGATCAAAATGTGCTAAAGCACAGCGTCCCAGGATGTGGACGGATACTCCGTTCATCAGCACGCAGACTGAACTCTGGAGCTACTGCTCTTCTGTTAGGTAGCTCATTCTCCAATACTGTTGCCTCGGCTTTTTCCAGAATTGTTGGAAGAGGAAGAGGCAGCATTATAGTGTCATTGCATTATGTACACTGGCAGCCCCAAGTAAAAATGTAAATATTATTCAAATTATGAAAATTGAAAAAGAAAGTGAAATGATTGTCAGTGTTACAAAAATCCAGGATGGTAGGAAGACTTGTGAAACGGTGTGTTGAAACTTTATTTTGTTAGGTGCCTTTGTAATTTCCCTTAAGGATAAATAATGTGTTTTCAGTTCAGTTCACTTTTAAATCATGTTTCTAAAAGTACATTAGAATTAGTTTTAGTTCATAACATTTCTAGCAAACCTTTTTCCTTTTTTCATTGGATTACTCACTATCATTTAATATATAAGTGCTAAAGACACATAAAAAGTCGTCACACTTGTGTACACACACTGACAGAACACAGTTTTATGATGTTTCACAAATACAGGTCCTGTGGGAAACCAGTGCTTGAAGTGGGCCACGCTTTAGAGAACGGGGACTTTTTTTTGCACACCAGCACTTCCCATAACCCTCCAGTCCCCCCCCCCCCCCCCCCCCCCCCCCCCCCCCCCCCCCCCCCCCCCCCCCCCCCCCCCCCCCCCCCNCCCCCCCCCCCCCCCCCGTTGACCACATTCTCCCAGTAAAACACTGTAACTGTAGTTCACGGTCATTATTCATAACAAGCTTACAGTTACATTTCATTACCCAGGATGGACTGCAAGTTAAACTGCAAGTCCTACTGTCTGTCTGAAATTTCTGCCCTGTTTTTTTATAGAACTATATTTTATGACCATCAGGAAAATCTCCTACCAGCTTTTATTCAATGCAGAAATTCACAGTTTTTATTTAATAGTTCTGATACCAACTGTGATGCACACTAACATGCCAATAAGGGGAGTCCTGGCACTTATTTTTCAATAAGGCTAGTACTTTTCACTTCAAGTACAAATATAAACAATAAAACCACAACTCCTCCAGTAAATTTCGAACCCAGTACCTGACTCATCTGTTGGTTGCCATTTCATTGTGTAGGTTTTGACTCCTATGTATGGGTGTGAGAGGAAGACTGGCCCACATGGATAGCTGGTCTTTTCATGGTGTGAGTAACATTTCTCTGGAGATGAAGAAGACCTAGAGCCAGTATTAAAGTGAATTTCAAATGTGTTTTACATTTTCAGTTGCCAGTCTATGCATAGTTGTATTTTTCCACCTTGCACATTCTTAACTTAGACATGGAAACTTTATCCCAGTTTTTCAGGGGGTGACTGACTACGACATCTTAAGGGATTTATGTTAGCCACTGAAGAAGTTTGTTAAAAGCTACTGTGATTCCCAGTATTAAACCAGAAAAAGAACGCAGAGGATGGACCATCAGCAAAGTCAGTACATGTTGACTAACAACAAAACAAGTGGGCTACCTCCATCCAGCAATTCCATATACTGAGTAAGGGAGACAATACCTTGCTCAAATAATCATTTTGTCACACAGCACAATCTCTGGTACACAAACGTTCCATTACTAATATTCATATCTTTCTGTATTTCACTGGAGAGATAATGATGTTTAATTCTCCATGACAGAGACGCAGCTATAATGATCGTGACATAAGAAATAAAGGTGGTCACAGGAGGAGCTCTAGGGGAAAAACAGAGACAAATGAGGGCCAAAACACAGTGCAAATGAGAGAGGGGTCCAGAGGGAGAAGTAAATAATGTAAATGTTGTGGCGTTCCTGTTGTCAGGTCACTACATGCCTCGCCTCTGTTTGCCTTTAAAAAAGAAAAACCCTTGGAGGCTCCGCAGATAAGTGGATGGAGCGGGGAAACAACTTGTCAGATACTGGGAGGAACAAAATATTAGCAATAATTTTAAGACACATCTATTAATACTAGGACACATTAGGTTTGCCTGAATTCTGGTGGGGCATACCCCCACACCCCATCCTTCCCAAGCCTGCCAGCAGACATCATTCAAGGAGCCGTCCGGGACCACTAACTCTCTGATGCTCCAGCTTCCACAAGGATCTTGATCCCAGCGCCCGGCTGTCACTCAGCCACATTTCTGGGCAATATTCACCAAAATCTTTCCTCAGCAGTCTTACACGATGCCAAAAAGCACAATTCCACACAAAAACTTCAGAACAGTTTCACTGTAAGCGGTATAAGTAGTCACCGAGCAAGCGCTGGGGTGTCTGTCCTTCTCACATCTGACCTCATGCGTGTTATATATTTTTCTCCCCAGTGATACTGCCACTGCCAACCCATCCAGGTCCATGCCAACCCAATAATTTTTTTTTCCATTTCACAGCACACAACTCATATTTAAGGGTTTATACTGAGGTTTGATTATTTCAAGTTACTAATTCTGTCATTCATTAGGTCTTAATAAATTTTAAAGAAATTGGGAGTGTTTTACACACTTTTCTCCTAGTTGCTAGTGTAAGCCAGAGAGATTGGTGTCTGACAGACTCCTGGTTCTGTTGTGCATTAATTAGAAATATTTTACACGTATTTTGATGAGGAAAGATGGTGTAGACTGTGTGATGGTGGTCCTCTGGGCCTGGCCTCTACTTCTGTCTGGCTTTGAGCTCACTTTCCCTGCAAGAAGCAGCAGAAAAAGAATAAATAAATCATGAGGAAGTCTGCTACGGTCTGGCTGCCCTCCTGGAATCCCAGACAGTCCATTTGCTCCCATTCAGGAGCACCAATTACAGGGTGTCTACACTCTTCTGCCCCCTGACAGCCGAGGCTATTAGCCCAAAGCAAAAGGCGTGGCAGAGGGAAAGAAGAAGCACCACCTCTGGCAGGGGCCAGTCACAGGCATGTGCATGAAAACCACAGTTTAGTAACCACTGAACTAAAAAAACTGATCCAAATGAACAGGTGGATCCCCTCAATTTCTGATTTAGAAAACAGAGACTGAATGCTTTAGGTGGAATTTCAAACATTCTAACTTCTATTTGCCAAGAGCAATTGACCTGGTGAACAGTCAGATTCACTGGCATGCAATTGAATCTAAATCCATCAAAGGTGGGATAATGGGATTTTTATCCAGATAAGCTGTGGCAGCTACTGGTCCTCACATACTGAACCTAAACCACTGGTCCTGAACACAGACTCTTAATAAATGTATAATGGGGGGAAATGGAGCAGAAAACAACGAACTGGTATCTTGTCTTATACAATGTCTTCCTCTGGTGGTCAAAGTGTGTGACTACAAACACAGCAGAACTTCGCAGGAAAGCATGAAAACGCATTTTGAACACTTGCGGATGCACAACAACAACAAAAACCGTTTTTATTAGGAAATAGTGATTTCCCAGTACATCAATAACTCTGTGCTGATAGTGGTACTGTTTGAAAAAGAAAACACTGTACTGCAATATAGTGCTTATTATTATTATTATTATTATTATTATTATTACTGCTCTTGTTGTTGTTTTCTTCTTGTTGTTTGTCATATTTCCATGTATAAATCAGCAACTGTAAATTGGTCGTATGGTTCCAGACTAAAAGTGTTGACACTATAACATTGACACTGACAAATGCACAAGCTTAAAAATAATAAACAATGGAATTCATAAAAGGGACCTTCACACTGAAAGGTGTTACTCTACCCATTCCTGCTCTTTAGCACTAAGCTGTGCGTCAGAACTGGTATACATGGATGGTCATTCATCTTAATACAAAGCTGACTGTATTTCCAGATAGGCAGGTTCTTCAGATCAATAAATACATATACTGCCATTAAAGATACCAAATCTCAATAGTGAATACACTTTTTAATGTAATTTTTAATTTCAGAATTGTTCAGTAATCTTACAGAAGATGAGTGTATTAACAAGTGAAAACACAATAATGTAAATTAAGGCATTTTTTGCTAAAGGAGATTGTTTACACTAATTTGGTATATGGTTCTCAAACCAGAAGCCGGTCTTGTGACTTATTCATTCACCAATAAGCACAGCATAGAAAATCATCTGAGTATAACTTGAAAGGCTTTTCTTATTTTCCAGCCATTTTTGCCATTTGAGAAGCCTTGCGTGTTTCGTTACGTGGCAAAGTCATGCGAGAATCACTGCAGGCTTGCATTAGAAATGGGTGCTGTGAGCCAGTGTGGAGTGGAGCTATCAAGGTGTTTGGCAGAACAGGTCAATGTCTGAAAGCCAGCAGAAAAGGTGCAGAGAACAGGAGGCTGTCAAGTGGTACCCAGCTCCCCATCGCTGCTTTCCCAGCCTTATTTATAATACACATGTGCAGTTGGAATGAAAAAGGCTGGATTCTCAGTGCATTCCCCTTTCGAGCTTGTCAGTGTTTGCTGGACTTGTTTTTCACTAGGGCTGTCAACATCTTCTTTTATAAATAGAGGAAATTTTTGGAAGTTGCAATCACATTGCATCACACTGCAGCAGGCTATATTCAAAATTAAATAAACTGTTTTAGAAGTAGAACATAATTCATTACCCAGAAACTGCAAAGCCTGGTAATTGTGATGAAAATCCAAGATAGACAGGAAAGCGGAACCGAGGTTTGCCAGCAGATGGATCCACGTGACTAATAATGAGAACAATGTCTTCTCCGAATTGCCTTCTGGCCTGAAAAGCTCCCTTGTTGGAAGTTGTGTGACTTGTCAAAGCGCTGAGAAACTTGCAGCATTAAAAAGTAACACACTTGCTTCCAGCAACTGACACATAAAGAACGTAGCTGGTCAGCTAAACTGTTTAGAGATTTCAGGAGAACCACTGAGACCCTAAACCCTGGGGAACTTTTTGGAGTGATCTGTGGTTGTGTGGCTCAGATCTGAGAGATTTTATTCTGTACTTAAGGAAATATTGTGCATTTTGCTGAACTACAACTATTTTAACACACTACATTTGCATACTGGACTGGTGTCCCATCCAGGAGCAGTTTCATAGGAGTAGTTAACAAAAATGGATGGATGGATATTTGAGTATGTTGGTTTTTTTCCTTTTAACTGCACTCTTGCAATGAGTTGTTTTAGCTATTTTTAAGGTATAAACTTATATTTTTTAAGGTATAAACTTATATATACATCAGTAAGTTTAAACTGTACTATATGATCCTCTCCCTGCATAACAAATATGTATAGTTACTTTAATTTTATATCCTAAAATTCACATAACAAGAAGCAACTTACAAGAATAGAAATGTCACTTAAAAGAACAAGGCTTGGTGATGTCACTATGTTGCTGCTAAGTGCCACTGAGTCTGTTTTGACTCCCAGAAATCCATTTGAGTCCTTAGTACTGAAAATGAGTTGTCAGTCTGTCAGGTTGCTGGTTGTCCTCTTTTTTCCTTCTACTTTGACAAGCAGTGTTGTTATTTTCAGAGACTATCACAATAATAAATCCTAAAACAAATTACTTTTAAGGTGCTAAAATATGCTAGAAAGGCAAAAAGCCTTAACTATTAGTTTCATGCAGAAAGTGGAAAAATTCTTAGAATTACTCTTGAAAACAAATATGATTGAGATAACTGTTATTTGATTTACTGTTCATTTACTGCAAAAGTTGCTTTATGAATAGCTCAGCAAACAGGGCTGCAGACATGATTCCAGTAATTACATTATGGATGGTAAAGAGGAGCAAAATTGTGGTTTTACCGTGTTTACATTCCTTGCTATACTGTACTTGCACTTTTTTTACTTTACCATTACCTCCCGTTAGATGTCCCCCAAGAGCTGCTCACACAGAACCCCCACTGTGTTGTTCTGCCTCTTTCTCCTCAAAGCCAGATGAAAGACTACAAAGTCCTGCAAGAAAGAGTAGGCACCACTTATCACACAACCAATAAAAAGGGGGTTTTATGTACAGCATCTGCATATGATTATGTGAGAAGCACACATTCCACACCGGACCCCCCACTGTAAGCATTACACTCATCTCTTGTGTACATGTTACAGACGATACTCCGTCAGGCTTGACACTGACATGACTTATCAAAGGGACCTTTCTGTTGGCAGTGGGAACCATCCAATGGAGACAGTGTCCACAAATGAAGCATTTCCTCAGCCTTTATATCATAAACGCATGCAGAATCTGCCCGGTGCATGACAACGCATTCCATCGGACAACCTTGATGTGCAAAACAAAGGGTAAACAGTGTCTCCAGAGGTAGGGTACGAGAGTGCCCACAATGGGGATACTTCATCATAGCATCATTCAGGGCAGGGATCAATAAGGAGGCCTAGCACTGGGAGCTGAGAGCCCACAAAGCGGTCCCCACGCTCTGGCACTCTCCCGTGGAGCATGGTTCTGTCTGACTGGGCCCATGAAAGGGTGGGCGGGGTGCTGCTTCATGAAAAAGTTTAGTTCTCTTGCAGGGAGGGATGAAAAAAATGACATCGACTAAGTGTATCAATGTGACGGTGGAGAGAAAGGGGAGGAGGCTGGGAGGGCCTAGAGATCGAGCTGTGAGAAAGGGCCGCTCCTTAGAGACGTGCCATCTCCCTGCTGGGCCCAGCAAGGCCCCTGTCCCCACGCCACAATGCCTCCACTGCCTACCACCCTGCCACCCTGGCAGCCTGACCCAGCACACCAGCTTATGGTACCCATTTACCCATCTCCCCCTGCCCCCAATCTGCAATGCAAAGGGATGCTTCATCCTCAAAGTGTGAGATACACAGAGGTTTATTCAAGGCATGGATTCATACATGAGTCTCACAGAGATGACAGTTTCATAAACAGGATTGTCATGTAGAAAACAATGAACCATAAAATGATCTAAGTAGGTATTACTTTGCCTTGTATATACAAAATCATACTTTACAGCCTATAACAGTTTATCTAGAGGGTTTGTTCATTATAAATAACAATTATCCTTCAGTAAATAGCAGACTTGCATTGCATTTGGTTTGGACATAAAAGCATGTGGCTTCATGAAAGAGATTATAAAAGAACATCTGACAAAACAAGAATTTCTGATATCTTTGATTTAACAGACTAATTGGGGGGGTGTCTGACATTGCTGGATGTTCATTTAAAGCCAAATGTCTGTAAAACAGTGTCTGTATGAAATCAAAAGTCCTTTAACTAAAAAATGATGTATTTTGGAACCTACTGGTGAGAGAATATCTCTGAAGACAGGAGGCTTATTTATGCACCGATAGCTTCATTACAGCTGTGCTCCGTGCATGGGGCCCCCGGGGTAGTCCACCTGCAGACTCCGGCACTGATCCTTGATTAGGGGTCATCTTGCTCCCTCAGAGGGCCTGTAAAAGCCTGCGTGTCCGGCCTGCTCCGTGGGGTCTCCTTTTCAGAAGGTGATGTGTGTCCAACAAGCTTAGCCAGCCATGGGGGAGTCAGTTCTTTAAGGAGGGACCCTGGGGTCAAAACCCCCATCCTCCAGAGTTACAAACCCAAAGCATCTCCCATCCAGTCACCTGCTGTGACAGTGTTTTTACAGAAGACATATGAAAATATAGATTTCATGCTATATGATATATGTACCGAAGGGCCACCAGCACTGCCACTGCAGCTTTAGCAAATCACACTGAAGCTCCCATTCAAAGTTTTGGCCAAGATTTGTAAGATAATTTGTAACTCCAGAAATACCTGGTCATATATTTTTACTGAAGTCCTCTGATGACCTCAAAGATTCCTCATGAATAGCAAAATATAATTCAATAAGATTTAGTCCCCAATCCTAAACCAAAACCCATCACAGGCTGACTGTTCTTTTTTAGCTCCTCCAGCATGTTTTACATATTTACTTTAACACTTAGTCTGAGGTTTACAGATCATTTTCCCAATGGGTTCACTATTTTCAATTGATTTAACTGGGAAAAGTTAAAAAGCAACTTTTGCAATAATGTTGGAAATACAACTATCCCCTGAGGTACAAGTCTTTGACTTTTTTTAATGTTTTTTGTGCATTTAAGTGATGAGGGACCAAAAAAGAGGCTGATTTTTCACTCTTACAAGATTTGGGGGAACTTTTAAAGTTATGGTAACTGATGAGATTTCACCCTACGAGCCCGTTTTCAGGAACCCTTTACACTCAGAAGAAGGAGACACTTGTACTGCTACACTTATCCTGCAATATTTTCCTGAAAATTTGTCTGTTAAGGGTATTTCCATTGGACAAATAAAATCATTTCTATTATTTCTTAAGGGGAAAATCATAATGCATTCTGCCACACCAAAAGTCATCCAAATTTTATTAAAATGTGTACAAACTGCTGGCCTCACTAAGATGCATGGTTTCAGAAAATGGACAAAGGGAACTTAAAACAATCAAAACAAAATAACATGACATTAAATATAACACATTGGTGTGAAACAATGAACTCTAATACTTCATATAAGCCTAAGATGAAATATTTTAGCTTTTAAGCATAGAACACATCATTATAGTCTTCATTTTTTCAAACATACTTTGCAAGAATGTTTTTACTTTTTCTTTTTTATTGTTAATGTTATGTTTTGTTTTATTAAGTTTCCTGCAAGACTTGTTTTGGAACAAGTCTCAGAAGTACATGAACTGTGATATATTAATTCCTCCCAAATATTACCAAATGAATGCAATGAGTATGCTAAGTGGAATCCTTGGAAGAAATGTCATCAGATTTGTTGTAAGCTTTAAAAAAGGTATTGTTTTCAACATGATAGTTTAAGTGTGTAACATTTGAGATAAATGATGACAATGACCATTGTGACAAATCTGTAGGCATGTTAGCTTAATGGCTATCTGGCTTCTGGAAGGGGATTGATCACTGGAGGCTGGTCCATAATGTTTATTTGTCTATATATAGCTCAAAACAGTTACTTAAACACCATGTTATGAAGCAAACAGTAAAAATCAGCTGAAGATGCTACTATGAATTACCATTAAACCAGTACCTGCTAACATTGCTGCTTTTCAGGCAGATCACCTTCCTTTTTTACCTGCTGATAAAAATAAAACCTCAGTCACATGTTTGCGTGAACTGCTTTATTAAAGTAAAATTGTAGTAAGCTATAGCACTATGCACATCCTGAGCAGAGAATAATGATTTGTAATAAAATCACTTCAATGGAACACAAGAGAATTAATATAAGAGAAAAATAAAATCATGTGTGCAAAAATCTCAGGCTGCAGCTATGTGTTGAAAGCAATCGGTGTGTTTTTGGGAAAAAAAACTGAGTAAGTTCATGCACTGCGAGTCAGTGGGAGAATGTGATTAAAATGATAATGAAATTATAGCATGCTTTCAATGCGGTTATTTCCACGTCCCGCAGCTGCAGCACTGCTTTGTGGTCCGGCAGGGACTCCAGAATGGCATTGCTGGTGACCATTGTGCCAGCAGGGTCCGCAGAAACAGGCAGTGAAGGGAGAAGTCAGTGTGGAAGACATAACGCGATTGCGCCTTGCTTGTTAACCTAACAAGTGGGTGACTCATTCATGACTTAATCCCCCCTTTTTGGCTCAGCCAGGAGGAAGTGCCCCCTAATCCAGGCTCAGTCGACCCAGAGATGCCTCCGTGGCCCTCTATCACTCTTTTGTCTGCAGGAATTAGCCCTGATGCTAGATCCGACCCATAGCATTGACAAGACTGACAGGGAGAGCAGGCCGAGGCCACCATTTCTTTCCCTTTCTTTGCAAAGCTTAAATATGCTGGATTCTTTTCACAGAAAGGTGAAGAAGCTGAAGCTGTACTCTTGTTATTTACTAATTTACTCTTTAAGTCATTTGTCTTGTGCCCCAAAACATCATAATGTGAAATCAGACACTTGTTTTTACATCCCATGCATAGATATCTTTTACACAGCCATGCACAGTAATTTGTTGTTTGGTTGAATTTTTGGTATTTGTAAGCAATTTATGCCTAAAAGTATATATATATATATATATATATATATATATACTAATCTTTACTATATAACCTGGAGGCAGAGAGGTGTCTGAATTTGGCAGAAGTCCAGAAAATTGAAAGCATAATTTAAGCTATTTTTTTAAACTATGTACTACAGATACAGTTTTATAATGAAATGTAACATGCAATGGACATGCAATCTGGTTAATAAAATGAAATAGTCAGGACTGTAACTGAAACATACACACAAACAGTGAAGTACAGTGAATTATACATGTCTATATGGGAACTAGATAGTGCTTTGCCACCTTCATTAGTTTATGTAGAAATGAAGTTATTTTCTCCAAAAATGTTTAAAATTAGCCATATATATATATATATATATATATATATAGTTTTTTTCAACTATATTGTGAGTAAAACTGGGTATTTTTCAATATATATGATTTTTCTGTTTTTCTCTGAAATATTTTTGCAATTATCCATAAAATCTGTAAAATCGAAGTCTGGAAAATCAAAGACAGACTGAAGGAGGATCACTGAACCGCACTTATTCCAGACTGTTGTACTTCTACAGTTTTTTTCTCATATATTCTGGATTTTTTTCTAATAATAACATCGTGTTCTTATAGAAAATTTGTGGTGACTTCTTCCCTCTTATGATGAAGCTCAGTATATAGTGCGCTTTAGGTTCAGCAGGTCTGCTGCAGTCAAGGCTGGTTGTGATCAATCATCTCCATGTAATTATCAATTAAATTTAGTCAATTAGTTGATTGAGTAAGGGGACAATTACTTTCCACATGGGTCATATGGGTGTTGTTTCTTAAATAAAGTAATAATTTAAAAACTTTTTTGTGTGTTTACTTAGTTTCCCTCTAGTTTCCCTATTACATTTTATGTAAAGATCTGAAACCATTCAGTGTGAGAGACATACAGTAATATGGAAAATCAGGAAAGGAGCAAATATCTTTTCAAACAAACAAACAAACAAACAAACAAACAAAATGTTAAAAAAGTTTGTATATATGTATGTATGTAAATGTTTGTGTGTGTGTGTGTGTGTATTTGGCATGTATATGTACAACAAACTGAAATTTTCAAAGAATACCTCTGATCTTCTACCTGCTCTCACACTATCAAAATGTCAAGGGTGTCTTAACATATGTTCGAGGGTGAGTCTGTTCAATAACTGTTTAAAATATTAATTAAATTTCCAGTAGCACCAGCAGATGCCTCTCTGCAACAAATCAACATTTAGGCAGAATCCTCAAACTTTAACCATCTCATTACATCATAAACAAGCTTTGGGGATGGTGAAGCCATTTTCAGAACCCTCTCAGCCCTGCATTTTAGACAGTGTGCATGTTCAACCTCAATGTTATCAATGAGAGTCTGGCCCACCATGACCTGTGCCAATAAATTAATTCTGCTAAGTAGTCGCATTCAGACCCAAAATATTTACCTCTCCTCCACAGGGCAGGGAGTCACTTAGACTAGCCCCATGGAGGTTCATCTCCCCTGGGCCACAAAGGCCCCGAGTGTGCCGCTTCCAATGGTGGTGCTGACCTCTGATCCCTGAGGGTTGCTAGGAGCATTTGTCCTGCAGTAATTGGACAGAAGGACCCTTTCGCTCCTCATTTAACCTTTTCAGGCGGAGCACTTTCTTCCTCCCCCTCTGGGATAAAGGCCCCTGCTTCTATGCCAGTTTCCCTGGACTTGTCCCCTCATCCCTGAGTAAGGCCTTTGCGGGCTGGAGTGTGCTCACCCTGGGTCCAACAATAGCGGGGTTAGTGACCCCTGCGACCCTTGGCTCCTGCCTTTGTATTGGGATTAGGCGCCAGACCCTTTGGTGGGTGTTATTGCTCCACTGCCATGCAGCAAAGCAGGTCTTCAACACTTGCTACAGGGGGCTCTTATACTGTCTGCCTCTGGTTTTTTGTATTTGTGTTAAAATTGGCATACGTTCCAGCAGGATTGTTTATGGCTTGATATTAATGTAGCCATTGCACTTCTACCACTTCTACCTGCTGTGTCAGAAAAAAACTGGACCAACAGTCCCAACTTTTAATGTGCACAACACATGGATGACAGATACACGTCGAATTTCACCTTCATGAGAAACATTTCATTTCAAGTGTTTTGCTTAATGGATGTCAAAAATTAGCTAAAGAAATCATCAATATATATATACAGTATGTATAACGGTCATTTCGTTAGGTCGTCTATTTATATTGTTGTTACCAATATGTAGACTAATTAAAAAAAAGAAATGACCAGTGAAGGAATGTAGTCAAAAACATGAATTATTATCAAACTCCCATTCAGCATATCATTTTAATCGCTGCATTATTCAGATGCTTTTCATAGAAATTAAGCTTTTTTCTGATAGCTAATCTTTAAGGATATCTAAATGCGAAAATGTTTCCCCAGTGTTAAACAAATACCGGAAACAAGCAATAACACAATTGTTTCCCATATTTCTCTGAAACAACTAACAAATCCAGTGCTCAGAAACAGTTTAAATAATTTCCACCAGGGAAGTAATCAGGTTCCATCGTGCTCAGCTAGACAGAAATTTCGGATGTGAAGAAAAATACGTTTTAATAACCAAAGCAAAGTGGCTAATACTTGCAATTATAATACATCTTAAGGAAGAAATTGTGTGAGACAACAGCAATGTAAAATTCTGCTGGATTGTTTGGCAGCCCATTCTTTTCTCCTTACACTACCAGGGGGCTTGACCCCTACCAGCCCCAGCCCACCCATTGCTTTGGTGATGGTGGCAGCAGCAACCTGCTGACAGGTTTTCTGGCCTGCTGGTGGAGCCACCCGTAAGCAGCACACAACCATATGGGCCGAATAGGGAGCCAGTGCTGCCGTCCTGGGGACCAGATGGGCATTGTCCTGGGCCACCCTCTGCCACACCCAGCATTATGAGGCAGCATTGTACAGTATTGTACCCTGCTTTTTATCCTGCCACAAACCTCTCAAAGGAAAGCACCCCTCCTCCCCACTTCCCCCTTCATATTGCGCTTCAAAAAGCCTTTTAAGGACTGCTCTTTTGTCCAGCTTTTCTTTTACAGGGTTTCCCCTTTCTGCTGCTTGTCTTCTTCTGTACTGTTCTTTTGAGTGACATCCTAGTGTGTGAAACCAGTGAAGACACCAGGTTCCCTTCACCATCCCTGCACTGTGCTGGCTGCCTCATGCTGACTCATTCACTGTACTTTACCATCAGTCCTACTTCTCAGGATATATCTACTCCACACACCTAAAGGACTGTGGTCAGGAAGGTATGGATTTCCAGCCCCTGCTTTATCAAAACAACTATTATAGATCAACTAATCTTTATCACTGATTTATTGCTCACCCTTTCCCATTGTCTGGCCTTTAAAACTGTCTCCTTCACTCAACAGTGTGACACATGGTCCTTATAATGGATGCTGACAGCACAGCTGTGTGCCCAAGTTTTGAAGATTTAGACACCTCACTGTTTCTTTGTTGTGTCTGACAAGTCTGGTGTTCAGCCATGCTTGATTCCCTCCTTCCTCTCCCAACCTCTTCTCAATTTCTTTCCCTTTCCCCTGTTTTATGCTCTATTTTTTAAGCTGAGATATACACACATCATCCATCCCATTGTGTCCTCCTGTTCCTTTGTGTCTAGCCTCAACGTATTTTTCGGAGTCTAGCCCATTTAACTCTGTTGTGCCACCCTTCCTGGGTTATTTCTCTTGTTTGCTGTGTATGTTGTTTTGTGCCTCCAGCTAAGGTCTCCTGTACACATTGGTGTGTCTGCCCATCACTGCCAGGGCTACTTATGCTATTGACTGTGATGCTCTACAGTCATGGTCGTCATTTTCCATACCCATGGTTGTTGCTAACTATTGTGCGGAAATCACATATTCCACACTCAAATTCCTCCTTAACCATTGTAGATCTTATTGTCTAGCTGACTGTGTAACATGCTTTGACTAGCTTTGTTTTTCTATTCACCGGGCCACCAGCTGTACAGAAATCTGCCTCTTCACCCTCCCTATTTTGCAAAAATAATATGCGGTGTGGGTACTATGTTTCTCTTAACTGTTCAGACTGACAGAATCAGACAGGAATGGGTATATTTGAAATGAGCATTTCCTTTGTGTAATAAACATTGCATTTATTTCAAACTAAAATGTTATTTGAGAGTCCTCAGTATTTAAAGAAAATGGCATAAATACTGTCCCAAGAAAAAATGTGATTCAAACTGCTGTATGTGAAATGGGTTTTTCTGTACAGTACAGAACTAGTGCTATTCCACTCTACCTGTACTGTGAATAATGCTACCAATTCTGGGTTTTCACTGTTTTTTAATAATTAAACACATTAACCAAATATATATTTACATGTATACAATGAAAAAGTAAACTTGGGAAAAGCCTGGAGAGAAAATGCTTCTCACAGACAGGATGAAGTAAGCTACCTTGCTGAAGAGTAACCTGCCACCATTCAGCCAGCTGTGTGAAATTCCGATTCTGACACTGCTGGTACACCAGTATAAATTGAAATAGACAACACCAGGCCTCCCGGTGCTGAATGAATGCCCAGTATACCTTGCCATGCCTTTCACTCAGCATCCAGGAGTAGTTTGAGGCAGGATCAAACAGCCCTCTCAGATGCAAATCCCACACCCCTGTTAGGCTCACTAAATGACAATTAATTGGTTCTCATTCAAGGCTCTTGTCAGCACGCCGTTCTCTCATCTCCTTTGGGCCAAAACCAGGCTCTGCCACCTCACAATACCTGCAGTCAATCTGTCGCGTCCTCCCACACTCCTATGCATGGAAATGCACTCGCTATGCGGGCTGAAAGCGTCTCGGGGGGGTGCAGGAGACGGCAAACTGTCCTCAGAAATGCATGCATGCATAGCCCCCTCCAACACAAGGCCCTCAGTCTCATAATGCAGATGGCATTGACAAAGTGTCTCTTGCTCAGTTACTGGGAGGCACCACACTGAGAGGGCGGTGATACCAGTGAATATGTAAAACTCCAAAGTGGGATCCCAGGTTCTGGTATATGTGAATTACAGCTGGACTGGAGAACAGCTTAACATCTATATGCTTGAAAAATCTTGAGTGAGCTGTTAACAGTACAAGGCATCAACATCATCATTACTTTTGTTTAAAAAAAGTGTTTACTTTATCATTTGTTCTTACTTTTAGTTACAATACCATAAAAAAGCATTTCTTCCTTTTCAGGTTTTATTTACTGTTTAAAATTTTTGACACTGAATATTTTCAGGTCTTCAGCCAAAATTTAGCATTAGGAAAAGGCCAGTGAACAAACAAAACATTTTTTACATATTTAATTTTTTATTGAACAAAGCTTTCAAAAACCAACTGGCACTACATGAAAAAGTTATTGTCCCCCCCGCCCCCCCCACTTAAATCAACCCAAATAAAAAGATGATCAGACAACTGATTGAGCACAGTCTGGCTTAAATACAAGGTTTTAGTAAGCAAGTTAAACGGTTTAAAATCCAAACTTCTATTAGGCTTTTAGGTTTTAAAAACTTCAGTTTTACTGTAGAGCAAATTTTTTTTAATCGTGAATTTTAAAATTATGTATGAAGACTTTTGTATTGTTGGCAAGCAATGTGCAGGTTAGGTTAAAGCCCCTCAAGGAATATCCTCCACTGAGTTGATATGCAGATGTTTTGGCAGTGAAAATATATTTTTCCATGTTCCTGTATGCACAATTGAGTGAAGAGGGATGTTTTGAGGACCATACTGGATTATTATCTTGCTTATGAAAGGAAACTGTACCCAACTCACTGTACCAGTACTGCATTTCTTTACATTATTATATGCCATGTCACACGTCATCCTCCAGGCAGCCAAAGAGAAGAAAAACCCGCCACAACAATCACTTCAAAAGCCTGATTTGAGCATAACACAGTATACCCAAAGTCTGGGAACAGAGGGACTGTGACCCTTGTTGTCCCAGGACAAAGGTTTCTGATTCTACCAGTCCAACATAGGACTGTTCAGAACCTAAAGATTAACCCGAGGCTCACTCTGTGCTATTTATGGAATAATCTGAGGAATAAGGAATAACCTGAGCTTAAAGTGTTTTCTATATGAGAAGCACACACCTTTGCAGTTTTCATTTATATTTTTTAAGAAGTTTCACCTTTATTTTAGTGCATTTTACTATATCCTTTCCTGACTTTTCTTTTATACCCAAATTTTCAAGTTCTGAGAAAAAGACAAAACTTTATGCTTATATAGAATCTAGTGTATAAAGCCCACAACTGTAGTGTATGTGTCTTTCTGCTATCCACTAGATACAAAAATATATAACAATGCAGGGGGTCGCAGGGCACTGTTATGCAGGTGAACCTCAACCCCCCCCCCCCAACAAGTCCCTTTATAAACTAAACTTTGAACTCCATCTGAGCCCTTTCAGATGAGAAATAGCCCCTCTCCCCTCAGAAGCCTCAATGTGAGGTCTAAAGATTCAGCATTAATCCCTAATACTCAAATAAATAAAGAAAACGTGAAAAATTTCCACACTTCCACAAGAAAATCAAATCCAAAAATGAGGAACAGGTAAAAATATGAGAAGCTGGAAGATGTTTGGAAGTTGCTAGAGTAAAAAGTGTGGTTAGAACTTAGTGGAGGACCATTAAAGAGCCTGTCCTTGACGCCCACCCGCCTGTGTGGGAGTCCCAAGCAGATACATACCCACTCCCATCACCCCATGGCGGTACTGCCTTTGTGACACACGGTGTTCAATGACAGCCCCTATCAATGCAGCCCCTGACAGGGACACACTGCAGCAGACTGTCACTTGCTTGGACAAGGCCTGAAACAGCACTGTCCCCATCTGCTGGGGCCTTCTGGCCACACTGTGGGAGTATGTCGGTGTGTGGGAGGGAGGGTTTCTCAACACTGAAATGCCGTGGGGGGGGGGTGCTGCATATCTAAAATGGTGTGAAAGAGTTCACCTAAATAAACAGATATTGATGTTCTCCCCATTCTTCTTTTCATCCTGGAAAATTTTACATCTACACATTTAAACACTGATTTGACATTTTGTTAAAAAAAACCTGTATATAACATCATTAAAGCTGCGCTGTGGGAACTGCTATTTCATTTTATTAACACATTTAAACATGTATGTCTGCAGAAATAAACTTGATGGTGAAGATATCATTACCAGATTACATTAGATAGATTACGGGTGACTACAGAAATAATAGCCATTTATGGTGGTACACTAGATGCAAATGTAATGTCAAAAAAGATTACTTTTTTGTATTTTTACTGATACAGCAGCTACACCTTTCACTCTTCCTGAGTCATATCCAGCATCATAAATGTGTCAAGCCTCAACAACATCTCCAAAGCATAAGTGAATCACCAATCTCATATGTTCTGATATTAAACAACACATAGATTTTATCAAGAACTGTGAAAAATAGTACATTAACGCAAATCTGCATAAATCGTGAGCTGCTGAAAGGATCTTCCCAATTTCTAAACCAATGCAGTTTGGTTTTTTTGTAATTTCCTTAGAGAAGCATTGACACTATTGCATTAGAATATAATATTTTCCTTTGTTTTCTCTGGAGTAACCATGTGAAACCTTTGAGATGTACAACATACTATAATATGTATCTATACAGTATGCTATACTGTACAGCACTTGCCTTCCAGTTGCGACGTCACCGCAGAAGAATATGTTATTTTATTCTGCCTTAATAATCTTGTCCTTAAATGAAGAGTGTAAAGATTTTCTCGTTCTCTGGCAGGACTTGGCACCATGATACCTGCAGAACCCCAGTGCTGGAAGTGATGGTTCTGCTGAACAGACAATAGGACAAGTGGTGACCTCTAACAGGCTTCGCGACCCTCTTGGCCACCAAGGTCAGGGGCTGGGGTGGCAGTCAGTACACTTCCACTGAATAAATGAAAGACAACTGGTTAAATGGGCCTGTTTTTCATCCCATTCCTGTCCTTTTACCGCAGTGTGCTCCAAAAACAGCCAAACTGCAGTTATAATTGTACTACATTATAGTGTGATGTTCAAATAGCAGTTATTTATAATTCAAAACTACAAGGAGACAAGTAAAAGTTGGAGCTACTAGAGCCAATTTGAGTTTGTGATACCATGGTGAGCCTTGTCTCTCCAGGAATCCGAGCAGTACTACTGTGTAAATTTAATTTACCAAAAAAAGCACCACTCAAAAAAGACTGTGCAGCCCTGTTCTCCATGTTCACTCTTTCGATTTTAACCATGTTTACTCTTGTTTTACCACTCTGATAACTAATCTCACATATGAAGTCTGGCATGAAAGATATGCAGCTTCTTTGTTGTCGGTATCAAAATCTAGAGGAGCGTCCTGGGTTTGAATCCCACCTCCCCCTGTGGTACCCTTGATAAAGGTACTCACCCTGAACTGATGCGGTAAGAATAACACGCTGTTTAAATGGGTAAATCACAGTAAATGTGGTTCTTTAACACCGCAAGTCGCCCTACTACATAAGTAAAGGTTACAATGAATACCTTCAACACAAAGAAAAAAAAAAACTCCTGAATCCCCGCTAGGTGGACCCACTGTACTGTATAAATCATTGACTCTTGCGCTGCTTAAACAAGTTTAGAAAGAGGAATGTTATAATATTATACAGCCCGCGAGGCCCAGGAGCGGCACGCGCTTAACCACCTGTAGGCGCCTTCGACCTGAGAGACGTTACCGGCTTACAATGTGCCGCCTGAAATGACGTTTCATGTGAGGATTTCAAAAGGGAATCATCTTAAATTTGCCCATTTAAAGTCACAATGGCAAGTCTCTGTGATATGGCCGTTAAAATGCGTTACTGTTGTTTAAGCGTGTACCTACCCTGAGGTCCGACAGGAGCGCTGAGCTCGTGCTTGTCTGTCTCGTGCAGCTGGGCGCCCATGGCGGCTTCTGCCCCCCAGCAACCTGCGGCTAAAGTGACATTTCAGTTGCCTTCCGTGTCACTGCGCCAGTGACTGTCAGTCGAATCGTCCTTGTGGACGTTTTCATTTTTTTTGATCATTCTCCGCTTGAAATGGGACTTACGGACACGTACAATACAATCTGAAATAATATAATCCTGCTGCCCACTGCCTGGTTTTTCCCTTTTTTATCACGTATTTGGGCATAATTCACGTAGTGAGTACATTTCTGATTTTCACGTGACCCTCACAGATATAGCCACTCTTAAACACACAATACAAGAGTTGGTCTACTGCCTGAAAGTGCAATATGAGGTAATGAACCTAAAACACCTAAGTAGGGAAAAATTTTTATTTATTTTATATATTTTTTATGGGACATATATAAATGAGCTATATATATATAAGGTGCCGGAAATCTTTTCCTGGAGCTAATAAAAGGAAATAAAGGCATTCTGGAATGTTCCTTTGCATTCTTAATGAGGTAAGAGGGTAATGATTAAAAATACTCCGTCTTTGGTGAGGAGTGAATGCAGAGGTGGTGGCTCCGAAAGCAATCTCAGCCCCGTTTAAATCAACCTAAATGAGACAGGCCGGCTGGAAGCTCCATTCCATGTTCTTGTGCCCTTTCAACCCTGTGTAAACCCCCCTCCAGCCCACATACGAGTAGCGCAGTCCCAGACGAAGCAGCCCTGTCCTGGGGTGCCAGTGGCGACCCGGGGCACCATCTGTGGCCCGGAGCTTGAACCCCTACACATCCTCTGTGGCATCCGAGTCATAAACGTCTCACAGCCATTGTCTGCGATCTCACTGTGGACAGTGTTTCTCAGGGTCCACTTATTGTCGCCAATAAGTCGGACATGCTCCCCCTCCGAGGAGCAGTCTGGCATTCCGGCCGTGTGCAGTCGGCTGTCCCGTAGCATACTGGGGGTGGCAGGGTTAGCGCTAACCTTGCTTGTTTACCCTATCTGAGAAGGCATAACATTTTTGACATAATGTTAATTCCATGCAAATGTGTTCAGTATACAATATAATGTAAAATTACTACGTTTTGTTTTAAATCATTGGACTATGCTGATATTAGTCTTGTCATTTTATGTCCAGACTTGACCTCAGATAATTCACATTATTTACATGACCTTTCAAAACTAATCAATGGACAGCTGGAAAGCATTCATATAAAGATTTAGTTTTAGGTTTTGTATCATTATAAATCCAGATATTCTTGGATTTTTATTTTTAAGCATCTGTCTGGAAAACTGATTAATAATGTTTTCTTAAATGAGGAGTAAATGTAAACTGGTAGACTGTGGCTAGTAGAACTTAATGGCAGGTTTATTTGCTGTAGTTTCCACAGGGTGTGTATGAGTGGGTATGTAAAAAAGGACCTACAGTAAAAAGTACACTGCTAAGGTTCTTGGTGTTTCACTGCTAATAGGTGCAGATTTTACAAGGTGATGCTATGTTGTGTGGTTCCATCTTTTCCATCTTCCATTTTGGCACGGTATTGATCTATCCAGACTGGTATTATCTGGAGGATTCCAAATGAACCATTTCTCAGCTCAGTGTGGTGCTGCAGTGGGCCAGTTGTATGACGATGGACATGTTTGAAAAGATCAGTGTCTCATGTCTTGCAGAAGTCTCAGCTTGTTGTCTCCCATGAGAGGGAGAAAGCTGCCATGGGTGCATCCAGTCTGCTCACACCTAAAATACCCATTTATACTCACATGATAAATTCAACTCTGCATTGAATATATTTTAGTCTTATTTCACAGAGAAAGCACCTACCCATTGGCTGCCCCAGAGTTCACTATAGACTATAGACTATACTACTAATACTACTAGTACTACTACTACTACCATCTATAGTCCATTAGAAAGAATATGTTAAAAGCAAAATCTGTCATAAAGGTACCATAAGTGTTAAAAACACATAAAAAGGGGAGAGTTTGAGAAGTCATATTTGTGCCATTTTGGAGAGAGGGCAATAAAACTTATGAACTTGAAATGTGTGTTGCAGGGTGTAAGGGTGTGATTTGACTAATAACTCCTCTACAGAAAGAAACATTTTAGTGTATGGTTAACAGAAATTACAAAAGAGTGCAGTTCTATGTCTGTTCTGCACTATTGTTTAATTCAAATAATTGAACTTTGTTCATGTGAAAAGAACCAGGAGCAGATTTAATATCCCTGAAGTTAGCAATAGATCAGCAGAGTGAGCATCCCCACAGGAACACTGCGTGAATGTTGGCCAGGCTTAGTTAATCACTTTGATATCTAATATGCGGGCAAACTAATGTGTATTAAAACTTGTCGGGTTGTGGGCTCCTCGCTGGGTGACATCTTTCATCTTGTGCCTCCTTCCTGTTACAGCTGCCGCAGTCAATGGCAATACTAAGTAAAGCAATAAGAAGGAGAACAGGGTGGTGGAGGGCTGGAGGGCTGATGGCCCCGAACCCTTGAGGCAGGAGGCCTTCCTACGACTAGAATGCCCCCCATCGGCCTTTCAGTAGGAGACCCCCCTCCCCCTCTTCATTACTGGCTGCAACACTTTCCCATGAAGGTAACCAAGGGCTTCCACTCTTCTGTTTTAATATGTTGGGTAACAGCATTCCACAATAGACCCTTTGCTTTATTTCTTTAATTAAATGACCCATGCAGGCAGTGGCAAGAAGTTTTCACTTTTTTGCAAAAGCTCTCCTGGAGGGCCTTGTAAGTATTCCTCCATGTATAAGAGGGAGTTAATAAAGTTTGAAGGTGTTTCTGCTCTGAATTTGAGCTGCAAATGTGAAGTGTTATTTTCTTTTTTTTATCCAAACAATGCGTAATATTTGCAATAATTTGCAATAATACTGCAATCCTTGGGAGTTTCCTCATGATATCTTATTCAAAATGAGAATGCTGCAAGCATACAGTACACTGTATTATGACACTTCTGAAAAAGTAAAGGAATGCAGTCAGTGGGTAAGTTTGACAGTAACATGAACAAGATTACGTCACAACGGGACTTCACTTTTAACAGCTCTCATAAAATGAGGCATTGAAATGAAGAAATTCATTACTAATTGTTTTCATTACTTTCATTTAAGTATTGTCTCTGATGTAGTAGCCTTGACATTTCAATTGCTCTCAGGTCTTCTGTTGTCACTAACAATGTGGCATTATCTGTGTGTGTGTGTGTGTGTGTGTGTGTGTGTGTAGCTGAGGAAAGGGTCAAAGTGGTTTTTAAGTGCATATAAGTTTATTTCAGCCAGGTTGCTATTTTTAACAGTTTAGACACTGAAGGACATGAAAGTACAGGACTACAAATAGGTGGTAACATTGGACACAGGGTTATTTGTCTAGTCCAGTTCTAACATTATTTTTGAACCTGAAGTTAGCAGGACCAATAGCTAATTGGCCATAAAACAGGAAAGTGTGATTATTTAATGAGACAGCGATGGTGCATACATTTTAATATCAGTAAACTATTCTCTGTCTGCTTGCTCACATCCCTTATAAGGAGCACAAAATGAAAAGCTTGTCATTTCTCAGTTTTGGCCTCTTTACCATTCCATTTGTCCCTCAGAACACTTGTATTCCTTGCAGCATTCAAGACATAAAAAATAATCTCTGATCATTTTGCTCCCAATCCCCTGATATATCTGTAAGTTATTTCCCCTCCCTGCTGCTTCTTGTCTACCAATTTCTCTATTTCTATATCACTTCAGTAGGTAGCAGCAGAAATATAGGCACTAACCTTCAGTAATCGTCTATCCATCTGAGCTCTCTATCTGCTGTGGGATGCATTTTTGTTTACTCAGCTGTATATCTGCCAAATACATAAATGAATGCAGAAATTGTTTTATGTTACTGTTTTGTATTCACTGGTTTAAAATTGTTATACAGTACTGCACGCACTTTCAACCGATCATGAAAACACAGAAACAAATAAAAATCCCCGAAATGATTCAATAGGCCGATGGAAATGGACATTGGCCAAATCAAAATAATTTCTTATCTTCTTTAATTTTTTATTCTACTACACCATTTTTATGCATCACTGAGAATCTGTGTTTTGTTTGTGTTGGACATAATGAGCAGAATTATTGTCAAAGACAGAATAACAGTAAGTAAGTAGTTTTTTCCAGTTTATGTGGAAAATTATTTTTACATCTTTCTGTGTAAAATTCCATGTGTAATTTATCTGACTTGAGGCTGGTCTTGAAATCCTGTTATCAACCATAGACTTGAACAACAGCCTTTTAAATAACATTAGGTGACAAAGTTGGAAAACAAGCAGCCTGTTTGTTGTGTTTAGTAAACTATCCTTTGTTATTCTGGTCATACAAACTAATATAAAGTAGAGAAAAAGACACAGAAGAACAGAGACTGATTTTTTGTTGTTTACAGTCATTGCCAGGCAGCTCTTTAATAACACTCTTTGTCATGAATATAAACTGCCTAAAAACAGTCAAACTATGAATATCCATCCATCCATCCATCCATCCATCCATCCATCCATCCATTCGTCTGTCCATCCCTCAGTCATCGGCTTGTTGATCGAAGGGTTTTGGTGAAACAGAGCCTATCCCGGTGGCATAAGGCAGAGTACACACCAGACCTGATGCCAAAGTGATGCTATACTATAATCTAATTTGATTGTGTTATTTTTTTCTGTTTTAGTGATCATGCAACTAAAATGCATCATCAAAGGGTGAACTTGTGAGTTAGGCTGGTTTCGGTAAAATTCCTTCAAAAATCATGTGGTGTTAAATTATTCATAGTTGCTCAGGTTAAGCAATATGAGAAGCAGATTGTGCTCTTGCTGCATGATGAACAGCAGAAGAATGGAGGCGAATGGGACTGTGGCCTGCATACAGTGTAATGCGCAGGCTGTTAAAGTTCAGTGCTCTGTTTGTTATTAACCAGTGAGTTGACACCTTTGTCCAAAGTGATTTACCATGTTAGATATACTATAATAAGCTATTAACAAATGTTTATGCATTTGTATAGCTGGTGGAATTTTTACCAGAGACAAGGATAAGGACCCTGATCACTGGATTTACAGCAGGAACAGAGTCTAATGAAGCTGTAACCTGCCTTTTCCCCCCTGGCTTAGACATATGTTGAAGCTGCAAAGTTTTCCAGTATTGATGGCTACGCTGGAGAACTGAAACATGGGGGAGGGCAGAGGTCTGGAGGTCTGAGATGTGGTACAAAAGAAGTCTCCGATTCCCATCAAGGGATCCTGATGGGCGAAAATTAAATCTGAATTTTCTAGGCTCAGAGGTGACAGTGACCAGCTAGGGGTCATGAGAAAGTGTTTGTAATTCCTTATAATCCTTCAGCATTCTGGGTTTACCTGCTCATCATAACACTCCTTTTGGTGATGTAACACAAGACCAAGAGTGTCAGATTCACACCAGTGTCAAGTTTCAGTAAGACACCACAAAGTCTCCAGAAACAGGCTTCTAATGACATATTCACTGAAAACGCATCTTATTCATGTAGACATGTTAATTAATGGCTCAGTATCCATATTCCTTAACTAATGATTTTCATTTCTCATCTGTTCTTTGTGACTGCTGGGGAAAGATAAGAATGGGCAGCTGCTCACACATAACCTGTCTTGAGATGTATTCATTTACCTCATCCCAAAATGCAAAGCATATTTTAACCATATCAAGAGTTGTTGCAGGTTATGCATGAGCAAGCAATGCGTTGACTCTCCTCTTTCCTCCTTAGTCTGACAAAAAATTATTTTTATATGTGCCATTTAACCTTCTTATCATATTCTTTCCTAATGTATGTGGATAACTCAATCTTACGACATATTTCTGATTTTTAAACTGTTAATTTTGCTTTTTTCCTTATTCCGAGCAGTTTTTTAAATTTCCATTATTGATCACTCAGCCTTGATAGCTTGTCACTGGATTTTGTCAAAAGGGAATTGATGGTCATATATATAAGTTAATATTTTTACCCTTATAGAAATTTTAGGTTTTGCTAAGGATGAAATGAAAAAAATGTTAGTTCTTTTTCACCTTTAATATGTGGTAAACAATATCTAAAATAAAGACATAATTGGTCATTATTAGGAAAAATAACCATCTGTCCATCCATTATTATTAACCGCTTTATCCTGGTCAGGGTTGCGGTGGTCCAGAGCCTTTCCTGGATTCACCACATGCCAAGCTATGAAATTTCATCCTGGCCATTCCATCACATTAAAAAAAATATGATAAAAACAAAAAACTCTGGATGCAAAAATCTGCATGTTGTTTAGCTAATGCTTAGGGCAGGTCTGCATCAGCAGAGCACAGCTGAATATTTGCCGGCTCTTCTTTGTAGAAGAATCCAATCACAGCCAGATTGTGAAGGGGAAGCGTGGTCCCAGCCCTCTTTAGCTCAGTCCAGAGTTCCTGCAGGACTGAAGTTTGAGGCATTCGAAACCACTGATCAGTTTTGCCAAATACGATCATTTACACAATAAAGTATTAGGTAATGAAATGCAAGATGTGATATGTTATTAAAGCTACAAATGCAGAGATTGAAATGAAGATAACTGAGAGGTGTAACCTTAAAGTACATTCCAGGTATCACCCATAGCGGGTTCTGTAGGTTATTTACAGGGAGAGAATTAAAAGGTGATAAATCATTTTTGTTCTTTGAATAAAATAAACAAGGCCGATGTTCTGGTTTATCCATTTTAAGAACTTAATCCCTGAATGCCATTAAGCCTGCTTTGGAGGGTGGGGCATTAAGGGAGGTGTCTTGTTTGGGTCATAGGGACAATTAAAATGATTGGGTTGGGTTTGCTGAAGTGTTGAGAGGTCCTTGATCCCTTGGCTGCCTGCACGTCATGGCAGTATTACTCCCCTGCAGATGAAGAGCAGCCCCCCGCTGGACATCCAGCTGCCTGGCCCACAGGCAGCTCAGCTAATGAGCCTGCAGCAGCGCTCTGCCAGCAGGGGCTGGAACCTGTGGTGTGGAAATACACTGGAGCCCAGGGCACAGCTGGATCACATGGGAGATCATACTCTGTGCTACAGCTTGTAATCTGCTACAAATAATTAATTGTTGGTAGTATTAATTAATTAATTATTTGTGATATAACATTGAGATGCATCATAAAGCGCACACATATACATTCAAATATACATTCATATACAGTACTGTGCAAAAGTCTTAGGCACCTGTGGGAAAAATGCTATAACGCGAGGATGGTTCCAAAAATAATCCCATGAATACTTATTAATCAATAAACCTTCTAAAAAGTGCAGAAGACAAAAAAAACCTCAATCAAATCAATATTTGGTGTGACCACCCTTTGCCTTTAAAACAGCATCAATTCTCTTATGCAAACTTGCATGCAGTTCAAGGTAGAGGTTGGTAGGTTCTTCCAAACAGTTTGAGGAACTGGCTGCCACAGTTCTTCTGCACACTTTGACTGTCTCTGCATGTACTCCCAGACTGACTTGATCATGGTGAGATCAGGGCTCTGTGGGGCCATACCATCTGTTGCAGGACTCCTTCTTTTTGCTGAAGATAGTTCTGTATGACTGAGATTGGGTGTTTGAGGTCATTCTCAGGCTGCAGAATGAATTTGGGACCAATCAGAAACCTCCCTGATGGTAGATAAGAATCTACCTGTACTTCTCACGAGACATTGAAGTTGCATGCCTAAGACTTTTGCACAGTACTGTACATTCAAAAAGAATTGAGCTCTTTTTAAATGTATTACTTCAGTACCTGGGTATCATATGAATATGTGGTCTAAACCAATTGGTAGTTATCCGTACAGTTGTCCAGATTTTGGCGCTCGACAATTTCTGTCTGAGTAATAAATGTTTGAAAGTGTTGAGTTCGTTTTGAATAAACCTGTAGATGTGAGTATTCTGTAGGTTTGAGTTTCTGACAGGAAAAGCAGGGAGTATTTAAACCCTGTGTGTAGGAACAGCTGCTGAGTACTGCTGAAGTACCAGACCAGAAACATCAATTTAGACTTAATGTTACAACATAATGTATTATTCTGTGTGAAAAATTACTTTGAATGAACTTGGTGAAGATTGGGGTTCTTCATATGAATAGTTAAATAATTGAGACACAAATGTTTTGTTTATGTTGGGTGGCTCATGGTGCCTGGGCTGTTTGGGCACAAGTTGAAATCTGAGTCAGTGGAGCTTGTGTGTTCTCCCTGTGTCATTTAGGTTTCCTCCCACAGTCCAAAGATGTGCTTCAGGTTAACTGGCCACTCTGAATTCCCCAGAGTGTGTATATGTGGGGGTGTCGGGGGGGGGGGTCACCCTGTAGTGAATTAGTGCTCCACCCAATGATTTTGAGATAGGCTCTGAACAACTCTGACAGGATGAAGTGGTTAATGATAATGGATGAATTTCCTAAACTGATGTCATTATTTTAGATGAGTCAGTGCTAAAAATCTGTGCATGTGAGTGACACGAAACAATCAGACCAAATGGGAAAGAAAAGCTAAACCCAAATCAGGTTGAGTTTTAAGGTTTGGAGGTTTGTTGAGCCGCTGAAGACCTCCTCTACAGGGGAACAGGGTTGTGTTCTCTTTGAGAACACAAGACCATTGGGAAAACAGAATTTCCTTATGTTATTGTTCTCTCTCCAACTGGCCAAGCTATGGGGAACTCTCTACCAAAGTTCTGCATCTGCAACTACCACAGGCACTATTTCTCTCAGGCAACAAACATTTCTCAGGATAAACCACAACACGGCTGCTGTCCTGGAGAGGATGAGTCTTTTCTGCAATGTTCAGCAGCAAACAAAGCCTTATCCTGCCCTTCATTCCCAGATATCTCACCTCAAAGAACCATGAATTTGAAGCAGGGGATTCAGCCTTTTGTGCAGGAAAATGGCCCTTATTTTCTGGAGCACCAATAGTTTGGGGAGTCCTGCAGTGCTCGTCTTTCTGGTGAGAGTAAAAGGAAACCCGCATAATGTGCTACAGCCATAAAACCCTTTTTGTCACACCGAAGTGGGGTCACTACTCTTCTCATCCAGCCAAGAAATACATACACTCTGGTCTTGTTTTTTTTCTTTTTTTGTTTTTAGGCCAAATAGAAGCATGGGGCATTTATTCATTGTAGAAGGAGGAAAACATTTGCATTGAGCAATTTGCATTGAGAAGCAGTCTCTGTCTTATGGAACAGGATGGGTTATGAATTTGCAGCTGTTGCACCACCCTTGGCCCGTGCTTTGTTTATTTGGTCAATAAGAAGCAAAACTCTCAAGTTGTATTCATAGCAGTAGATTGGTTTTGAAAGCTGTCTCTGTATCCATAGCACATATCACATGGCTAAAAAGAATGTGCCCAATATTGTGAGAATCCTATTCTATATTGGAACACTGGATTTTTTACTATAGGAAAGAACAAAGGAAAACCTATCCTGAAACTGAATTAGTCAGTGAATGGCACAAGATGGGTATAGATATGGTAAATATCCCTACTTATTGTTTATATTAGTTTAACCCCAAATAATTATATTGTGAAGTAATAAGATATTTTCCATTTTTTGTCATATTCCATCTGTTGAGACTTATTTTCACCAGCATGCTAGTTCTGTAGATATTTACAGAAGCTTTACCTTATTCCCCTCTGGAAAAAGTAAGGGAAATACAAAATTATCTATCATATTTGCCTTTCACATTATCAACATCAGTAAAACTGATTGAGTTCACATCACTTACTGTTTTAATTTAGTTCATACTTGTAATTTATACTTGGTTGGTCTATTATTTTTTTAACACTCACAGTTAAACTAAAAATATAACCCTTGATGTCTTTGGGTTTAATTTTCTTCAGGGTAAAGTTTTTTCTGTATAATAAGGAAATGCAAATGAAATCTTGGGCATTGCAGTTCATGATGAAGGACTAAACATGAACTTTGTGATGAGTGATACTAAATAATCACATAATATGATGGTAACTGTAAATGAATGGTTTAGCTTCATCTGCACCACTAATTTTAATAGCAAAGTAAACCACGAAAGATCTCTGCAGGGCTGTGGTGGTCCAGAGCATATCTGAAATCTACTCTTTGGATGGTAATTTAAGAATTTAACAGCAACTTGACAAAGTTTAGAAATCTGAATTAAATCAGGTTACACAGGCAGCTGCACAGTTGAGTTATTTTAAGTAGAATATCAGTTACTAAATATGCAACACCTCTGAAAGATCTGACAGTTGAGTATTTAATTTGCGAGGCCCTAAAGTAACATGAAACAGCTAAGAGAGTATGAATGACACTAAATAGACAGTGTTGAAACTGCAGGTGCACAGTTCACAAAAAACTGTCTAATGATTTATCAGAAAGCAGCAACAGTCTTGGCAAAATATGGCAAAACAGTGGTTGTAAGTCAAGGCTGAATCACAGGGACAGAAAGATAGCAAGATAGCCGCAGCCTCAATAGTTTTGGCACCGCTTTTGAGCTGCGTTTCAACAAAACTACAGATGTGGTCGAAATTATTGGTACCCTTGCATTTTATTCAAATAATGCATCTTTTTCCTGAAAAGTGTTGAAATTAAAAGATCTTTTGTCATCCATACATGCATTTCTTTGGTTTACAATGGAGCAAAACAAAACACCTCTGAAAAGAATTGAATTTTTGCACACGCTACAAAGACATTATAAAATGGCCTGAATGACATTACTGGTACCTTTAGAAGTTATGAGTAATAATTGTAATGATATGTTAAGGGGACTGTTGTCCTTTAACTAGTACCACAGGTGTATTTAGTGTTGTAAACCCCCATTCAGTCCAATTAAATGGAGAAAAATCCTCACTCTACTGTTCTGTGTCACTGTGTGTGTCACACTAAACACAGAAAACAGAAGGAAAAGCAGAGAGTTGTCTGAAGAGGTTAGAAAGAAGGTAATAGCCAAGCATGATCAACATAAGCGCTACAAGACCATCTCCAAAGAGCTTGATGTTGCGGTAAAGATAAGCCTTTCTAATCAAGTTAACCTGTTGGTTGTATGAAGTTCAGGTTACTGCCTTCACTGACAGAGATCAGTGCTGATTCCTGCCATGGGATGTCCTCACTCGAGTAGAAACAACAGGTAAACTGCAGAAAACAGACACAGAGTATTTATTAAAACATCTTTACAGCTACAAAAAGCCAATTTCTAAACATAACATAAGGGAAAACAACTAGTCCCCTAGTACCCAGTAACCATCTTCTGATTGAAGCCTATGGGCACTTCATTCACTGCTTACTGCATATAATTCACTGTACTATATATTATTTCATTTTATTAGGCACAGTACATTAGGATATAAAAGTGCAGAACTACACAGCACTGTAGCAACACAAATTATGCTTGAATTAATGCTTTTGATTTTCTGGACTTTCAATACATCTGGAAACCTCCTCCCCAGTATAGTTTGGCAAATAGAGGGTAGACTATATTAGAAAATGTTTGGTTAAGTGGAATTTAAAAATTAGTTAAATTTATCATATTTTGGCAGATCTGTAGTATTTGTATCATCTCTTTAGGGAACAGTGAGCAGTCTCCAGCTCACAAGATTATTCTGGCAAAGATTAAAAGGTGAGGGCAGATATAGACAGTACTGTGCAAAAGTCTTAGGCATGCAACTTCAATGTCTCGTGAGAAGTACAGGTAGATTCTTATTTACCATCAGGGAGGTTTCTGATTGGTCCCAAATTCATTCTGCAGCCTGAGAATGACCTCAAACACCCAATCTCAGTCATACACAAATATCTTGAGCAAAAACAAGGAATCCTGCAACAGATGGTATGGTCTCCACAGAGCCCTGCTCTCACCATGATCAAGTCAGTCTGGGAGTACATGCAGAGACAGTCAAAGTGTGCAGAAGAACTGTGGCGGCCAGTTCCTCAAAATGTTCGGAAGAGCCTACCGACCTCTACCTTGAACTGCATGCAAGTTTGCATAAGAGAATTGATGCTGTTTTAAAGGCAAAGGGTGGTCACACCAAATATTGATTTGATTGAGGTTTTTTTTGTCTTCTGCACTTTTTAGAAGGTTTATTGATTAATAAGTATTCATGGGATTATTTTTGGAACCATCCTTGCTTTATAGCATTTTCCCCACAGGTGCCTAAGACTTTTGCACAGTACTGTATATGTAGCATTTTAACTACAGCTATTTTAGATAGGGTTAGCTGAGTTACTGGGTGCTGCCCGGGGTCAAAAAGGTGTAGCATTGGAAAGGTAAAAAAATAATGATGTTATATATTCATCAAACTGTTTTACCATTAAAGGGCTGTATTTAGTATATAAGTATTGTTAGTGCTGTCAGTTAGGGTTACAGACAACACAGAGAGTGATGTGGCCACTGGTTATAATCAACTGAAAAGTGGGGAAAATGATATATCTCTAGCCAAACTTTATTACGCTTACATCACTAATGTGTATAGCACCCTGTGTGTCATGTATTTTTTAATAATTGTGGCATTTTCATTTGCTCATATGCTGCAGCTACTGGCCCTTGTTGTCGAAGGTGCATCAGAGTGCGCGCGTGCGTGTGTGTTTGTGTGTGCAGAGCATGTATGGCATATGCATATTTTTGTGCAAAGAGTAATATCAAATTATACATCACCAAACTATGTGTGAGGTCACAAATCTCACTTCTCCAAGCTGTGTCATAGAACAAATTTGAAGTTTATAAAATAGTGAGCAGCCTTTTCAAAGTTTAATGAACTAAACCACACAAGAACCTCAATTAGGGTGAGAAGTACCTGTGCGCCAACTTTCAAGTCTATGACTTAAAATACAAAAGCATGGGCAAACAGACAAACAAAAGCTGAGCTTTATATTATTGAGGTTACTGGCACATTGGTGTATGTTTCTCATAGTGTGATTAGGAAGCACTCAAACTGGCTCATTTCTAGTCAGTAGTGCTTTCACCCCTGTACCTTCTGCACAGATGTAGGCAAGCTACTGGCCTATATAACAATTCCAGTTTTATATAACAGTATCTCAAAAGGTTTCATAAATCTCTGTTTTCCTTAACTGTTTTATGCTGGTCTGGACAGTGATCTGGAGCCATACAAAATGAGGAGACCCTCGGCTAAGAAACTACACCCTGAATGGGACACCAGTCCATAGCAGGGATGCCACACACACAATATGAAACATGAAGGAGGCAAGTGACAAATTGACCCAAAGCACATGTCTTTGGACTGTGGGAGGAGCACCTGGAGGAAACAAACATGGGAGAACATGCAAACTACATAGACCGTGCAGGATTTGAAACAAGTGAACAGCACCCCGGCTAATGTACATTTTAGCATCATATAAATGATGCAAGTAATTTACTACCATATTTATTCTAAGAAAAAAAACAGGGATAACAATTATGCTGTTAGAGCAGAACCTGGAAAATTGCATTATATGAGCGAATTACCAAAGAAATCTTAAATGCAACAAGTTTAAGTATACAGTTAAAACATATTCGTGCTGGTATTTTAATATTGTATTCATAAACTTTGTGTTCATAGCACACGTGCAAGTCTGTGCAGGTTCATTCACACCAGTGAAGTGAAATATAACTCTGCCATTGTTATTCAGCCCATAGTACCTCAAAGCTAAGTGTTAGCATAACAACAAGCAGAAGACAGTGATGAATTTGATGATTTTTCATTTTATTCTCTCTTAATCTCATTATCTCTTTTTGTTCTCATTCTCGCTCATACAAAAAGCTTGGATCAGTTATATAGGTTTTGCTTTTCAAGTCATTTCTTGTCATTTTGCCATCTGTGGAACAGAATACGGCCTTCAATGCACTGCATTCAGCAGTCCCTGCCGGCCTTGTCCCCGGTCATCGACCCCTGTTCCCCCTGCCTCCTGTTCTGCTGGACGATTCACAACTTTCTTCTGTGTCTGAAGTGGGCCGTTGATGAGGTTAGCCTAATCAGATTAAGTCAACTCAAATGGGCTGCCGCAGTTTGTTTTGTGTCCAAGGGCCTCCTGACATCTCCAGATACTTTCTTTCTCTCTTTCCCCTTTGCACATTTCGTCAGGCTCCCAGCCCCCAGCCCTCTTTCATCAAGGCCTACAACCCAAGAATCTCTTTTGTGAGCAGATTCCAAAGAACTCTATTATATACCCCATTCCGCAGACTATATGGGCGATTTGGAAGGGGTCAGTACACCAAAATGGGTGGAGGGGTGCACAACGATGCATCTCGATGTCCCGACAAGGGACGGGTGGTAAAGGGAAGCGCTTGTACATGCATTCACAAGGTGCCCAAATTGAATTCTACAAATGAGTGGAACCCAATGGATAACTGTTTGTTTAAAGATGTGCACTGTGTTGCAGCTCTAATGCAATAAGCTTTCACACATTTGTAAGCTTGTTCCAGACCAAAGTAAGTGTACATTGTCTTAGTCTCCTATCAGTACATGTATGTACATCAATCACCACTTTTCTGTTTAACAAGCACTTAATTTAATGAAATTATGTGGTTCTGTCAAGTTAGCCTTAATTATAGCTGCTGATTATCTTTGTGGTCTATAAAATAAACAAGGAAATCAATAAGAAGCAACTTCACTTTAGAGCCATTTACTTGTCCCCTGTGAGAGCATAGACTTGAAGTTAGTGATGCTTTTTAATTACAAAATAAGTATTTAATAGGTTTTTTCATTGCAGTTTTTTTTTTTTTTACAGATAACTCTTTGGGATTTGCAGTAGCTACAATTTACCAGAAAGCCCTTTGGTTCTGCTTTTCCTAGCTAGTCTTTAAATGCTATATTTTCATTAATTCACTTATTATCATTAAGTGCTTGTCCATTGCAGCATTGTAGAGGTGTCCAAAAACTACAGGTAGGGTGCACGCTGAATGAAGGGATTTGGACAATTTGACTCGTGCGTTTATCACATGAAGAAAAAAATGGACAGAGGATTGCTGTCCTTGTCTTTCACTCGGCAGAGTAGATGGGCCCTAGGCTGTTAGAGGCACTGTGTAGCGTTACCAACGAATAATGTTAGATCATCATTTGAGTCCTGCATTAAGGTTTTATTTACATTATGTGGATATTTGTGTGATTAAAGCTGTTCATTTGATTTAAATAACTGAGTTAAGTTACGTGTTTATAGGTCCAGGGTTTAAGTGGAAACACCTGCTGTAGGGTCCTTCAGTAAAAATTACCTGCAAAACATAAAGAAATGTCATTTCCTCATCAATAAGCCTGTTGAATAAGAAGAAGGGATGGACTTTTGTACAATGCAGTGAGGTGTCTCAAAAAGTAGGTCTGCTGCCTTTGAGCACTCAAGCTGTTTGGGAGTGGATTTGAGTCCAGCTCAGTCTGTGTGGAATTCGCATGTTTTCCCAGGGTCTGTGTGGGTTTGCTCCATGTGCTCCGGTTCCTTCCCACAATCCAAAGACGTGTAATTCAAGTTAATTGATCACTCTAAATTGTACGGAGAGTGTATGTGTGACTTTACGTGTGTGTTCAATCCATGATGTAGTGTCAGCTCCTTGGACCCATAGACTCAGGGATAGGCTCTGGCCTGCGGCAGCCCTGGCCAGGATAAGCAGTTAAGGATAATGGATGGAGGGATGGATATTTTTGTATGCTGTTATAGTGTTTTTTATTGTAAGGAACCCCATTACATGAGGACCCACCTCATTTTTTTCTGTGAAAACTTCCTTTTGTTTTCTGTGAACACAGAGTTGGTGTGATTTACCAGAAAATCTAATTTTGTCTTGTCTGTCCAAAAGACACTCTCCTGGTACAGCTGTGGCTTGTCAACAGGCAAACTTCAGTCGGGCATTTTTGTGTTTCTGGGTCTTCTACCATGGTGCCCATTTTCATTCAGACAGCAATGGATAGTGCCACTTGAGACTTTTGTACCTCGCACTTGAAGATGAGCTTGGATCTGTTCTGATGCTTTCCTTGGTTCTTCACCATTCAAACAATCTTTCTCTTCAATTATCCTCTTATGTCCAGGTATGTTTGCCACAGTCCCATCCTTAAACTTCCTGATAATATTGGCATCGGTGCATTATTTAAATAAAATGCAAGGGTACCAGTACTTACAGCCACATCTGTATTAGAACCCAATTATCGAGTTTGTAAGTCTGCCCTTCAAAGGACATGTGCTGGTGAAGGAGGGGTGAAAACAGACATGCTAATCTATCCAATGTGCGTAGTGTGAGCCTCCATCTCTCTTCTCAACAGGCTGAGGACTTCGCTGAGACAAGTTGCTGACTAAGGGAAACACTGGCCAATAAAGCAACTTTGAAAATTTTGCCTTTAGCCGCTGTAGAGGAGATGTTCTGCAATAATATTTGAGAGGCTTTCAGTTGTCTATGACTTGATGGGCACAATAAGAGGGAATGTTAGATCTGTGTATCATCTTAACTATGATAATAACTATAATTATTAAAATCTGAACAATCCGAAAGAGTTATAAAATGAAGAGGGTTCCAATTCCTAAAATCCTTGAGCAAGTAAGTGAAGTGGGAGTGGTCCACAGTGCAGCACAGCTGGCTGCAGAGACTGGAACAGCTTCAGCAAACAGAAAGACTGGCTCTGGTGCCAGAGCACTGACATAATGCCCCCCCACGTTGCTTAATGCCTCTCACTGGCACTTCATCATCCAAGGATAATAGACTAGCACAAAGAGAGATGATTCTCTCGTTTAGTTTACCTCATTCCAGACACTTACCTCATATTTGTTGTAGATTTTCAAATGGTGCTGCTGTTTATACAGGCAGAATCTGTAAAGCAGTGCATTAGACTTTCACATCTGTTACAGATGCCTTTTGAGATCAGAATGCTTTACTATCAAGGTGGTCTAAATTGTTAAGTCACTTCACCAACAAAGCATGTGATCTACTAAATGCTTATTTCCACAGTCCTTACTGTTTTCCCACATTTCTTCAATGTATACTGGATACTGCAAAGACCATTATTTTTAATAAGGTAATAATTTATAGACAGTTTTGCTGATAAAGCTATTTAGTCAGTTAATATTCTTCACATAATCTGAGCACATTTAGTTGAAAAGTTGCCCTTTAAAGGCAAACCAGCACTGGCAGTGTAAGTGTATGTATGTATGCTCTGTGTCTTTGAAATACTGGTGACAGCTGAGCTGCTATTCTTCAAAACACCACAGAAAAATGTGAAACATTCCCAACATTTTACAACATATTCTGTGGTATTTTGTTTTATTTTTGGTCATGATAGTGTCTTTTCCTTTTCATTTATGTTGATCTTATACATTTACTTGTTGGTTTATTAGGTACACCCCCACCTTCCAACAAACCATACATTACATGACTGCAGTGTGTGAATAAATCAGAGACCAGCATTTCTAGCATTACTTAGGGTTCAGCTGGACTTCGTAACAGGCAAAATGAGTGACCTTAGTGACTCTGAGCATCGTATAATAGTTGGCACTAGGTGTGCTGGTTATAGTATCTCCCAGACGACTGTTGTCCTGGGGTTTTAACACAAAATCATTTTAAGCGTTTGCTGAGAATGATGCAAAAAGCAAAAAAGTACCAGTGATCATATGGATGAAAACAGCTTGTGGGTCAGAGGGATCAAGGAAAATAGCGAGAATCACACAAGCAAACAGGCAAATCCCATCTGAATTCAACACTGGTGAGCAGAATGTCTTCTCAGAATACACCCACTGAAGAAAATCTGAACGGCACAATGTATCAGAACATCGTTGCTCTGCTGTCCAGTTTGTCCCATTCAGATGGACATTTCTAGCAGAATACACCAGGTCACTGCATGGTCCCAGGAACATGTGGGTTTTCATTACTTCAGATGCCTGCATCTCAAACCTATTCACCACCTTTGAGATGGTGGAAAGGGCTGTTTGCAGCACAACTGTGCAGCTTTTTAATTTGCAGCAGCTACACAACAGTTATTTCCACATGGTACAACGTTGTTGAACAAAACATCCAGCATCATGTAGAATCCTTGTCTGAAAGAATCCATGCTGCTCTGAAGTCCAAAGAAGGCACAACATGCTACTAGATAGATGTACCTAATAAACTGGCAACTCAGTGTAAATTATCGTGACTGAGCCATTCAATTAATAAACTACGTAATTCAGCTCATGCTATTCCAAACACAGATCAAAAACTGTGAAGCATAAATCATGATGGATGAGGACATCTTTGTGAATGTGCACCAGTAAAAAGACCAATGCTGGGAACCACTGTAGACAAAAGTAAAAAAAAAAAAAAAAAAAAACCTTTAGAAACTCAGCTCCACCTCCATCATGTCACAAATACACATTTATTATTCATAACGGCAATGTGGGGGGTCACAGCAGTGCAGCAGGTTGGGTCTGAGGGTTGGAAAGTTGATTCCTGTCTGGCTCAGTCTGTGCGGAGTTTGCATGTTCTCCATTTCAACATTCTTTAACAGTTTGCTAGCATTTAACAGTTTTTATGAAATTCTAGTGTCTGCAAGGTGAAATATATATGAAATACTAAGTGAATCCACTGTGGTTTTACTGTAGTCACACATCAAATCTGAAAAAAAAATCAATTTATGGGGATATTTATTTGTCCCACTGCAGTGGACTCTGAACTAAAGGAAAGATCATTTGATTTCATACATTTCAATATTGTAAACTGTACAGTCAAGATTATTATAATTAATATTCATTTTAAGGTATCATTGCTGTTAATCTTTATTTAGCTGATCTTTTTGAGCAACGGTAACTTAGTGTTAAATACTTAACTTTATCATCATTTCTATTTCCATACAGGGCAACTACAGCAGGAGCAGCATTCGAACCCGCAGCTCCCAGAGCACTGTTATTTTATTATTTGTTGAAACGCGCGTCCTCATTGTTTGACCCTTATTTGCATTGCGCCCCCTGCCGGACGAACGCACTGTATGTACGTGGTGATGTTAGAAGAGTTCCATGAAGTTATTGAAGTTTCTGGTCTGGTACTTCAGCAGTACTCAGCAGCTGTTCCTACACACAGGGTTTAAATACTCCCCGCTTTTCCTGTCAGAAACTCAATCCTACAGAATACTCACATCTACGGGTTTATTCAAAACGAACTCAACACTTTCAAACATTTATTACTCAGACAGAAACTGTCGAGCGCCAAAATCTGGACAACTGTACGGATAACTACCAACTGGTTTAGACCACATATTCATATGATACTCAGTTACACATTTATGAACATGTATGTATTCAAATCGGGTTGTACATTAAGTCGGGATTGGATCGGTGTTCCTATGACGAAGGTATTATGTTTATCATAATGAACTCAAAATGTTTCATTCATGCCTTTAAACAAGAATGTAATATCTGAAACAGCGAACTATACGCTTTTAATAACCAGAAACTATAATTCATAAAATACTAACGTGATAAAGCAAGAAGTTCAAACATGTTGCCTCTGATTTCAGTGGCGTTTTTGTTTGGTATATTACGTTACGTGCGATATTAAAATATTGTTTTTAACTTGATTTGAGCAAGAAGCGACTTCGTGAAAAAAACGGTGTGCTGTGGCCGGGAACCCCAGCAGGGGGAGCTGCTTACTACACCTTAACGCCCCCAAAAGTAATTTTCCCCCAAGTTTTTCTTCAGTACAACAAAAAACTGCGCCAGGAATACATTTTAATATTAAACCAAATTATAGAAGAACAATTGGTACACGGCTGCAAATCAGTAAATCACTTTTAAGACGTGATGTTCTGCGGACGGCTGGTCCAGCAGCATCAAGATGCAAGACAGAGGCGTCTTGTGGCGGCCGCTCGTAGCGGTTTCCCGCACCATTGCAGACCCCGGCATGCGCGCAGCATTCTGAGATGCTTTAGTTGCATAAAGTGTTTGTCTTCAACTGTTACGAAGCGCAACAGTTGCGGGTTTGACGACGTCGGTGTAACCGGCAGACAGAACGCGCGCTGAGCCCTTTTCCCAGGCTGCGGGTTCCCGCCAAACGAGCTCCGTCTCTCCTCGCGACGCGGTGCTGGCACGTGCTCCGCGGCGGGGCTGGCACGCGGACAGACTTCGTTCCGGGCCCCTCCCGCTCTTTGGGGTGACTGACGGGTAGAGGCTCACGCAGCCAGGCCCCGCCCCCCGAACGGAACTACACCGCAGCGCTTCACCGTCATTGGCTCCCCGCGTGCCGCTGCAGAACCCCCTCGCGTGCCGATGCAGCTGTTGCTCCTTTGAAGTGAAATACGAACATTTACTTACGAATCTTAATTTAATGACAAGACTTACTAATTTCGAGTGTATTTGTTTAAAATAATATGCTAAATGTTTTTGCTCACTCCACGATACATATTACTAATTAGTAACAGTTTTTCCTTTCGGGAAAGTTGTGTTTTCATCAAAATCAATGCATAATATTGCTTATTAATGACCCTTCATTTTTAAAATATAACATCATTTGTTGTTTAATGCTAAAACATCAGCAACTTTATTACGTAAACTATAACCCAACTGTTGTACATCAACAAGCTATAGAGAATATTTTAACCTAATGTTTTGAGACATTTTTCCAGAGTAGGCTGCGTACGTGACAGCAGGGAAACTGCGTGTCGAGGCCCTTGCACGGCACATTCTTGCGTTTAAAAGCGAATCGTTAAAGTTGTTAAAGTTGCGAACAAACAGCAGCCGCATTCCGCCGCGTTCCCGCAACGCCGCGCGAGCCGCTTTGTTGTCAGAGTGAGCGGCGCGTGACGGACAGCCCGCAGCGCACTGTCCAATCAGCCGTCCGCCCTGCGCCCAGAGGGTGAGTCCGGGTTCCTATTGGCTGAGCCGAGTGTGGGAAAGAATGCAGAGCGGGTTTCACACGAAGCAGGAGCGCGCCGCTCTGCTATAAATAAGACCGGCGTGTGGCGCGAAGCGATACAGCTGATTAGTGGGAGGCGCGCGCGTCTCGGTGGTACACGAGCCACACTGTCCCCGCTGCGTCTCCGGACATATCAAACGGATATCTGACACAGTGCACAGAAAATAGCAAACAGCTCCTGATCACGATGCCCGCTGATAACATGATGGAGAAACCGACCGCGTCTCCCGTGGCTGGTGCCCCGGCCAGCGGATCCCACACTCCGGACAAACCGAAAAACGCCAGTGAGCACAGAAAGGTAACTGTCCCGCAATGTGACATCACTAAAATGTATCCAAATTCACGCGTTAAATTCCTGACGAGCTAAACTCTTGCTGCGTCGAGGAAGTGAATTAACACGCAACGCCAGATGCGTGGTGCGAAACTGACAGGGGGACCGATGTTGTGTTACAGTCTTCCAAGCCCATCATGGAGAAGCGCCGCCGGGCGAGGATCAATGAAAGTCTCGGGCAGCTCAAAACACTTATTCTGGACGCACTTAAGAAAGATGTAAGTAGCTGAATCAGAGCGTTTGCTCGTGAGCCTAGCTGCCTGTGGCTGGTCGTTCACTGTCTGTGTTTGTGTGTGCGCAGAGCTCGAGACACTCGAAGCTGGAGAAGGCGGATATTCTGGAAATGACAGTGAAGCACCTGAGAAACTTGCAGCGCGTGCAAATGAGCGGTACGTACTACTGTTGTTGTTGTTGCTGTTGTTGTTGTTGTTGTTTGTTATAATAATCATCATCAGTGATGAATTCATGTGTGCTGCTGTCACTTGCAGGGGCCCTGGCGTCCGACACGGCGGTCCTCAATAAATACCGCGCGGGCTTCAGCGAGTGCATGAACGAGGTGACCCGATTCTTGTCCGGGTGCGAAGGAGTGAACACGGAGGTCCGAACCCGGCTCCTAAGCCACCTGTCGGGATGCATGGGACAGATGATGGCCCTCAACTACCCGCAGCCGTCCCCGGCCCACCAGCATCAGCACCAGCATCCTCACGTGGCGCAGCCGCTGCACGTGCAGCTACCTCCCGCGGTGCCCGTCGGCGGCGTCTCTGTGCCGTGCAAAGCAAGCCCCTCCGAGGCAGCCTCCCCCAAAGTGTACGGGGGCTTCCAGCTCGTGCACGCCCCAGATGGACAGTTGGCCTTCCTCATCCCAAACCCTGCCTTCGCATCCGCGTCCACGCCCCTTATCCCGCTATACGCACACGCGGTGAACGGCAGCCCCACACGCTCGGGGTCTGTACCTGCAGGAACCCCCCCGGTACAGGGCATGACCTCATTCCCCGGAGGGGCCAAGGCCGGGAGCAGGACGGCAGTGAGCGCGGAGTCGGACAGCGGCGAGGCCGTGTGGAGGCCCTGGTGACCCCATGGCCGTGAATACGCCGGACACACAGGGACAGACGGGGACAAATGTTCCGTTTTAAGGAACGCGCGAACTGTTCTACAGTATTTATTTGGCGGATTCCAGACCTTGGGATGTTGGGGATAAATATGTTTATTGTTAGTTTAAAAAGAACGTAATAGTAAATGTTCGTTTTTTAATAAAAAATATAGTTTTATATAAACATTTCAACAACTGTCGAATGCCAAAGTTATGTTGATTGCTTAGTTTGTAAAAAAAAAAAAAATCCTGAGGTTTGACGGGAAAAAATAAAGAGAAAACTTTTAGTACGACTGTCACTTTCTGATTTATAATTTCACACATGAGCTTCTTTGCAGTGAAAATATTCGCTTCACGTTTGCGGCTGAATCTACTGGGGTAAAAGATTAAGGATTCAGAATAACGTGAAATGTTAAGATCACAGTAGGATTAAACACGCATTTTTGTGACTGCGGGAGGTCTGATTTTACACGGTATTGCACGCCCTCCAGAGGAAAATGCAAAACGTAACAATGTGAAGTGACAGGAGGACTAACAATAAAAACCTTCATAAGCTTTTCATCGGTTCTTAGAGCCAAGACCGACACGGCACAGTACGGCACAACACAGCAATTTTTAAAAAACTAGCAATCTGTGTAATTAACCTGGAACAAATTCATAGACGCACAAACACAAATCCGCCATTCACCTGTTCCCACACACACCCACTTGGAAGCCCCACCCTGTCCAGGATTGTTTCACACACTTACCTGTGACATCAAAGGATTTCACGCTGCTCACCAACTTGTGACGCATAGCACCGCATCATCGCGATCAGCGTGTCACACTGTTCAGTAGCGTGTTTCATTAACAACAACGTGTGCTGGAGGGCCACTCCATTTATACCTATAAATTACTGCCACTTTAAAATACACATTGCCTGTATTTTTACTTGTTAACTAAAAAAATTTAACTAATTTAAACAGATAATCAAATTTTTGTTGATGAATTGTTTCTGTTTAATGACACTCAGGCATCAGTTTCTTCGTGTGAAACATCGAGCTGGAGAAGAAATATTGTGCAGATGTTTAAATGCGAGAATTTTCCTTTAAACTTATTTTGTTATTTTGATAACCTGTAACTTCCCTATTTGTCATTTGATTTGGCACACAGATGTCTGCAGGTTGTTACCATTCCAATAAAATGACTGTTTAATGATCATAAATGGACAAACCGGGGCTGTGGAGTTGCTAACTAAATTTAACACATTATATCCCGTCAAAACGGTCTGTTTCTTCACAGTAAAAACACAGTAAACCGCACAGGCAGCTCCGGCGACTTTGCACGTGCGTCACCGTTGGCTGCGTGCGGGCATCGGCGACGCGCCCGCGTTAATCTCACCGAGAGGCTCGTGCGGCGCCCGGGTCGTGAGAACCCGGCGAACCAGACGGCTCGCGGTCGGGCACGCGGCCAATCAGTAATTCCCCCGCTGGCAGAGCAGCTCTCGCGAGGTGAGGAGGCGCACGCGCGCCCTGTCTCGGCGTGTCGAGTTACAGAGCCGCACGAGCCTGCGAGCAAACTCATACGCACGGTGGAAGATGGTAAATATTGCGACACACATAACTTCACAAGTTTTTTTCGTACATTTTACAATGAGCTATTTTTTCCCACTATTAAAAGTTACTTTTCAGTTCTCTCACGTGTCACAAATGTGCGCCGCCAAACACGGTAACGACTCGCCTGCTGCTGCTGAGATCCGAACTTTATTTATTAAATACGCCACGACTCTACCGTACAGTACTTTAGAGCACAGTACATCATGACAGGGTCGATTCCCCCCCTTTACTTGCCACAACGGCTCAAAAACCCTTCACACACGTACAGCAAAGTATGATGGGACATCCGCAGCTCTCATACCCCTGGAAACTGACTAAATTAATTCACTTGCAATGTAACTTTTCCAGCTAGTTTGAATAATATCTCCTGGGCCGCAGGTGGCATCGTGTTTATGGTTTACAACCTGTAGATTCAGGGTTCGAATCCCACCACCCCGCATTAGTGGGCACCCTATGACCATGGTACTTAAGGCCTTCGGCAAGAATGGGTAAATCAGTGTAATTTACCTTGGTAAGTTTCTCTAGAAATAAGTGCGAGAGATGGAAGTAGATAATTATAATAATAGCGATAATAAACGCTCGGTCAGAGTATGGAGGTCAGTGTGTCGATGGGTGATGGAAACGCGAGCCTCACTAAGTCAGTAGCCGGTGCAACGGGTGACACGAACGAATGAATAAATGCACGTGTCTGTAGGCGACTTCCTCATTTGTCACAGTTCAGCGGGGTCTTTTCCCGGGCTGGTCGCGAGCAGCCGCGGTGGTCGGGTCGCCCGCTCTGACGTGGTTAATTAGGTGGCCTTTCAGTGCGTCCGCTTGTCGGGCCTCCACAGAGTCAAAGGCTAAATGGCAGAGGCACCACATTCATATTTAATATGCAATAGTTTTACATCAATATAAAGTAAAAAAAAAAATATTTTCTGCTTTTATTCCGCGTATTGCAGCTTCTGTGCTTTCCCCACATTTCCTCCTTTCATTTACTTGTAGTTTCATTTATAAATATCTTGATAAGGTACATATATGTAGGTTATGTCTGTTTATTCATTTGACATATTTTGAAAGATTAGTAAAAACTCAATACATTTTTCTCCGCGGAAAAGGGTTTCAAAAAAATTGATTTTGAAGTTTTATGTGCACCGATCTCTCGCGTGTGATTTTTGCTCTGTTTGAAAGTTAATCGCGCTTCCTCTTCCTCAAATTTCTCTCTTCGGTCTTCATGCCATTCACTATCAAGAAGGCGACTGGAGCAGAATGGTTGGCACTAATTATTTAAGCAAATTAGTTAAGGTAATTTCAACCATCAGTCTATAATGATTTAAGAAAACTTAAGAAACTGTATTGAATCAAAACTCTATTAATAACTTTGCTTGCAAATACAAAATCATTTTTACCTGTGTTACAATGGACAAAAAGTATTTTATATATAGTAACAAAAAAATTATAAATAATAATATAAAGACTAAAATGATAATCATACAAATGATACAAGATTTTTAAAAATTAAATTAAATGAAAACATTTTTTAAAATGCATTCCCTCCACAAACTCCATTTCAATGTAAACTGTAGACTGATTCATTTTATAAATATATATGCAACATTTTTTTAAAAATCATATTATTGAGGAACACCAGCCATCAATTGTAAACATTTTGAAAGAAGTTGAATTAAAATAATCAGGTGAAAACACCTGGCCATATGCAGCTTTCTGTAAATAGAGAACCAAGATTTACAGAAATTTTGCATGTAAAGGCTGAAGAACCTGAGTTTTTATTCACCGAGTGTTTAAATGAAACTTTTGCGCCCCACCTGTTTGTGTGAAGGATGTGGTTATGAGGAGAGGCCTGGGTTAACCAAGGGATTGGAAGAATGAATGGAATGGGGAGTTTTTACTGCCAAATACATTTCTTTTTCTATTTTCAACACAATTAAGTGTATTAAGGTTGCAAAGATTTTTGGATTTTGGGTACAATGTTCTGGTGATATTTTATTTGATCACTGTCCTCCTGAGCCATGCTACTGTTTTCCTTTGTTTCCTTTGACAGAAGCCATGAACCTCTTCATCAAAGTGCCACTTCCAGACTCAGGCAGCAGGTGGTGCAGTGGTTGAAGCTGCTGCCTCTGATCTAAGATAAGTGAAATTTGAATTCCACCCTGTGCTGTAGTACCCTTGAACAAAGTTCTTATGCTGAACTGCTCCAGTAAAATTTATTCTGCTGTATAAATGAGTAAATGACTAAATGTAAGTCATTTTGAAGAAAAGTGTGTGACATGTTAGTGCTGGTTATCCCTTGCAGTATCCAGCTGAGCGTATTGTTTGGAAAGACCTTTAGCGTTTGTAGCGCTGGGTCAGAGTGTCAGAGGTGTCCTTAGAAGGTGACACTTCGCATTGCCTCTGGCCACATTGAAACACATAAAAGAGGCTGAAGCTGTGTGTTCGAGTTACATTTCCAAGAGCGGAAGGTGCTCTACAGAGGATGACTTATGACCAGTGGGCTTGTTACACTGTCCATTGAGAAAGGTTTACAAGCTCCAAGTAAGCATAACGGTAGTCCAAAGGTCAGTCATTCATACTTGAATCTTTTATAATGATGGATCCTTAACACCAGATATGTTGCTGTTATTTATAGCCTTGGACCATTTATCTAAAGGAGAGGGTGAGGTCGCAGGACAGGCCAGACTCAGTGTCGTATCGCAGCCCCAAGGCACTGTGCACTGCCCTGTCACCTGTCTATGGGACATTTTTCTGAAGCCAGGTTTCACTTTTCACAGGTCTCTCCAGTTTCAGGGTGTCAGGCGTGTCTGCCTGGGCCTCCAGAATGAGCTGCGTTCCTCAGGGGAAAGTAAAGACCCCTTCACAGGTCAAAGGTCCCCCTAAGCATTTATACACTCCAAAACCTGAATGGCCTGCTAGGAACTAGAACTTATATTTGTACTAATTTCATTTGTGTCTTTACTTCTCCACTGGGCTGTAGTCTTCTGGGGAAGAGCAGTCAGCTGTTGGCTGTCTATTTTGGGGCAAGATTTCTCTTGAGTATCAATTGTGATGGGAAATCTGAGGGGTACTGAAGTGGAAATATATGTACTTTTCACTCTGTGTGTAAACAAAATGTGAGTTTAATTTTCACAAGAAAGGAGGGCAGTACAACTAGGTATACCTGTATACCCAGTAGTTTTATACCTGCTAGCTGAGGGGATGGTTCATTCAGCTCATCTGATAAACAGTGGCAAGCAGTGCTGCTCCACTGAGTGGTACCCTGCTCATGGCTTGCAAAAGTATTCAGTATTCCCTTGAAATATTGTCTGGGTTGCACATTTTAATTGCACATATTTTTAATGTAATTTTACACAAAAACGTAGTTTCTTAGTTTGTCTTAGTTTTGTCTGACCACAAGACACACAGGACATTTTTCTGCATTTCTGGCAAGCTCCAGACGTGCTTTTATATTTATTTCCAATAACGACAACCCTCTCATACAAGCCCGTTTTATGCAGTTTTCTTGATGTTATGGACTGGTGCACCTTTCATCCACTTTGAGCTTTTGATGTCTCTAGCTCCTTCAAAGTGACTGTTGGCATCTATGTAGTTTCCCTCACATGTTCTAGACCCTCTCACAGTTTTGAAGGGTGGCCATGTCTATGGTGTCCGGGTGGTGTGATGCAGCTTCTGTTTCCCATTTATTGATCCAGCAGTGCTGACTGGGAGATCCAGTCGCTCAGAAACAAAAAGTTAACTGTCCTGCAACAGCCCAGTCAAAATCTTGACCTCAGTCCCATTGAGAATCTGTAGTACTATTTCAAAATTGTGGTACACAAGCATCATCCAACCAACTTGGAACAACCTGCTGCAGTTTTGCCAAGACAAATGGGAAAAATTTACCCCCAAATGGTGTGTAAAGCTGGATCATATTTACCTTTAAAAACATAAAGCTAAAGCTAAAGTTAATGTACCCAAATGTGGCTTTACCAAATATTAATATGTAGGGCTTGACTACTTATACGAACAGCATATTTCAGTTTTTCATTTTCTTAAAATTATCTGCAAATAACTTATTTTGTCTGTGACAGTTTAGCCTATGATTTTTTTCATTAAAAATACTGATTGTAACCATATGTCTAGGTGTAACTTGTAATCCAGTGAATGTTGATAACTTTCAAGGGGTCTGAATACTTTTTCCAGGCACTGTAAATGTTTCTTTAAATCTAAACACTTGTGTTTCTTTTTTTAAATTGCAGTGTCCTTTGTGACCCAGTAGCCTGGTTATTCCACTAGAATATTACCCATGTGAGCCACAGAGCCCGGCTGTTATGAAGAAGTGACCTCACCTTGTCTGCTCTCTGGTGTTCTTCAGTTGCCACTCAGGTAAACAAGATATTTGCAACACCACCCAGTGCAGATGGTGAAGAAATGTCAGTTCCTTGTCCATGTGGGTTGGGTTTGAATTCCCTAGATGTTGGAGTCTGAGCAGAAACAAGCAGGAAGTCTCTGCCTTGACCTTCAGTAAATACTAGCACAAGACACCATGTCTGTTTTTCTGGGAGGGTGTGTGTAAGCGGTCTTCTTTGTGTGTTTGTAGGTGTGGGTTTGTGGGTGTGACCCTGCCTGTCTGAGTGCGCATGCAAGTCGTGTGTGTTTGGGTTTTTGTGTATTTGTATGTGTTTGTGTAACTGTGTTGTGATGCAGTGATGAAGTTGAATACATGTTCAGATATGCATAGAGCATTATTTCTGACGCACCCTCTGTCTCACCGCAAGCTCAGATTTCACCCAGACTGTGACCTGCAAAGATATTATTCACAACTGACTCTGCTGAATTTGTCCAGTGGTGCTTGCCTGTCTGTGTGAGTTCGTGTGTATTCTTTACCATGGCATTCTTCCAAGAGAAGGGAAGTCAGTCACAGCCCTCTCTTCCCCTCTCCTAGTAATGTCTGCTTTTGGAATTTGCTGGAAAGTTCACAAATCATTTAAATATTTTATTTTGCTTTCATGCACAAGCATAATCAACCTGCAGCGCTGTTTTTCACACATATATATATATCTGTTTAGGCATTATGAACAGTTATAGTGAAAAACTGGAAAAGATTTTGCAAGTCTTGTATCTGAAAAGCCCAACCTTTGCTTTTCGTCTCTCTGATTTTTTTCAACCTGTTATTATATTTAAGGTTTAATTCTGACTTGGACAGTTCTTCCTGTAAAAAGCCAGGATGTGTATTTTTTTCTCTGAATTTCAGTCAGAAGTAGAGTATTGCAGAGCAGCTACTTTGTGAATTACTGTCACTTGCTGGGATTTTACCTGTTCTGTGGGTTTGCAGAGTTCAGGACCCAAACACATGCCTACTCGTATCTGTGAGGGATTCTTAACTCAGTTTGACTCAAGCAGCTGCCAACACAGAGACACAAGGTTAGCAATACTTTTGAGGCAAGCTCAGTTTCCTGCTTTTAGTTTCACAGAATGGCTGACTAATCCCAATAAATTATATGAATAAAAAAATTACACTAATTTAAATTACAGATATTAGTCAATCAATGTGTATAGAGCAATTTGCACAGTTAAGGTGGTGTTTCTAGAGAAAATTACTAGTTATAACATAAAAAGATTAAAGGTGGCCTGGTGGCTTATCTAGGAACACAGCACCTATGCTGTTTGGGTGTGGGTTTGAATCCAGCTCGGTCTGTGGATTTTGCTTATTCTCTTCACATCTGTGTGGTTTCCTCGTGCAGTCCAAAGATATGTGTTTCAGGTTAATTGGACATTCTGAATTGCCCATTTTGTGTGTGTGTGTTTGCTTTTTTGGTCTCAGGATTAAAGTACAATGTCCTTTTTGTCTGTGTCTGTGTGTGGATTTCTGAGTGTGTGTGTGTGTGTGTGTGTGTGTGTGTGTGTGTGTGTGTGTGTGTGTGTGTGTGTGTGTGTGTCTGGGGCCACGCTGTAATGGAATGGTGTCCCATCCTTGTTGCAGTTTTGTAGCCTGGAATCCAGTGACTGGACATTTTAACTAATTTTTATCATTTTTACAACGTAATAAATGATGTAGTATCTGCAGAGTTATGCATCCTCACTGAATGTTTTCCTTTGGTATTAATGATTGATCCATGGCAGGTGTGGACATGTAGCTCTCTGTAAAGCCACTCATCCTCTGGACAGCTCTTATCTCTGATGACTCTGCTTTATGGTCCATGATAGCGCCCAGTGTGGAACGGCTGCGTTGACTCAGAATAAACACTTCCTTAAAGCTCTACCTGCAATTAATTTGTTTTTATCATGTGTGCTGGCCATTACCAAAAGATAAATGACTGTCAGTTGAGGACTTATTTGATGTTCAGGCCTCTCCAAGTGGCAAGGCAAGCAGCAAAGATCAATAAATGTGCTGAGATAACATTTAGAGCAACACATGCAAGCATGCATATGTACACATGGCTAACCTGCTCAGATGCACTGGCATGTATACACTCATGCTTACTCAAACACTCAAACATGTACAGCAGCCTGCTTTCATAGGCATGCACACACCCACACACACGCGCACACACACACACACACACACACACACACACACAAATAGAATTTTTAGTCATGACTTTTTTTAATTTGTCAAGTGTAGGGGGAGATAAATTCACAAAGATGTGGTTCATTTCTGTGCGTATTTTTAATTTAAACATAAAGTTCCACCCTTTTATTCATTATCAAAAACCTCTTGTCCAGCACAGGGTCATGGCTGTCAGGAGCCTATCCAGGAAACACTCTGCATGAGGCAGGATACCAGGGTACACCTCAGGCTGCACACCAGTCTATTGCTGTCATTTAAATTTTCACTGTGAAGATCATTTGAACATCTTAAGGCCCTTTCTGACCTGGTGCAAACCCACATGAGATTAGCATGCTTCTGAATGCACATTAATGTCTTTAAATGATTTTAAAGCTATACTGCTTTAAAGCTAGTCTTTTAAACATTTTAAAGCAATATAGCTTGTTTTTTTAATCCAGTGCATGTAGATACTGTGGATATTTTGTGATTAGCTACAAAATGTCTTAGTAAATAGCAAGTTCAATGAAATTTTGTATTTTATACCCCTTACTGGGGTTTTTAATGCCTTTTCAGTTTAAACTGTCAGAATTTTACTTGTTTGAACCATGCAGACACATATAGTTGCTTTATTCTCTTGCTATTTCATACTAAGGGCACAACCAATAAAATAGTTACTGTGCCCCTTCCTCCCCTCTTAAAAGCTGGGATGAAAACAGGCAATAACACTGCTCTGAAAGGGTTTTCTCTAGTCTCTGTGGACAGAGGGCCCTCCTGTTTACAGATAGCAAACACTGCGCTCTGGGTGCTGACCCCGTGCAGGCTCTGCAGTCACAGAGGCGCCCTGTGGCATTCTCCTGTTGCCTTGCCACCCCCACCCCCTCGGGTACCCACAGCTAGGGTCCTGACCATCACAATAAGGCTGACCTGCAGGTTGTCAGCAAAGCTGAGGCCACTCAAAAGGGGATGCAGGTCCAAGGGTTGTGTGTGGCTCCTGGTTGCAAGGAAAGAATCTTCCCATCATCTAGCTGTAAAAGATTCTCCTGCCCTGTTCCCACTTTGCTGGAGGTCAGCCGATTGACAGCTGAGGTGTATGTCTGCCCTGAGAACTGGCCCCACTGTATAAACACATTGAGAGAGAACTCTCGAGCGGAACAGGGAAAAACGCCACTTCGGGTCTGTATTGATCTCTTCACCTATCCCTAAACCGGCTCGATTGTCTTTACTTTTCTGCCCAATCAATACTTCTTTGTGTGACATTTCTCACATAGGCCATTCTCTACATCCAAAAGACCCTTATTGTTCATGTGTCAGTCGACTTAAAGGTATAACCCTCGACCCTGTCTTATGTGAGCCTTGTTTCATATCCCCCAATGGCAGACTAAGGGTTACCAACAACATTTTCGAAATTCTACTCTTGTGATGGGTAGAATTAAGAATGGATTATGAAATGCATAAAGCAGTGCAAGCTATATATTAACAATTTATATATAAAAATACATTTGTAACCTGTTTTATTTACCAAGACATAAAAATATTTAATACGTTCAGTCTCATTCCTTAACTTTGATTCTGTCTGCTGTTCACATGAGATCAGTCTACATGCCAGAATCGCATACAGTCTGTAGTCCTGTTTTTCAGTATTTTGTTGACACTATTAACCTAAATTACTTTCAGTTTTACTCTTTTATACAGCTTGTTATTGTAACAGCACCATTACGTTAAGCAGCTTCGCCAGAACCCACACTGACCACCTTCAGATTAAAATGTCATGCATTTTGCCAGTTGCTGCCAGGTTGTCTTCGGGTCCAGTTTCTTGGAGACACTCAGTGACCCTACTTTGTGGTTTTACTGAAATCCTGTATCTTACCTCATTTCTCTTATGAGCTATGTTTAGCCAGACTGCTGGTGTGTCATCTGACAGCCCCCAGGGCCTTGACCAGTATGTGTGTGGTCTCTGTGGACACTGTCATGTTGGTCTGCCCATGGGGTACAGCCATGTTCAGCCCTAACCCCCCACCCCCCACCTCCAAAGTTCATGTGGGTTCCACCCACAAAATTGGGAAACACTTTGTGCTGAAGCATTTGGCAGGAGGATTTCTCTGGTGGTTTGAGTTTCCTCTGATTCACATTTGCTGAAAGTCCTTTATCTCCTATAAATCTGTGGGCCAGAATCTGTGTTTATAATATGCTGTCCTTAGGATACAGCTCTGCTTCCAGGGTTGTTGGGCCAGACACAACAGCTTGGTTGAAAGAAAGAAGCCTCTGTTTTCCCTTCTTTCCAATTGTCTCCGGTGGTTCCTATAGTCAGGGCCTGGCTGACATGTGCTGCTGTGTAGTGCAAATTTGACATTACGAAGAACCATGCATCCCAACTGTTGTCTTTGGTTCTATGTCTACATGGGTACCGTGTATGATAGCATGTGTGATGCTGCGTGATTCCTCATTTTCAATCTCACACACCTCAGGAACTCAAGAAGAAAAAGAATTATAAGTTGATGAAACAAATGATCGCAGGAGGGTACAGGCCTCTGTCCATGAACAGCAGACGTGATGGGTGGTTTCTGGCTTTGACCCCTGTATCTGGACCAAGGGGAGTTATTTAATGCTCAGTTTTTAAAGCCTTTTTATGCAGACACATAGGCTGATATCAAGATGCACAGAACCAGACTTTTTCCATTGCTTCGGTCTCTCTCCCTGTCTCCTTCACACTTTTTCTCACACATGCAGGGTGGGAGAGTGGTGTTATCTTCCTCTGGAGAGAGGAAACATCTGGTGATAGACAACAAAGCATCCCCATGTGTGAGCAGCCCAGTCCAGGGGAATAAGCCATCCAGCAGGAAACGATGCTTCTGGTCCATTTCCTTTCCAGCCTTGGCCCAATGTATTCTCCTATTACCACTGGGGTGTTGAGTATCACAACAGGACCTCAGCTCTTCAAATCACTGAGTCCCAACAGCGCACACTGAACCCCCAGCTCTGGCCAGCTCCCAGCCACCAGTGAGCTGTCTCCAAAAGAAATGAATGGCCCGTGACCTTCCACACAAGGGCTGGCACCATGTGACCACTGACCAACTGTCCTCCACCCTTCACCTTTACTACGCTGTTCTGCATTTCAGAGGGCTTTCTTTCAAAGCCAGTTGAAATGCCCATTTCTTCACTGGCTTTATGCAAAAACGGTGGACGTATTTAATTTTCTCTGGGAGCTGTGTCAGCCAGATGCTATTGTCACTAACATTTGCTAGAATAATGCATTTTCCAAAATATTTTTCCTGCAGGTAATTAGTTAAATTATGATGTATTAGTATTTTTAAGGGAAACTCTCAATTGTAATTATAGGCCCAGCATATAAAAGCAGTCACCCAGTCTAATACATTGCAAATTTAAGTTAACACTGCAGTTTCTGCTGTGGTGGAACAGAGGGCAGTGCAGATAAGACATGGTTCCTGGACTGTGCTCATGAATGTGTTTTACAATCTGGCTCAGTCTAAGTGGAGTTTGCAGGTTCTCTGAGTGCTCTGGTTTCCTCCCACAGCACAACAATGTGTTTCAAATGAATGAGTGAGTCTCTCAGTGTGTGTTTGTGTGAGTAAATGAGTGTGTGCAATTTCCCTATGATGGACTTTTGATATTTGTACTTTGCCTCATGCTCTGTGCTTCCAAGATAGGCTCTGGACCAATAGTCCACTGGTTCATAATAATAGAATTGATAAATTGTGTAAGTCAAAATAAAAAAACTGCAATAATTAAGCCAAAGAATTCATTTTCATACTAATTTTTCCTCCACATTCCAGAAACAAGTTAATGCTCATTTGTAGCTGTTAAAAACAGCATCCCCATGTAACATGTTTTTGGATTCCCCCATTGCAACTGGCTCTGGCAGCTGTTCCTCTAAGTTCACCCCCCACCCCCTGTAAAGTTTCTGAGGTAGTGATGAATATGTGTTTGTGTTAATGGTAGGAGTGTGTGTATGCATGTGTGTGTTCTTGTGCATGTGAGTGGGTGCACTGAAGTCCATACCCTGTAACACCCCCTTTGTGGCTGCGTTCTGAATGGGGAGAATGGGTCAGGATGGAGCAATCACTGGAACCGTCACAAAGGCTATCCAAGGAGTGTGGTCTCAGCCTGGCCATGGAGAGATCCATCCAAGCAGCTGCGACTTAAGACGTCTTCTTCACACATCACCCTGCCAATCTGAGTCCAATTAGTTACCGCAATGCAAACGCTGTATAGCGTAATGTTTCGCTTTTACTTATTCATGATGAGAAACCATGAATAAGAATGTTCTTCCAACTCATCACAACAAAATATCCAATATCCTTATGAGAAAAGTTTTAATATTTGGTGTTACACTAGAGATTATATGTCAGACAATGCAATTAAAAATAAACCACACTGCACTGAAAACAAAATTTTAATGACCATGTGAGTAATGTCATAAAACTTATACTAAAAAATAAGTAGTAACCATTGTATGCTGCTTTGGAAAAAAGTTGAGTAAATTTATATTTATATATAATATTTATATAAATATTAAATATTAATATTTAATGTAATTACATATTGTACTGTAATTTAATAACAGTGAAAATTTTGCCTCAGAATGGGTTTATGCCTTTGGTATAGAGCGTGGAAAGTATTACAAATGTAACGTTATGTGCTGTAAATAAAATGTAGTTTTTCATTTACAGGAAAAACTGAAACCCAAAACAAAAACACACTTCTATAAGCAAATTTGTGGAAAGAAAACATGAAATATATTGCTTTGGCTTCTTAAGTTATATCTGAAATATTTATTGACATTTAGAAGAAGTGTCATTTATTGTGCAGCTTATAGCTATGCCTTTTCTGCTCTAAGAGAATTAAATGTTAATAGTATTAGAAAAAACATGAATAATTTTATCCAAAAAAGTAAAACACCTCTTGATCAACTTTCTAGAAATGAAAACATTACACTATAAATCCCTTAAAAATACATGTTGGGCTGCACTCTGGAAATTAAAAGTGTTGATTCCTTAAACCTAAACTTTGGGGTGTAAACTGAAAACAAGGCTAAGGTTTTAACCCCTTCATTATACATTGCATCCTAGATAGATTTCTGGCATTAGAAAGTTTACTTTGCATTGTGCCTTCTGCCTGATTCTTTTCATTTTTGTGAATGAAATAACAGACTGACAAAGTTGTCGCTAAATGGTCCGAATTTCCTACCAGTTGTGTATTAGAGTGGGAGCAGGTGGAAAGGCTCTCAATGAAATCACTTAATGAAGAATTCTTCCACTTTACATGTTGCCTTTTCTGGTCCTCGTTTGGGTTTTGTGCATCTCTTGTTAAAACTTTATAAAAAGTTTATCTTACCATGAAATGAGTGGGCACAGATAAATGGTCAGCCCTTAGGTTTTTGTCAGCCAATGGGGGCCGGTTATTGGGGGTCTGCAGACTCGGCCAAGTCGGAACCATATGTCATCATTCCGGGCCATTGTATCGGCAAGTCTCCGTGGCAACCCCATCAGCTGGACCTATTGTGTCTTGCCCTCAATAGCCCATATATTCATTGCCAGGGCTATTGCTGGCCCCTGAAACAGAAACAAATTGATACATACAAGACCCGCTCCCAATGGGCTCACATGACACATTTTGAGTGGACAAAAAAGAACATTTTGCCCTGTTGAAAATCTTGAGAAAAGATTGGTTGTCATGGGGATAAGGTGGAGGGTCCTAATGCAGGCCATTAAACACCAATCAGATGCAAATTCCCGCAGCCCCCGGCGTGCCGGCTGAGAGCCCCCTTCACATGGCAGACACATATTAAACAGTTTGTTTGCCAATTCACATGTCATTTTAATGGCTGTTTATTCCTTCTCTCCTTTGTGTGAAGTAACAGAATTACAAACCGTCATTGATTTATAACAAGCAGGCACTCAACCTGGCCATCGATGACGGGCTGAGAGAGAAAAAGAAAAACTCCAAGCAGAAGGACTTTCCTTTTACTGTTACAATTCAGTGGGCACATCTTCAGTCACTACACAGACACATTGAAATTTGGTTGAAAAATCAGCTCTGTAAAGCTGCTTTCTTCATTCAACACACTCCTTTCAGTTAAATTTACATTAACACTTGGGTTTGCAGTTTTAGTTTAAGCTGTGTACTGTGCCCTTCCCTTGGAGCAAGAACTGCTTACATTTCTTCATATATAGTGTGTTATCAATCCAACTACTCCTGATCCCATTAAAATGAATTAAACCACTAATGGAAAAAGACAAATATATTTTTTGAGGGAAACATTTTTTCAGCTAATGAATAATGAAATAGTCATTTTGATATTAATTTATACAACATACCCATTTTTCTTTTATGAATAAATATTAAGTCCAAGTTAAGAAAACTTTAAGAGAATTTGACTGTACTTTTACTCTGATGACAGGAAAAAAAATGGGGGTTTTTGTGCTTTTTCTGTATTTGCAGATTTATTATTTCTTTTCATTTTTCTTGGTGGATGTGGAAAGCTTTGGCTAAAATGTTCTTTTTACATCTATTTTAATCCCATTTATCAACCTGCTTGACAATAAAGCCCAACTAGTTTAGTTATTGATAGTAAAAAAGAAACAATTTCACTAGAAAGCAATGAATCTTTATATTCAGTCCTTACCGTATTCAAACTTCAAATGATAAAATAGGAGGATTTCATGTTCCCAGGGGAAAAGGATAATGTTTACCATCTTTTTCATCAAAAGTATCATTTATGGTCTTAAAATATGATTCCTGCTTCTAGAATGTAAAGTTGGCATTCAGTTCAAGATAGAATCAAATTTTGTTTACATTATTTCACCACTACCTTTATAGTAGTTTTGTGCAAAATAAGTACTAAAAATATTCAATAACATTAAATTATAGACTGCGCTGTAGCAGCCTGTTGTCTGTTTGCTTGTTCACTGCTCTCCACTCTCACACTACTAGCTTGTATTATAACAGAATTTACCATTTAAAAAAAGAACATACTGTTGCTATTTAGAAATCTGAAAATTCAGCATTATGGCTGTATAGACAATAATCAGTGATACATTTCATTTCCTGTTAACAAGCATCAAGTGGTCTATGCAATACCTATTTTTTGTCATTTTGTAATATTTTCAGTTTTGTATTGCTAGACTTTTCCTGGGTTAGTCCACCTTCCTTTGTTCTTCCAAACTGTGATGAGAAGTGGGGTTAAAGTTCATGCCCTACACTCCTCTTCAAGTACTAACCTCTTTACTCTTCTCTTAGCAGCATCCTTTTTCAGAAAGTGTTATTTCAGTTGTTATCAGTCATCAATTTTTATCAAAATTTGCACCTGTTCATTATACCTGCATGTGTATCTTGCTCAAGGGTAATGATGCATGGCTCCTCCTAAGAATTTGCACTTGTACCCATCAGGTTACAAGGGCAAGTCCTTAACTGCTATGTTTCCTGCTGTTTGGCCATGAGGGAACTGAAACAACTGCTTGCAGGTACACATGACAACTGTCAAAAACATATAAAATGTCAATCCTTAACACATAATTACACTTAAAGGGACCATCGTCTTTCTGTTTGCTTCCCTCAGAGGGAACGTTGGAGGTGTTGCCCAGGCAACTGTTATTTTTGAGTAGGGTCTGGTTGGTGGAGATACAGTGATGGATCTTGGGTCCAATCTGGCATCCTGGCCTGCATTACTGCAGATCAGTGCCACGTTGCTGTTCAGACCATTGATGCAATGCCCATGCATACACACCAAGCACACTGCACACTGCTGCATTAGTGACAACACAACAGCTAAGCACAGATTACTGGCATGCAGCCAACAGTTCAATGGCGCTGGGCACTGAGCCCGCCTGTGTGACCTGTGATAATAGTGTGACAATAGAATGACTAAGTAGCCTGACAGTGGCAGCAGCCATCACTGTGTGACTGTGTGACAGCCGTTCTGCATGAGAGGAGATTAGGATGTGGAGACGTCCTCCCCAGTGTGTGTTAGTCCACACATGGACTGTAACAACATCCATCACCCATCCAGGAAGTCCAAACCCTGCGGAAAAAAACTCTCTTTTGTTTATATTAGTTTCCTCTGCCAGTGCATCCTAATAATCCAATAGCTAACATTTACACTGGGCACCTGGGGTGCAAACACACATACTCACCTTCACATAAATATGGATCTCTAGTCTAGTTTACCTTATTGCATGTGGGGTATATTGAATTAAACTGCACTGACTGTTGTTCTAGATTGTAACCAGTGTCAGATAGAGCCTGTAGCAAAGAGGAGCAAATATATTGCTAGGGGGCGGGAGGAGCCATGGTGGCGTGATGCCATGATGTCTGGTGTCCTCACAGTCAACACCCTTGTCGTGCTCAACAGAGCACCAGCAGCCTTTGAGTAGTTATTAGCAGCGCATCTGGTCCCCCCAGCAGAGACAACAGGTCACTGTGATTGGTGCATCATGGAGCACTTCACAGTGGAATAAGAATCTCATCCAACTTTCAGGCAAGCGTAATTGTCCATCTGGCAGCTTAATGAAAGAGGGGAAGACTTCCTTAAGGACAAAATGGAGGTAAAGAGAGAAATCTGGAAAAAAGGAGGGAAGATCTCCAAGTTCCATAGGCCCCAATTATGCAGAGATTATCCCTTCACAGCCCCCAATCTCTAAATGAATGAAGTTTGAGCCACATTACTGACAGCTGGGTGCACTGGTATAGGGGTGGGGGGCAGAGCAGGGCAACAGGTTATGGTGTCAATCCCTAGCTGACCCCTGGGGGGGGGGCTGGGATGACTTGATGAGGTGACAGCATCGAACCATACCCTCTTAGCCCTGTCTCTAAAAATGCAGGCCAGATAAATAGAGATAAATGGAGAGGGCAATCACATCAGAACATTTTCTTGTTTTTTTTCCACCATAAGTCAGTAATCCGAGACGAATTGTGCTGGTTGGTGACTTCAAAGCTGCCCTGAAGGACAGAAGTAAAGAAGTCACTAAGTTGTGGTGAGCTGATTGTTCTGGTGTCAGCCATAAGGGTTATATAGTTATATTTCATTGAAAACAGACTGTGTGTGTGTGTGTGTGTGTGTGTGTGTGTGTGTGTGTGTGTGTGTGTGTGTGTGTGTGTGTGTATAAGCAACACACACATTTATATACAGTGAGAAGCAGAGCAACACTGACACTGTAGAGGCCCATTCCTCTTCTTTATATTCCAGTGTCACCAGTGATGTTTGTCAATTCTGAAGGGTGAGGAGATATTATGAAAGTCATGAAGTAAAGGAGTATGATAAGTAGATCACACATGCCAAAACAGAAACAGGTGCCCTCAGTTACTGATTACCACGGTAAATGTCAGTTGTTATCGTCCAGAACAAACACTTTATTTATACAGTGTTTAACAGTTTGCAAGTCTTAGCAAGCTGTCATAAACACAAGAAAGGTAAAAACAGTCAATGAATTTTTGAATTGCAGTGATTTGTCAACCAGAGGTGAATAAGGCTGTTGCTATCAATTGTGTCAAAGTGGGAGAATTCATTTTATTAAGGAATTGTTTTATATCTGTGTACCTGCAAACAGCTCTCTCAGTTCTATTGGCTGAAGTCTCCTTAAATGGTGTTTTGTAGTTCTATGTCTAAACCTGGTTGTAAATACCTTTTGTGGTCTCAGTAGTGATCAGATTACGTCCTTTGTCTCCAGCATCCCACCAAGAAGATGGGTGGGACAACCTTTCCATATACCTGTTTCAGTTGACCAGTCTAAAGATACCTAATGCTCATCGGCTTGGTCTGCTACCTGGGTGTTACTGTTCTATCGCCCTATAAGAACTGTTACCCAGGGGTGGCCATTTGAGTTTGCAGCATTTTCCTCTTGGACAAGACACCTGCTGTGCTTGTGCTGTATAATTCAGTTATAAATTAAAATGGTTTGGCTTTTTGCTTGTTTGATGAAATTCTTCCACATCAGCAGCTCACCCTGTTGCAGGTCAGACTTGCAAATCTGACATCCAAAAGGAAAAGTAAAGCAAGCAGTTAAACTCATGCTTGCAAGTCTGACCTGCAACAGTTACCGAACATACCAACACTAAGAAAGCTGCCTTTCTTGCCTGCAAGTTTAACATGGAGAATAACTGCCTTACACAATAACTTAATGTGCTGTAAATGTGTCCTGGAAATTTAAACCCCTCTTTCCCCTGCAAATGTGTATTAAAAAGCATTATAAAATTTGGTCAGAAGATGGACTCTATTAAACCAATTTGTTTCATCCACTTCAGATTATATTTATTTGTCTCTTAAAATTTTGTTTAATTCACAGATGTAATTTAGTTGCATGTTATGAATATAAGTATAAGCCAAATGAAGTGCTGAAAGTATGTTGAAGAAAGTGTATCAAAAGCCTTGAGGAATTCCTTTCTATCTTGCCTTGAATGAGTATGTCTGTGTGTTTGCGTAATTAGTATGTAGATGTATGAAACGCCAAGTGCCAGTAGATTGTAAGGGTATCCCACCCACGCTGACCCGTGAGAATTCTTTGTTCCGGCATCCCAGCTCCGTCTTTGGAATCCCTGCTGAATTGAGTCCTTTATGATGTCATGGCCATGCAGCACCAAGTCCCATTGGCGGAGCCGGACGCCTTCCCTGCCAGGCGTGGACGACCGTGGCCCAGAGGAGCCGCTTTTCCCAGATTTGCGTGAGTCCTCAGATCTCCCGACAAGTGTCACCAAGCCTTCCCGGGTTTTACCATGAAAATAGCTGCAGGATTCTCACGCGAGCACACAAAGGCTAAACAAGTGGGTATGTCTAATTGAATTAAGCCTCGCGCGGCTGTGCCAAGATGCCCCGGGACAGTGGGCCAGTGATAATGAGCCAGCTCATTTGAGGGAGGGCTCCTTTGGTCCAGGACTTCGTGCGGCTCCAAGCACTTGAACGAAGGGATGTCTTTGATTCCGTGAAGACGTTCAGTTCGGACTCATTCCATCCTCTTCTGAGCAGCATTTCTCACATTCCTCAACTGAAGGGGGAACAGAGCTTTAGGGACCCACACAAGGGTTGTGTTTCTGCACTGGAGAGTGTGTGGGGAGCCCTCATTGTAGCTGTTCTCACTTACCAAGATGGAGTGTTTGTGTGTATGTCTGTGTTTACCGAAACAAGCATTTCCCCTTAAAAAACCTGAACATACCAACAAGCAGTTCACAGAGATGCAGCCAGAAAGCTGCAGGTTCAGATCCTGTGTAGGAAAATAAATGAGTGTATCACTCAGCCACTTATCAGGCAGAAACTCAGATTTGGTGAAATCTTCATCGTTGCTGCAGCAAGTGAAAAACTGATAATTTTTTAAAATTGAAACATACTGTTTGACTGTGCTGTTCATCAGTGTGACATGTGCAGCTCAGTAGTGATGAAAATGTTCTACTTGTTTTAATCAGTCTTTGTTGCTTGAGTTACTTATTCATGTTCTAATTCAATAATCACCAAAAGGGTGAATATTATTTACATGAACTCCATTGATAATAAAATATCTGTTTCTTTTTTTAACTTGTATATCTTTCATAATTTCTCTTTTACCTCCCTTCATTAGGGAAAGTTATTTTTAAAAAGTCATGTTTAATGACTAATCCCATTGAAAACAGTACTTTCCGCCCCTGCATCCTCAACAGTCCGACTGTTTAACACACTCCAGTTGAACAGCGTGTTGTGTCGGTGTACTCTGGGGAAGGGACCCCCTCAGCTCAGCGAAAAGTTTTGCGCAGAAATTCCCAGCTCGCACAATAAGGTGCTCCTCCACATGTGACTTTCCCCACACTAAATGGCATTGCCGTAATGGACTCCTGCTAGGGTTCATACGTCTTGTATGCCCACGTTGCACCAAGTTGTGTCAATATCATTAACATGATAATGACCTGTAAAAAGAAAGCAAAAAAGAAGTTTTTTTTTCCTAAATAAAAATCCAAAACTATAGAATTCTTTGTTGTCTTTGAAAAAAAGGAATGAAATCAAAGAGGTGGATGGTCATTTTTTCTCCGTTAGAGAAAGGAGCTGAATGAATGTCTTATTTCCATGCCAAAGGGAGGGGATGCAGGAGTAAAGGGTGGGAAAGCGGCCCCTTCAATGTAGGGGGTGCTGGTTGTGGGGGCCACAGCGGGCTCCTGGAGTCTCCCTGCCAGGCAGCGGTTAACAAGGCGCTGGCTGAATTAGAGAATAGCAATGAGTTTTTAATTGGCGACACATTATATTTATCACGCTGACAGCCAAGGCCCACGCAATGGCCCCTCTTGTGCCGGGGCTGGGGGGTGTAGTCCAAGCCCAGCCCTGGCACGCCCTTCCATCAAGTGAGGGTACTCGGTTGTGAAAAAGAATAAAAACATAATCATCAGATGTCAGACTGAATGATAACATTGAATTATTCATTAGAGGTCCTTAAAGTGCCGAGGGAGTCGAACCAGCTCCTGTGTTAACAAAAGCAGCCCTTTGTGGTCGACCCAATGCCTGCAAGACAGTTTAAACTGGCTCATAAAGGGAAATCCGTTTCAGCCCCATTGAACTGGCCTAACAGCACTATGCTGCCTGCATAGAAAAGTTATTAACAAGTGTTTAATATTTGTTTCAGGGCACCTAGTCATTCGCGAGGCTCAGTGCAAAGCCTCCGTGGCTCCAGGTGCTGTTTGCAGGTAAAGCTGAAAGTCACATTCCTAATATATTTTCCTTGTTTGATTTGTTTTACACAATTTGAGTCCTGTCTATTGTTAAAGTTTAAAAACAATATTCAATATTATAAAAATACAGTTGAAATAAATATGCTGATTTAGTGTTAAAGGTTTATATACCTACAAATACAGTTGAAATAAATATGCTGAATTAGTGTTAAAGGTTTATATACCTACTTGTTTGTGTTGAAAGAATATGTACAATTTTCTAACAATTTTTTTGAAGTAGATAGTACACTCTTCAGTTAAGTTTACTGGTGTATATTGATGAAAAAGGACAAGTTTGGTAATAACTGTGAAACTGAACTGTTATTACCAAATAGTTTGTTACACTTTTCAAAAACCATTATATTTTACAGTGCTGGTGTTCTGAAAGATACGAGGATGTTGAATAATTTGGTTTAAGAAGAGCAATTCAACTGTTTCCAATGGAAAAAAACAAACAAAAAAAAATCCTGTCTCAAACACAGGCCATAAATGCGACAAAGAGATGAACAGGGCATTATGGGCGGCTGTGGTGTGGCGGGAGTGTGCAGGAATTCAGACACTTTCTGCGTGGCCCTTTGTTGACATCTGGGCTCAAGCAGGAGCTGAACTGCATGAAGGAGCAGACCCGGCTCCTCATAATGAGACGAGAAGAAAAGGAGAATCAGGCCCTATGAAATATTTAAGATTCTGCAGAAGAGGTGTCTTGGACAGTGACAAAGGTTTTGTGGGGTTCTCCTTTGTGGCTTGGCCTGGCGGGGCCCCGGTGGGGTGGGGCCATATTGAGCAGAGCTGTGTCAGTCCTGTGCCACAGCTGTGCCGCTGAGCCCCCCCACCTGGCCACCAGGCCCCCGCCATTGTGCTGCTTTGTGCCAAATTTACACAGGGCTGATTGCACGGCTACGGTTGTGTGTTATGTTGTGCCCCCCCACACCCGTCCGCCCACCCCCTCCCCCAGGCCTAGTTGACTCCAGCCCCCCCCACCTCCTCGAAGCACCTCTATCCTCTTGTATTCTGGGGATGTCAAGTTGATGAATTCCCCCACTGCTGGGTTGGATGACATGCCCTGTAACCCAGGAACTGCACTACGCCCTTCACACCCCACCCTCCCCAAGCCCTTCAACCCGACCCAAACCTGTCTCTTCCCCTCTAAATACTCATTGCTTGTTGATATATGGAGCCTCCGATCTTTGGAGCATATGCCACTTTTAGGGTCCTCTAGAATGGTTATGCATTTGTTAGCATTCATTATTTTGGGCATTAACGCCCTTTTAGAATAGCTCTTTGCTAATGACAACACAGCTTAATGTCCTCAGTGTGAATTCTGTGACCTGCCCTACTTTGTTTAGTGCCTTTAATGTGTTATTGTGGTCATAAGGGGCTTTTGGTCGTCTTAATAGCTTCAGGGATAAAACAGGTGCTACCGGCTACTTTGCACAGAAACAGAAAGCAAGATTTCATGTTGAATGTAAAGTCAGACTTTGGGTTTTTCCCAGCAGATATTTTCCTTCTGAGCAATTTACAAATGTTTACCCCTTTAAAATTTTTATTGAAGGGTAAGTACCTTGCTGAGGGGTAGAGCAGCAAGACTGGAGATGTGAACCAGGTCCTCTGAGTGCAAAGGTGGCAAAACTAACCTGGCTACGGAAAACATACCCATTCATACCAAATGCATATCGATATACCAAAAGTACACATTCATTTATTCCAATACTTTATTAAACACAAGCGCTTTACTTTTAGTGGGTTTCTATCAGGGCACCAGTTGTCCAAAATCAAGTCAACTGATTTTTAGTCTCATTAAGTGTTACATTATGATCAGTTATGATGTTTTTTTCTTGAAAAACCATTAAATGTAACCAAGCTGTGTTTTTAATAGTCAACCTTCCATTTGTACATAAACTACTGAGCTGCCGTCTTTGCTACATGTTGTGTTGGCAAATTCCCGCATCTTTTTTTATCAGCCACATCTGAATGCAAGAGAGTTGATGGCAACCTGGAAATGACTTTAAAATGTCAGAAGGACTTTCTGACGGCCCAGAAACTCGCCATAAAACATGCAACAGCAAACACTCCTCATACATGTGGCAATGGAAAATAAATGGTGAATTTAATTTTGTGCTTGCATCATAGTGGTTAAAACTGTTACTCTGGGAACCTGGGTTTGAATCCTCCTCCTGTTGCAGTCACATGAACAGTTCCAGCTACAATTGCTCAGCTGTATAAATGGGTAAATAAAAGTGAATCTCTTACTATACAAACCGGATAATACAACTGATTTCAGACAGTGCTGTCAGTCAAATAATGGCTAATAACAAATTAAAGTTGGATAGATGATTCCATACTCTTGATCTAAAGTCTTTTAGTGAACGTTCTAGGTTTTAGACTGGATGACAAATGTTTAAAGCCACTTTCTGGGTGAATCTGGACTTGTTCTGAGCAACTGCTCAATGGTAATTTGTATCCAACATACTCAGTGTAGCACTAAGGCGTTTCATCATGTGTTACTCTCCATTCTGTGGGAATTTTAAAAAAATTATTAAAGGATCATCCTTATGTGCTCCTGCTACCAAACCATCTTTCTTCAGTGTATCTGTATGCACACTGCTCAGGCAGAGAAGTTTCATTGTTAAAAACATGGAAAATTTATGCCACTGTGAATAAATATGACCATTCTCATTTTTCAAAATATATTTTTACATTTTAAACATTTGTTGTGGTATTTCTAGATAGAGTATTTATATAACTGGTACTACTGCAGTGAACAGCACCGTTTTGGAGACCAGTATCAGAGGTTTATATTTCCAAATGTAAACATTATTTTCTTTATATTCAGTACTCTTTGTTCAAGTATTTAATGAATAACTTAATTAAAAGGGGCTAAAGATAAGAGGTATATAAATAAGATGATATTTTACATTTACTGAGTTTCTTCATGTGCAGAATCTAGGTGAAAAGTTAACAGTTAAAAAGTTAAATCTTGTTGACAATGTAACACAATAAATAAATATTACGTAGCATAGCGTTTACCTACAGGCAATGCAGGGATGCCTCTGGTCATTGTACAGGTTTTAAAACAAGTTTTAATTTGTTGTATAAAAAATTTGACAGTAAGGCTATCGACCATTTTAAAATATGTGTATAGATGTCACACTGAAAGAATTTGCACACAATTTGACCAAGGTATTAAGGTGTTGAAGCACTGAAAAAACATGACTATTTGACACCCCTCATGTGATCAGACTGTGGTGGCTCTTCGATATTTGTTTTGGACACCAAAGAAATTTGAGACGAAACACAAAGCTAGATAGAAGTTGCTGGAGTTCGGAGCGGCATGGTTTACAGATGGCTGTTGGACTTAAAACCAAACTCACTAAACTCTTCTCTGTTCTGCATTCCCCACAAAGGCCTGTCAGTTTAATGGCCGTTTGGCTGAGTGGGCAGCCATGTCCCAGCCCAAATAGACGCGGGGAAAGAAAGAGAACAAATGCGGTTTAATATTGTTTAAGAAGGTAGAGGACAATTAGAGGAGTGTTCCTTCCCAGAGCTCACCCTTGTGCCCTGGCAGCTCCCCCCTCCCTCCCTTCACACCCGCGCTGCCGTTTGATGGAGTCTGAATGAGGTTTATTGAGGGCTCCTGGATGGGAGGCAGGCCAGCGGTGAAAGGAGGCCAGCGGTAGGTCCTCCACCAGCAGCTCCCAGGGTCCCGTCCTCTTTCACATGCCAGCACATTTTCTACACTTGTCTGCCTCCCAATGCCCCTTGAGTCCTTCCTCTTCTGTGTTGGCGGTCCAGCCACTGCAGGTTCCGGGTATATGAATATAACTTAGAGTGTATAAGCGTGTGTTGTCTGTGTCTCTGTGCAAATGTTTTCCACATCAGATAGTAAACCCTGAAAAACAGACAAAATGTATGGCACCTTTTGAAAAAAAAATCAGCCACTCTATTAAATTAGAGACAGGACTTTTTGCTATTAGCTTCTGTGTATTTTTCAGTTTTTTGGAGAAGACTTGGTATGTTATTCTTATGAGTACTTCCGTGGTTAACGGAGCCATCCAGAATTACTTTATACCTTTATATGCAGTGTCAGCACTCCAGTACTGCAGCAGTAACAGGGACTGGGGCTTGACCCAGCAACCTTCAGGTTACCAACCTATGACCTTAACCAGTAATCTACTGCATGCAAGTTAATGTCAAGTTGAGAATATGTACAATATGTGTACAAGACCTCACAATTGAAGATGCAGACCAATTTTTGCATTTATGTCTGTATGTCTTTGCATTATGGTGTTGCATCATCAAAAAGTTTCCTATGAGTTCCCATCTCCTTGTTTTTTTTTAAAGAAGAAAATGTTTAAAAAATGAAAATGAAATATCCTGAAAACAAAATACAGTTATTGAAAACTGCTTGTCCAGTTTTGTGGAATGTACAGTTTGAGTATGTAGGATTCATTCTGAGACTGTGCTGAGCCTTTCACACCAGGTTGAATGATTCAAACGGTGCAAGTTCGGATAAGTGACTGTTCATATAATGGGAATAACAGAGCAAGGATGTACTGTTTATATGAAAATATGTTCTATAAGTTATCTTTTTTAAAAACCTTTTAAGGGCGTGGCTGGGTCTGGAACTAAGGAGCTTCAAGTCACTGGCGTGCTGCTGTCTCCTTTGAGTATGAAAAAATTAGGAAGTGAACTGAACAACATCTGGGCAGAAAATGTTCCAGACTTGAATGGAGTGTTTTGTCTAGTAACACGCCACACACGGAAGAACATCTACATACAGAACGTCACTGTGCTCTCAGTTTGCTTTCTTCTGTCTGTATGACAGAGAGCATCTAATGTGGGCATCTACCCTCCTGTTATGGTTCAAAGCTCACGTTTCAAGGAAGAATTAGGTGAATTCCTTTCCATTTGCAAAGAGACAAGGCAGAGGATTTATGAACGAAAATGACATTTATGTTTACCTTGTATGTTTTGTTCTCGGAGAGAAACTTGAGGATTAAGAACTTTAAAGGAAATCAAATAAAATGTTGAGACGGAGGAGCTGGTGAGTAATAATTGTGGCCTGGAAGAGGGGTGGCAGAAGATGTGACTTAACAGTTCCCATCCCCCTGCCTAAGGGCTGACATATGTCGGCATGTTCCTGAACTTCCTTAACTTGTACCATCCAAACCTGCACGTGGCAATGGGCAGCAGCTGGACTGGGGCCTTCCTGGGCAAACAGCTGAGCTCTGAGGCCGGATGCTGGGAAACCCCTGTCCTTGTCCTTTATAACCCCGAAGAACCCACCCACTCTGCTGGATAATAAACACCACTGCTTCCCGCGCGTGATCCTTCGCATGTTAGATGATTTTATCAAATGTTATTTGCATAGCATTCAATGTTGCACTTTTAATCCCTAACTGGATGCTCATTTATTCAGTCCATTTAAATTCATAACTCTGCTCAAAGATGCAAAAAAAATTCCCTTCTGAGATTTGAATCTCTTGCCTTTTTCCTCAGTTCACCTATCAGGGGCAGGTTAACTGATAGCATCATGGTAAAGGACAAGGTTTGCTAACCTGAAGGATGATGGACCCTAGACTATGGTACTTAGCTTGATTAAAGTATAAAGTTTGGATAAAAGTGCAACAAAAATAGTGCATTGCTTCTCAACACAATGGCACACCAAAGAATACGGAGTCATTTTGGTCCATGTAGAAGGTTTTTATTTACTTGTGCCATTTTGTAGGCAGAGTAGCTAGAGCAGGACTGATCTGCAATAGGAAAGAAATTGAGACCTTCAGCTGTTCTTCTCCCCGCAAACAGGACAGGGCTGCCATTCTGGAAGCAGGGAAAACCTACAAAGCAACCTGTCATTATGCTGACATGTTAAAAAAAGCCAGGTGTATCGCACCAGCCTATGGCCCGCCAGCATCCGGGAGTGTTCTTCCCAATGCACTGTTGTGAAAGCACACCCTTTCCCCACATCTCCTGCAAAGGCCAAAAACATACACTTACTCCCAATTCATACCCTGTAAAACACACAAATCTAAAAGGATCTGTTAGGAGGGCACAAAGAAAGCCTTTTTTCTCTTTTAACTCATCTGACAGCGATAGAAGGCAAATAAATAACCGCTACAGAATGGAGAGGAGAGAGGGGAGCAGCCACTTTAAAGCCCAGTGAACTAGTGCTGTATTTGTAGAAGTAAAATAGAGCGGGGGAAGGAGATGGCCGATCATGGACAAAGGAGAAAGCCTCTTTATGTTTCTTTTCCAACCTCTCCCTCTTCCCAGCATCCCTTTCATCTATTGCGCTCGGGTTGGCTCACGCTCGGGGAGCAATGGCTTGAAAGCTGACCTTGACGAGCCACCGTGGTTAACTTCCTCTTGCCAGGAATATTTTTTTAAAAAAGCACCTTCTCTCTGTGTGTACACAAGGGGGGGGAGGGGTCTCAGTGTTGGCCAGCGACCAGCGGCCAGAGCGCCATTGGCAGCAAGACCGTGAGAAACAGGGGGGCGACACCCAAATGTCATCACAGCTGCAAAACTGCTGAGCGTAAAAGCCTAATTACAGAAATATGCATCCCAAGGCTTCTCCTCAAGTGAAAACAGAGCCGGGCTTTACTGGCTGTTGTCAGGATGGCGCGCAGCGGGACCTGCTCAGCTCCACACGGTGTGGGATTTACTACCAGATAGGAACTCCAAGATTCCACAGCTGCTGCAGAGCTTCAGCACTCACTGCTGCCTGTCTGTCGGTGTGTGTGTGTGTGTGTGTGTGTGTGTGTGTGTGTGTGTGTGTGTGCAAGTGGGAGTCATTTGATATTAGACTGGTTTTATGAGGTCAGAGTCACACAGCTAAGCACTCACTATCAAGTACTGCACTTCCTTACAGTCTATACAGCTCAATCTCTGTTTCTTTGTTTGTTCTTTATGCACAGCTTTGTTTTTCAAGCCACAGGCTTAAAATTTGACACGCAGGTACTGGTTATCTGAAGTGAGGTTTTTGCATCATCAGGTTCATGAAATGCCAAAAAGGTGACTTACTATTTTGAAAATGTAAAATTCAGTCTCTGCCAAGGTTTGGGGAAGCAGGAGTAGTGACATCACACTGCCTCTCATTGCAACCACACAGTCAGGCAGCTCAACATGTCAGATTTCATTCAAGATTATGAAGAGAGTTTTATGTTAAAACACATTGAAGACTTTTGAACTAGTTTAATCCTGTTTATGTAGATTTATATCGTCTCCCATGAGAAGCTGAACTATTATGGTACATAGATTAGATATTATACATACTTTGGGCAGATCGTATCTAAGGTTGGGTGGCACAGTGGCACAACAGGTAACACAGGGGACTTAACACCACCTGATCTGCACACTTGAATGTTGGTATAGAACCCCCTCAACCCATGTGCAGTTTGCATGTTCTACCTGTGTCTGTGTGGACTTTTTCTGGGTTTCCTCCCACAATCTAAAGACTTGTGTTTCAGATGAATTTTTGATTCTAAGGTGCCCATAGTTTGTGAGTGTGTGTAGCAACATGTGATGGACTAATACCCAATCCAGGATGTACTTTGCTTAGCCTAGCACTACATGCTTAAAAAATAAGCGCAGGACCCCTTTGACCCTGCCTAAGGTATGTAGTTATTGGTGGTGAATGAATGAGAAAATGATAAGTTACAGTAAATTACCCACACATTGCCATGGACTGGAGTCCCATCCAGGGGCAGTTTCATAGCCCACTGCTTTTGGATTGGTACCTTAAAAATGTAGTTTTGGTACTGGATGGATGGATGGATGGATGGATGATGTTTGGATGGTGGGATGTATATTATTATTATTATTATTATTATTATTATTATTATTATTAAAGTGATCACCCAGATCTTTTTTAGCCACCAGGTTATTCATCTTAGGTGAAGTAAGAAGCGCTTCCTGAGTCCTTCTTACCAACAGCCATCTGCCTCCATAATGCCACACAAGGAACTCTCAGCAATTAGACTGTATTTGTTACTGTTATTTAATAATTATGTCTTCATTTATTTTATTTTGCTTTGTTATTTATTTATTTTGATGTGTTTTACAAGCATCTTTGTGTCCAGCTGCTATATGGTAAATATCTCTGTAGGGATCAATAAATTGTTATCCTATTCCACCCCTTCCTACCCTATCCAGCATAGAAAGTGGTTGCTGTCTTCCCCGCCTTTCATTTGAAGGACCCAGGTTTGCATACCACCTTCTGCTGTAGTAATTTAACATTACAAGCTGGTTTAGAGAACAGCATTAACCACATCAATAAATAACTAAATTATTATTAAGCTCATGCCCAAATAAAGATGATGACTGAAGTCAGACTGATGCACAGTTTTATGCTGTTAGGAGAATCTGTAAGCGGGTTCAAGTCCTAAGAAATTAATATCAAGAGGCAATGGCAGAGGTTTGCCTTGGTCAGTCAAAAGGATTGGTATGAAGGGAGGGTTTCAGTCTGATAAGGTACCTGTTACCCTGAGATCGTGATGAGAAGACAACACAGTGGTTAACTGTGTCAAAAGCTGATGGGAAGTCAAGAAATTGGAGGGGTGAGAGGGATGCAGCTTGACCTGGGACAAGAGCCTTCATCACTGTGACTACAGTGATCTTCAGAGTGACCTTTGGAAGTCTGACTACTTAGGATCTTGTAGAGAAAAGGTGAGAGTTAGTGCTGAACTGCATGCTTCTGTGATGTTTTTGGCAGAAAAGGGAGAAGGGAAACTGGGCAGCAGTTGTAGGCAGTAGAGCTGAGTGAATGCTTTTAAATATGGGGGTAAAGTGTCTGTACCTTTGAGAAGTTGACAGGAGAAGTGATGAGAAGAGAAGTGATGCTGGAGATAGTTTTAGAAGAGAGAGATGTGCAGGGCTGGAATCTGCTGAGAGTGGGTCTGTCTTCACACAATAGATCTGAGCTACAGGAGGGATGGAGGACAGAAAAGGGCTAGTAGGTGAAGTATTTGATGGAAATGCAGTTATTCTGAGGAGTTCCAAGTTGTTCCCTACGTGAGGTGTACAAAAAGGAAGAAGTCATCAGAAAGGAAAAAATATGGGATGAGCTAAGCAGTGGGATTTGGGAAACAGCTGAACACAGAGGAAAGGTGACAAGGGTTCTATTCAGATCATTTAGCAGCAGATGGGAAAAAGTCCTTCTCTGCAGATGAGAAAGAAGACGTGAAAGAGAAGGGTGGGTTGTTTTACTTGGATCTAACACGTTCAAATACCCACCATTCATTATTTCTGTACCGGAAAGTTGGCAAGACATTGTACTTGTGTATAACACTTTTGGAAGCTGAGCAGTTCAGCCTATTACTGAGGTTGTACACAGTGAAGGGGAGGAGTTCATCACCAATAGATTCACGTTTAGTGTGAGAACAAGAATGAGCACATTTTTCTCTACTTAGTATAAAGCCTTAAACTTTAGATGGTGTTTAACAGTTGTGCATATTTATGTCACCTTTTGTTAAGACTCTGGTTGCTTAAACAGGTCACTTTTCTTAAATTTTTTGCACAACACCAGCTACTCTCAAGCCTGAACCCACATAAAATCCTGTGTTTTAGGCAGAATGGCACAATGTTCTGAATTTCTGTAATGACTTTAACATGGCTTTAGTGGTTTTCACACACTTTACAGAATACTTAGTTCCTCCTTGTTTTGCAGTTCAGTTTGCATAAGCTGATGTTTTCTCATGATCACCCAGTTGTCCTCAGGGAGTTTATAGAAGAGAAATATTATTCTGCTGTTATCTGAGCCCATCAGGGGAGCAGCTCAGCACACGCACATTTACAAACACTTTCACATGGGAGGCTGTGGAGAAGCCTCAGTGTACGTCAGCAAGTGAACAGTGTACGTGTGTCTCCTAAAAGACTGTTAGTGTTAAATAGGGATTCTGGTCAAAACAACTATATTTTTATTTTTATTATAGCTTTAAAAAAGTTCAACTCTTCAATATTCATACATTGGAGTGGGGAAAAAAACTAATTATACATGAGGGTGGCATCAGGTTTATAGCATTTACGAAGTTAAAATGATTTGTATGACATTTAATTATATGACTTTTACTTGGCAATTTATGTTTTTGATCCAAGCAATTTTACAATTAATTTTAGGGGCATAACACTTCTCAGGAATTGCAGATGAAGACATATTAGCAACAATACTCTGGGGGGGCAAGTTAGGGTTACTTGAACAACACCCCCCTCAGAGTCATCTCCGGTCTAAAGCTGGTCTAAAGTGCTTGTGAGGCATCACTTTGTTGTTAGTAAAATTATGAATAATTTAACATTTTTCATGAGTTTCATTCTCTATTTTGGACAAATTGGAAGAGTTATGTTGGGAAAACTGTGGTATTTTAGGATCTGGGAAGCAATGAGTCATATATTGCTGGTGTCTCCCATACAGCCCACCCACCCACACGCCACGAGCGTCACACCACTGATGGCTTGTGTGTCACAGGGCCACTGAGGCTGCCCACACAGACCCTCTAAAGCCCTCTCACAGCTGTGTCCTCACGCCAATGGCGCCACCAGCCTGAAACATGTCAGCTGCTTGTCTTCTCTCTCAAGTTGGAATCCAACCGCCCTAAATTGTTATTAATTATTACTAGCTGGGTTACCCAATGTTATCTGGATCAGATAATCCCACTGCTTAGCTCATCCCAGAAAGTAGGAAGGTAAATAGTAATAACACATTATATATCACTAAGCTGTATAACCCCTAAGGTGGTGTATTTAGTACACAAGTACTGCTAGTGCTGTGGAACAGGTGGACACTGCAGAGAGTGATGCACCGGTTGTAGTCAAGTGGAAAGGAGGAGAGGAGAAAAGTAATAAAAACTGTGCCACCAAACTTTAGTAATATAAGGATAATAAAGTGTCCTTGTGTGTGTGTGTGTGTGTGTGTGTGTGTGTGTGTGTGTGTGTGTGCGCGTGCGTGCATTTGTGTTTGACTCCGCATGTGTCAAATATGTCAAAACACTGAGTGGAATCTGTTTACTATGCTGGCTATTTTTTTTGAAGATATCTGGTTTCAACACTAAATTTATTTAACTTGGAAATGAATCAATCATACAGTGTCCATGACTTTTTTGTAAAAGATGCCTGTTTACCAAAACAATGATTTTATTTTGTTTTCACGTTGTCTTTTTACATGGTGTAAGCACTCTCAGAGGCCTTGTTCATATCCACAGGCTTTTCTTCCCTAATTTAAAAATGCTTTCATTGCCAATGTTTCAGTTACTATCGAGATTTTAGTTTTTCTTTCACAAACTTTATTTTGCTCAACATCAATTTGAAGTGTACCTTTTAACTGTGTGCGGCAAAGCTGCGGTGTACAATAAACTGTGTTGAGTCTGGCATTTCCTCATGAAATAATAAAGCTAAAGGGTGAGGGAGGAAAGAGTCCCTGATAAGAACTCAACAAATGTTAAAAGTACTGCAGTGGATAAGGGTTATTTCTAAGTTCCTGCACGCATTTTTATCTGGCATCGCCAAGAACTTTGTTTTCTGGTTTTGGGGCTTGTTTATTTAGAAACAAATGCCAAACTAGAATTTAGCTAGTGAACGGACCACTGCCACTATGCTTAGTTTTGCTCAGGTCCAAACAGTAGTAGGGATGTAACAGGGTACAGATTATCTCACCGTGGTAACTAGTTATTCCTGTAGAGTAAATCAAAAAGGAACGTGAATTTCCATTAAGCATTTTATTTTATTTAAGTGTTTTATTTTGTTCTCATTGTTTTCTTTTTCCTTGTAAAGAAGTCTTATGCATAGATGTGCTACATCAGCACACTGGATTGAATGTAAACATTGAAGGTACATGAGTGTTTATGACTGTGTGCTTCTGTGAGTCCATGTGTATGTGTGAGAGGGCATGTCCGTGAGCTGCCAAACAAGCGTACAGGCGGGTCAAGAGTACCGAGAGCCCGCGTTTGTGCCTTTTCAAGGTGTGTTATTTGTTTAAGGCTGTCCAAACATTGACACAGTGTCAGCAGCCCAGGAATGCGGAGGCTGGGCTGAGGCACAGAGCTGCAGCCGTGGGAAACCGCTGCTCCGTTCAACCCCTGCCGACACCCCCCGCCCCCACTCCCTCCGGCGTAGCATCAACACAGGGAGTGCCAAAGATGTGTGCCCCTGATAGCAGTGGCTCCTGTCTGCAGCCATGCACACGCAGACACGCGCGGCAGCGCACACTCCAGGCAGTGTGCCGCCCCACACGCTGGCGCCCCAGTGCAGGCTAGAGGCTTTAACACACATACACCCAACATGCTTTCACAGATTCACACAAACACCAATGCTCTGCAAAACACACACTGACTCCTTACTGGTTAGCTCACATATTCCCGCAGTCAGACATCCTGTAGAAACCCAGACCAGTAACACTCAGAGGTAACCTAGTGGTCAGTGGGTGTTTAAAAACACCTGTACATGTGGTTACTAGTGCTGATGATTAGGTGAATAAGGGGATTTAGCATTAAAATTTTATTTGCCATACATATGAACAAAAAAAACTTGTCAAAAGCCTCGGTGGTTTTTGTATGTTTCGAGACTTGTCAGGTCTGCTGCAGTCCTCAGGCTGGCTGTTTGCAGCTGTCTGATACACTGATGCATATAGGCTAGAGTAAAGCAGTTGACAGCTAAATCCTCCCTCGCGAAGGCTTGTTTGGAGCTCCGAGCCAAGCTGAGAAATAGGGGCTGAGTGGAGGGTGCGTGTGCCAGCCATTATGGGTGGTAGTATGTGTCGTGTGCTGTATTTTTCGTGCCCGGGCCCAGCATGCCCTGCTCATGGCGTGAAATCTGCAGGCACGAGTGAACCCCCAATGTGTGAGTGTTTTCAGTGCACAAGGGCAGGGGTTTGTACAATTCCCCTTTGTGTGCAAGCCAGGGGCTGGACCTCAAACCGCAGCAGAGCCCTCCCAGTCACAAGACATGATAAAGCAAGGAAACGCCATCGAAACGATCCAATGTATCTGCCATCCATCTACTTACACTTATTTGAGTAGCTACAGAGTGAATGCTGACACACACTTGTGCTACTGTGCACTTTAGCAGAATGCCAGCCTTTCTGCTAAAGCTGTGCACATTAGATGACCTCTAGGTGTGTGTGTGTGTGTGTATCAGCCAGACTCTGTGTGGGTGGACTTGGCTGAGTCAAGCTTGTCAAACAGACAGTGTGTCGAAACCCAAACCAGGAAGTGGTGTGCTGTTTGTGGCATGCAGTCTGTGAAGCGTGAGAGAGTGATGCCTGCTGTACATGTAGCCTGAGAGACTAGGGTGCATGGAGGGGACACGGAGCTCAGCTGAAGCTTCCTGTCACGTGTCCCGACACACAATTACCTGTCGGAGTTCCTCTGTGTCCCTCTTGGCTTTTCTAGGGAGGAGATGCATCCTTCCTACGGGCCCGTTCCAGAACATAAACACACGATTTCTTGCCTAGATACAACCCGTCGTAAACACTCTTTTGCTTATTGTTTCTTCAGTAAATATCCAGTACAGTAGAGGACGCAGGCAAAAATTCATCCCCGCTACAATAGGAAATAAATTTATCCTTGTCCTCAAAAATGAACTTGTAGAGGTATGAGTGAGGGGAAGTAACAATAGAAATGGAGGGTGTTGACACATGCCAAAGTTTTACACAGCCTGTGTTGGGTGTGTCCAGCTCATTTGTGTGTGTGATCACCAGAAAATGTGTGAACAGTGGTTACAGCATCTGGATCGGACCAGTGAGTAGTATAAATAGTCTACAGAGGGTATAGGTATGGTCAGATGAGTGAAGTGTGTGCACAGTGTTCTAGGTCTTTATGTGATCAGTTGACCGTGTGTAAAGTGCCTGTATGTGGTCAGCTGACGTGTTTTATAGATGAAAAGGAGACAGTTTCTGTGTCAGGATGCCATGAATTGACAATGCATTTGGGTTGTCAGGCTCGGCAGATTGCAGTGTGTACATGAGTGTGTGAAAAGTCCTCTCTAAAATTTCTTTTTCCGTTTTTCTCAATGGAGGCAGAGTGGAGAGATGAAGGTGTTTTAGATCAACAGGTAGCTTTTACATCAGAGACTGTTGGCAGCCTAAACCATGCGATCTTTGTCTTTGATGACCATCATCCTCATGGAGGAATCTCAAGATCATCAACACCCCAATGGAAAAATTCAAAAGCATGGTTGACAGATTGTGTGGGTGCGTAAGCCCAAGCAGCAAAAAGAGTACAGAGATGACAGGCAATGTGGTTTTCCGACCCAAGCATCCCCTAGTTTCAGAGTCAAACAAATAATTTTGGCCCATAAAAACAGTCAGGCACATGATCTGGAGAGAAGTACACCAGAGAAGTACAATGCAAAACTCTACTTGCCACATGTTTGCTGTATCTAATACAGAGGAAGAATAATGCCGGACCACTTCCTCTCGGGGGCATCTGAAATTTGCTTTCTGGCACTCAGTTTGCACATCTAAGTCACAGAATATGTATGTGAGCAGATGACGGGCGATCGGCTGTTACATTTTTAATCGGCTGCTGCTTAGGGATGTCGATTGGGAAAAAGTGACTCTCGTTGGCATTTTTACTAAGACACTTGTTTATTTTCCAGGGCTTTGGAGTGCAGGACTGTTCGGTATTTTATACTTATTTCAGAATTTCAGACCAAGCGAAGCTCTGGGTGCTTTCAGTGTCCTATATGGTTCCCATGCTGCCCCCATCTGTGCAAAATAATACTGCAGTTTCCTAAATGTTTGAGGGACAGTGAAGTGAACTGTGCTAAGCAAAATTATCCTTGTCCTACATGTATGATTTAAACAGGAGCTGAAGCTGGGATACAACAGCTTTCTTGGGTTGATTTGGATTATTATATTTTTCTTTTTCTCAACAAAAAACGAGGAAGTAGAATTTAAAGCCGAATTCATTTCTACAGACAGAATGGACAGGAGCGTCATAGAAGAATGAAGCATTGTATTTTATAGCTATAAGGCACAATCTGAGGATTTGGATCTGGAAAATAATCGCATAATGCATCAGAAACAAAAAAAACATACCCAGAAGAAGTGATTTATCTTAACTGATTAGTTTCATTCAAATTATTTCTGCATGACTAGAATCAGATAACTGTAGTGACTATAGCAGCCAACAGCTTTACTGATGTCACAAGAAGAAAACAGGCCTGATCTTCAGTTTATGCTGATATCTAGATTGGCCAGACTTGGACCTGTCAGTTACAGGGCAGTTCAGTAATTCTGTTAGCCATGCAAAAGGCTTTAATCTCTCAAATACACTAATCTCTGAGTGTCAAAATCTAATTTGTCCCTGAAAACACATCGGATACTGAATTTTTCAGATACTGATTATATATTTCCTGTTATTATAAATAGAGGAAAATAAATAATGTGCTTCTAGCCCATCAGAAAACGCCTATATAACTGTCCACCTTTGATTTCAGCATGATAAACATTGTAAATATCAGTTACCTGATTAGAAAACATTGAATGTTGTCATTAATTTACATGCTTATACTATGTGGCTCAGTATGTACAGCACAGGACATTTCACGTTAGCCACTGCGTTACACACAGGAGATGAGAGGGCACAAGTGCAGGGTTCACAGCCCGAGTTCAGTGTTATGACGTGGAATAAAGGGAATAAAAATGTCTATCAAAGTACTCTGCTGTGTCCACCTCTTTGTGTCACATAACAACTGTCATTTAAATGAATAGGTTTTTTTTTTTTTTTTAATTAAATGCACAATAAATGTGGTGATGCATCGCAAATGTGTTTAGACAACATGAAACAGGCAGAAACAGCTGATAACACCCTTGCAGTGCATGTCTGGCTTCGGATAAATTCTTAACACAAGAGTTTATTAAAATACATACAGTATTATTTTATTACAGTACACTGTATGGTAACTGTACTATATTTAATTGTTAATTTTTAAAATTTATTTTTATTTTTTATTATAGATAAGCTTTGGATAAAAAATTTGATATAGTTCACATTTGGATACCGATATATACAGCCATTAATTCTCAAAAGCTGTTAGAGTGACAATTCGGATATACAGAGTTTGGATCCCGAAGGATTACTGTATTCAGTAGAGATTGCCAGCACGAGAGCAATCACTATTGGATTCTCAAAACAGGTTCCACTCACAAATGTTAACAAGATATAAAAACATTATTTCATAAGACCAAGTTACTTCTGAAAACTTGTATACATCCAGTTAAATCCCAGCTTTCTCACTGTGGGTTAGCATCTCTACTGAGGAGGTGTCCTCTATGCATGTGGTCTCCTCCAGTTTGCCAGCAAGGAGGGAGCAGAAAAGCACCCTAGATCTCTCCCTGTTCTTGAGTAGGTCCACTTCTGGGCTTCATGTTGGCCATGCTGCTGTCTCATGTTATTTCCGAGGAGGGAAAGACCACCCAGCTACCCGTGACCCCCAGTCAGCAGCAAGCAGCTCTCCTCACATGGACTGGGTTTCTCAAAGTCATATGTACTGGGTCCTCCTCAGTGCTACACCAGTGGTGCTCTGTTTCAGTTTATAGTGCTGTTTTAACTGGCTTGTTAGAAAATCAATGGATAAGAAAGGATTTAACTGAAAGTTGAGAACTTTCTTTGCTGACTTAACAAAACTAGAGCAACAATGATGTCTATCGTCTACCAATGTATATTTCTAATTTGTTGCATAGGTGACACTTTTAAACAAAGCAACTCAGAGCAAAAATTTTAGGAAGTACTAAATTGTGAGACACCTTTTTTTTTTACTCATGCATAATTTCTCATAAAAAGGTCTCTAATTTTCCTTTTCAGTTTTAAGATACAATCTTATCAGTGATGAAAGAGCAAAGCAAAGTGGACCACGCAGTGTGTGGTCCTTGTTTCCTGTGTGGAGTGGGGAGGACGATCAGCAGCCTGACACTCAATGCGCCTTGTGCTGAGATCTTGCCCTCCCTGTACCACCATCAAATGAGCTCTGGTCTTCAAAACACCACAACGGACTGTGTGTAAAATCACGTGTACAGTTTGGACACAGAAATCCCGACACAGATTCTTTTATTGTGATGCCTCTAGCTAAAGGTCACAGACATCCAGTGTAGTGCACTGAAACAGCTCTAAGAGACAGACACTATAAAGTTTCAGGTATCTTCCAAGGATTTGGGGCAGTAGAAATATGCTTCACTCCTCCCCTTCCTCCTTCCACAGCAGCAGAGCACTTCTAAAACATGAGTGATGTCTGGATGATAAAGTTATGCATTACCAGCAACAAATAGTATCTTTATAGCATCAGTTATAGCATATAATAATATACCTAAAAAATACCAGATTTCAATAACATTGTGTTCAACAAAATAACAAAATATGACAAAAAAAGCAAAAGGACCATTTTTCAAATTTGATTTACGGTAAGTGATAAAATCATGACGTAATAGAAAGGTAACAGAAAAGATGTGACCAAAGTTTATTTTTATTTACAGCACAAATCCCAGAGGATGTTAAGGGACATGTGATGAAAAGACTGAGCTGTAACGTATTGAGAGTGTCCTTTGTGGATGGATCGTGGGAAGCACAGGTTCACAATGGTTTGCAGGACAAGAGAATCATTCCCTTTGGTGTTCACTGCTGAACAGAGCAGGTCATGTTACGCTGACATCACAGCGACAGCACACAATAACAGAGCGCAAGTAAGTCTGCATGCTAAAGGAACAAAATGGAGCAATTGTAGGTGTTTGTCCAGAGAAAGAGGAAACTGACCTGACCGCAACCCTGGGGATGATGGAGGGACAAATCATTCCCTGGTTCACCTGGCATTTTTACACCCCCGCCATTGTTGTCCAGTCTATCTAATAAGTGCTGTAAACTTTCTTACCACCACCAAAGGTGTTAAATTGAAATCAAAACGTTCTTTAGTTATTACTGCTACTGAATTTTAACATTTTTACCTAATTTTTTATATCTCGAAATAAGCAGAACAAGGAGACTATATCTGTATTAGCCTAGGTGCCTTCCAAAGTTTTTCGGGGTTTTTAAATATAAATGAATAGATCAGACACAAATTGTACCATCAGTTCAACAGGAGGCTTAACTTTTTTCTTTTAACTTCATATAAGTCAAAGGAGTCCGGGACAGTATGTCTGGGCCTGTTGAATTGCATGTCAGAGAGAAACACCTGTCCTCCAGTCAGGAAAAGAAGGTACAACCTTTGAGTGAATCATTGTGTTGCTCACTGGTGGAATTCCCACATCACTGGTGCCAGTACATCTATTTTAGATTATGGACACAAAGAGGGTAGAGTATTTTGGTGTGAACATACACAGAACTTTTAATGAGATGTTTTATGACACTCAGCCTTGTGATAAACCTCACAGTTTCTGTGCAAATAAACCAAAGAAGCTGTCACCACCTTGTTTGTACAGCTGTTAAGTGTCTTACACCATGTTAAGTGTCTTATATCATTCACACCTTGTGCAGAAGTGGGGTTTCGGGCCAAGTTGGGATAGGATATGATGGGATGGGATAGGATAGGATAGGATAGGATAAGGAGTGGTAGGGTAGGGTGGGAGGAAACAGAATAGGATTTTATCAGTCCTTTCATGGGAATTCACTATACAGCAGCTGGACACATAAGACAGGTAACATAAGACACTCATATGATGCATAACAAAGGATAAATAACACATAAAAAAAAGAACAAAATTAATAAATAAATAACCAGCATATGGTGACACAGTGCTGTGGAATAGTCCAAAGCAGCACCACTAAGCTAGAGAACACAAGACCACATTGGAGGAAGAATCTCCTACACCAGTCCAGTGACCACTATAATGTCTGGGGTGGCCAAGTGGGGGTCCATAGCACCAACAGGGATAACTGGTAAAAAGACTGCCTTACCCTAAATACACACTCATTGTGGACATGTCCTTGCACAGCATTATGGGAGCGAGTGACTGTTGTACAGAGGACCTCAGAACTGCTTCTTACTGCCCCAGAGAAGAATAACCTCGTGGCTATTAGAGCTCATGGCGATCACATCATTTATGAGATGTCAGCCAATGACCACAATGGACTATAGCTTCCGCCTCATCCTGGCCTCTGAAAGTTTCTGTTTATCAAACTGCTGAACGATAGATCATAAACCTCTGACTGAAACAACATTTAACCCAGGGGTTGTCAAGTTTTTTATGCGACGACACCATCAAATCATGTATCCTACTTTATATCCCAGAGTCACTGGGTGCTGGACTATTGGACCACACACATGCACAAAAAACAAATTTACAGGCCTACAGTAAGAGCATACAATTATTAATCACAATGAAATAAGAAAAACAACACATCATATGACAAAAGACATTACTGGTCAGTGAGCAACTTTAACCAAAGAAACTGATGGAAAGCAGATGTTCTCTATTCAATTTGTTTAGCTAAATTATTAATTATGTGCACCAGTGCAAAAGAAAAGGCATCTGTTCAAAAAAGTCATTGCATCTTTGCTGTAGGAGTAAATATTTGTCTAAAAAATTCACAACAATAAGTAAGACAATGATGCCAAGGTAAAACTACTTACAATCCTTTGCCAACCTTGGGCACTGTCAGGGTTGACCCTGGCTTTAAAATCACCGATTTAACCCAAAATGGGTGCTTTACCTTTAAAAGGTAACAGATATAACAGGTTTTTCACAAAGGCACGAAAGAGGGTGGTCAGTTTATTTTCCTCTACTTGCTCTCGCTCTTATTTTCTGTTTTTTTTTGACATTTCAAAGTCTCTGAAAATCCTGCTGTTTTCCCTTGACATTAAAGTTCGGGCTGGTTTTTTGTTCCTGTGCCTCCTGCTGTAGTCCAGGCTAGACTAGAGAGTCGCCTTCATACATACAGCTCAACTACGTGTCGCCTCCATACAGAAACAGCGCAGTGCCCAGGAAGTGCTAGAAATTTAACATTTCTGCTTTTGTTTTCTGTCTGTTCTCAAAGCCAATACTGACTCAGGTCCCCTACCAGGCTGGCTTTGGTCCGGAGCCACAGAGAACCAGTACCAATGGAACTGGAGCCGCAGGCGGCAGGTCCACAGGAGTCGGTCACAAAGCACCTCCCAGGAAGGGTTTCTCCTGTAAGGCGTGTGGCTGCAGCTCGTATGGCCAAGTGGTCTGTCAGAAGCCAAGCTGCAGAAAGATGCTCCGCTGGGCAGGGCAGTCAGCATCAGCACCTTCTTGGGCTAATTGTACATGGGCAACAGACCTTGTCCTAGCATGATGTGTTCCTGGGGAGGCCTCCTCACAAAGGCTGCATTGTGACCCTCTAAGGCCTTGTAGGCACTGTGGGTCTCAAGCTGTGGCTTGTTGCTTTGGGGCTGGTCTCAGCAGAACTCCTATAGACAAAGCTGGAGAGACATCAATAATGTCTGAAGCAGCCAAAACTAAGATGCAAAAGAAATACAGGCATCGCTGCTGTTCTACTGGTCTGCTGTGTTACTTATCCTTTTTATTACTTTTCTCTCCTTTTCTAATAATCACTTCAACAACAAAACTCCAGCACTGTTGCTGTGGTCCAGCTCCTTAGCCACTACACCACAACACTCAGCTCAGCATGACAGGCCACAAATGATTCCACCACCTACAAACTTAGAATCCAGTTTAATAACCACCAAACCACACAACACTGCAGGTAAGTTATGACAGCTTCTTCAGCAAGATTACAACCTATAATTCTCAGCTTCCATTACATGCAGTACATTTGATCATTATTAAAGAAAGTCAAAAAAATAATTTAATGTACGAAAATAAAAATTACATTTTGGTCCTCAGCTTACATCATCCACCCATCCATCCATTTTTGCTAACTGCTTACTCCTGAACAGGGTCACAGTGGTCTGGACCTTGTCCTGGAATTAGTGAGCCCTAGGCTATGAAACTACATCTTGGATGGGATACTAGTCCATCACAGGGTGTCAGATTACATCAGTTTTCATACACTACATGACCAAAAGTGTATGGACACATGAACACCACATCCATATGTGTTTGTTGAATCTTTAATCTCTGAACCAAAGGCATTAATAGAGTTGCCCCCCCCCCCCTTATGTAGTACTCTAGTCAAATTCTGACCTGAATTCAACTGAAGTATTTTAGTAAGACCTGAAAAGAGCTGCTCATGCTCCAGCACCTGAAGATGTTCCTGAGTGACAGGAGCATGTCTGCAAGAAGGATGGGGCCAAAATTTCCCATGGTGATATAATACCACTATCAACAGTTACAGGAAGGGTTTGGCTGCAATCATTGCAGCTCAAGATGGTGCAACCAGTTACTGACTGTGAACGAGAAACTACTCTTTCCACACGTACAACTGCAAATTTTTGTCCACAAAAAGGAAAAGGTATAAAAACCTGGTGGTAGCTCTATTTGTATACTACTGGAACTGACAAAAACGCCTGATCAAATTTAATGTCAAAAGTTGCAAGCGAAATTTGGAAGAGGATCAGATAAGTTTTTCTTTGCATTTCCTCTTTTTTTACTTAAAAAATACAAAGTAATACTGTACAGATCAGACACACTCAGCCCACTGAGTCCAAAAGATCCCACCCACAGGTTTATACTGATAGGTGTGGAAAAGACAAAAAAGTCCATGCTGGAAGCCTGCATGTGGAAATAATCTCACATTTAAGAGTGTACAGCACACCAGCTGGCAAGACAATCCTCTGAAACCAGTTTCTGACTTCCACAAGTGTTTGTGGCCTGCTAAGGAGCAGTCTTTCAGGCAATACTGTGGTATGCTCAACAGGCTGGAGCTAAGCAGAATCTGGACTAACATGAAGGGCATTAATGTTGTACCAAACTGGTGAACAAGTCTTCCGAATGATTGAGGCCTCCTTGTTCTCTGGGATCCTCTGCTCCTGTCTTTACACCAGGGTTTCTCCCATATTATTCCCAGTAGGAGACTCCCAAACTACAAAAAGAAGGGAAGAAAGTTATTAATGTGAGCTTCACCGCAGTCAGCCAGTCTGGATTTTCCCCATGGTCCAGCAGGGCTTGATTCCTGTAGCTTTAATTAAATAATGGATTTCACAGGAGTTAAGGCGCCAGCACAGCTGCCGAATCCTGGTCAGTCTGTTATCCTGGAGTCTATATCTGATGGACAACTGCAGACTCCCAATGTCCATAATTGCTGAAATATTTCTTTCACAGTTAAGAAGATACACAACTCCACTGTTAGAGAACTGAGTTGAACAGAAAGTGCAAGTTAAATGCTTTTAAATAAACAATCATTATGGACCTTGGGTTTTCAAATTGGCACTTGTTAAGCATAAAAGACAAGTCCGTGTTGCTTGTGTGTGGGGTTTCGTGTGCAGCGGAGCACTGTTTTGGGAGTGTGCCATCTCATTAACTGCCCAAACCTGAATGTTTTTTCTTTTCTTTGGGGCTAGAGGTGTGTCAGCATTGGCTGCATCCAATTTGAAAGGAGAGATCAACGTGAAAGAATGATGAGATTGTGCAGAGAGGAGCCTTGAGGACCACGGGATGGCTGCCAACTGCAGGGAGGACATTGATAACCTGCTGTGAGACTAGAATGACATCACCTCAGGGTTTATAGCAGGTTTTCTTCCTGTCTCTTCAGTCTTGTTCAGACAAAAATAAGCATATTTGTCAAAAATATGTTAATATTGTAAATATGTCAAAATATTGTCTTCAAACTTCTGCGGTACTACAGAGTTAATTTGCACGAGAGGAAAAACACATGCTCAACGTTATTTCAAGAAAATACACAGATAATAAGAGATTAAATGCATAATAAACTAACTCAAATAGACAAGCTTCAATTGAAGAGCGATAGAAATAGCATCTTTGTAAAAATACAGAATGTGACTTGTCTTCAGCACCTCTAATTTTAGCTGCAATGACTGACCCTATTTTTCTATTTGTAGAATGTCCACAGGTGAAAGCCGCTGGCACTTGGACCCCCAGAAGTTTATTTTTCTCCCTGTATAGTTGCTCTTGTTATTAAATGCATAACCTCTTACCTATAGCCTCACTTTATACCTGTTCTGTTATTTTAATCTGCTGCTCAGCACTCCGAGTCACTGTGTGATAAGAAACGATTTCTAAAAATAAATTGAATTTAATTGAATTTAATTCATTTTGTCTCCTGTAATAAAACAGTTGTTATTCACTGTTAACTTCCAGCCAGTGCTTTCAGTCAGTCTGTTGTGTCTGAGAATATAATCCTCAACTCAGCTATTACAGTTGCCAAGATAAGAGCAGCCACTCCACAAAGGTGCAGACAGCATGGGACCAGGCTGCATCGCTGCTCGAAAAGCCCCTCCTTCTCAGTCCCCTGAATGGTCCTCCATCAATGCAAATTCTTCAACACTCTCAACTGGAAAAAGGAGACATTGACTCACAAGCTGTGTTAATTTACTTGCCATTCTTATGCAGCTTTAGCCAAGACCCGCAGTGAGTGCTGTGAGAACGGGGATTGTTTGTAAAGCACTGATGCAGGAAAACATCATTCTTGTTGGGAAAACATCTCCGTTCAGCTGTTACACGACACATAGTAGTTAATGTGGATGGCAGCAGCGTGTCCCTCTGGCACTCCACAATGTCAGTTTGGCAGTGCAGAGGGCCTTTTTTGAGAGACAAATTAAATTTCCTTCTCTTTGGATTGATATTACTGACCAAGATAAGCAATGAGTTGCAGAGCGTTCATCATTATGGGGTCAATAACATTATCAGTATAAGATCAGTCGACATGAAATGAAAACTTCAGTCCCTCACTGTTATGGTCCAGTCAGGTCAAGAACTGGCCCAACCAGAAGGATACCAAGCTTTGGTTGTACTTTTTTTTTCTTTTTTATAGTTTACTGTTATTTTTACTGCAACTAAATAACTAAACCTTTTCTCCAGGGGTGAGCAAAGCCAACAAAATAGGCAAAAAAATCCTTGTCCTCTACATGTTCAACAAACCCTACCAAACAAAATCAAGCAAAGGTCCACCATTCTACCCAATCATAGTGAAGATGGCACTCACCCCTTTCCGGCAGTTGCTCAATATTTACAAGGGTATACAAGAGTAAGAGGTAGGAAAGACTATTTACACTATTATAGAAATTCACCAGCACTTAGACTAGTGGCCATTAAATAAATCAACACCAAAGATACACAGTGCACCAGCTACACAACTGCACAACTGCTTGTGACCCAACCTTCACCTGTGGCCATAAATGGGGAGACATCATCACGTCCTATTCAGGTGGTGGGTTTTACTCACCTAAGCAGGGAGAGATGCAGCCAATGAACTAGTGCTGTCCTCATGTCTTTGGGCACATATTTCTTACCTACCAGACATTTATTGAAGCCGGGGTCTTGGGTCTGTGCCCCTGTAATCCCAGGGTTGCCATAGTGCTGGGTCTACAAAGCAGGAGGCTGAGAGGGTAGTATCTGGCTTGCTGCAGTCCCTCGTTGTTTGGATCCTCATGAGGGCATTAGCTTTACTTTTGCAGCCTAGTAGTGTATCTTACATCACTGTTCATCTAAAGAGGGTGAAAGACCAAAGCCAATCTTGCTCCAGAAATTAAGATTCCGCCCCTTTTCCAAGTTGGGCATGAGTGCCCCATTATTCCAGGTCCAAGCTGCAACTAAACTGCCAAAATCAAGTGTGTAGTCACAGCAAGTAGCAGTTGTATTGTTGAATCAGCATCAGATGATACCATACTGTGTGCCCTGCTGTGGAGTGGTCAAATACTGCTTTAAAATGGGCTAAGAATCAGGCATATGGTGACATAGTGTTGTGGAATAGTCCAAAGCAGCACCACTAAGCTAGAGAACACAAGACCACATTGAAGGAAGAATCTCCTACAGCAGTCCAGTGACCACTATAATGTCTGGGGTGGTCAAGTGGGGGTCCATAGCACCAACAGGGATAACTGGTAAAAAGACTGCCTTACCCTAAAGCCTGAACTAGCTATATATCTAGACTATCTCTGTAAGGGAGACTGTCTACACATCCTGCTTTGCAAGGATTCTTGGAAAATGCAGTACTGATGGGTTTATCTGGGGTCAGAATGAAACCTGAGGCTTGGTCTTATGTGGCTTGACTGCTGCATTCACTCTCAAAAGGTCTGCTCTCTGATACAGTTTTGTTTTGTTTTGGGTAGGCTGATGAGCCAAAGGTACAGGGATTTGGGTGGTTTATCTGTTATCTAGCAGATACAGAGATTTGTTTGTTTGAGTTCAGGGTTCCTCTGAAGACATGTCAGCACCCTAGGATGGTTAAAGGGTGGCAAGGATTGACAACAGCTTAACTAGTACTCTCAAACCAGCCTGCTTTAAATCACTGGACTAGAAGGAGAAGGAAGGAGAAGACAGGGCAAGGAGCTCACAGTTTCTTTCTAACAACCAATATGCTGGGTGCAAATGGTGTGGCTTTAATGCATTAGGCTATGTCATGTGTCATTGTTCCTACCACTGATATCCCATATCTCCCTCAGGAGGAAATGAGCGTGCTGAGGTCGGGTGGCACGCGGACTTTTGTCCCCATGTCACTCATTAACTTCTACTTCTGCCCCTGACTCCCAGTATAGTTAACACACAGCAAACAACCCGGCAGTTTTTCCATCCTGCCACAACACGGAGACTGGGGGGCCTCTAGAGCTCCCTTTGGGCTGTGTAACTCTACCCCACTTCATTAATCACCCCCACATGGCATTTGCATGACCTGGAGAACCAAAGCCGTATCAAAGCTGAGGAATCATGATGCAAGACCAAATATGAAGAAAGTCATGGAAATCACAAAAGAGTGAGGGCTGTAACTGAAACCAAGCAGTGTGTGAAAGACCTAGACACACACATTCATAGTTGCAAGTAATGATTTGGAGGGGCAGCAGGTACTAGGGTAGCCTTTTAAAACTGACTGTTGGAAACTGTACCTTCACATACCTTTAAAAAAGCAAAGTTAAAAAGTATCAACCAAGCAATGAAATATTTTCTAGGATAATAAAGGATTTGTACTTTGTTTCTAGGTGACCAACTAATGTGGCGGTTACCTGGTCATGTAAATTCACCTTCGTTGTTGTTTGAAGCTGAGAACTTCACAGGGGGCACAGACTCGGCCTTACCTCAACCTTCTGCGGCTTTCCATCAATCTCACAGAGTGGAAGTCGACAACCCAGCGCAGCATCTGGGAAGCAGAGGGTGGTGGAAGCCCTGCTGGAGGGACCCATTTGTTGGACTCAGGTTACTCTGCACACAGGGGAGGTGGGGGGTGGCGCTGCTTTCTGCTGCGATGTCTGGAGGAGAATCTGGAAGCGTAGAAGTGAAGGAGAAGTGGGAAATACTGCAGGCTGCTTCAGAGATGGTCCCCACCTCCTTTGGATGTATTTGAATGTCTGCACATCCAAAATAGCAGGGCCACACTGCACTTTAGACAGTTGTTACTCCTTTTAACATAAGACGCGTTCATTTCTTCACTTTCTCTGCCTCTGTGTATGTGTGACTGCACGTCCGTAACCTCCCTGTCACTGCCCTGCTTCATGGATCACATGCAGGTCCTTCTTTCTTAGCTTATAAATATTGAAGCAACAAAAATTTCCCCAGTCACTGACATTTACAGAATGGGCTTCTCATGACTAGAATGATACACATGAGTTGTGATAAATGAGCTATACAGGCTGTGTTACTCAGCTTTTAGTGGAGTTTTTTCGCCACCTTTAGGCCAGCAGTGTTAAGAGCAGTTCTATAGCCAAGATTGTTTTGTTAAACATACCTTAATTGAAAATTCTGCCATGTGAACACCTGTACATGCACTATTCAGAGCAACCTGCCTATTAGTTAATAAGTAACAGTAAGTCATCGTTTATTTAACACAAAAGAGGCTGTGCATCTGCACTGTTTAATTTATTCTTATTAACAATTATTTTGAAGTTGTTTTCAAATATATGGAGTGGACGGTGACTTACGATCAATTCTCTTGTCCATCCAAATGGACCACGGACCAAAATAACTAGTCAGCTGCATCAATGGGTATTCAGCAAGTTAAAGTGACAGGGAAAACGTCCAGAATTTCCCACATTGGCAGACTGGGTTCTCTGTCATCCTGATTCCCACTGGAAAATGTGTGAAGCACTCTACAATAACCTTCTCAAAGAAATGTGTCAAAATTTTAAGAATATATCTTTAAATAGAATTCCCACAATTGCCAGCAAAGCCCGATCACTTTGTATGTGCACTGCCAGAAAGTTATTCACCCAGTTTTAATGATTTTCTTTTGAAATACAGTTTTTAATTAAAAGCAAACTAAACTGACATAATAAAAATTTGTTTTTTTCAAACACCCGGTTTATTTTTTAAAGCGTGCAATGCTGGGGCCTCTCATTTCCACTCTGAAGCTGCACAGCGTGCACCCTTCTGTCTGTTTTGGTGAAAGGCACAGTCTTTCTTCTGTCTGTAGACTAACCATCAGGTGACTCTGCTTCACAGGTGCCATGAACTGCAGGCAAAACTAGATCAGATTTCAGGTTCTTTGATGTGAAACACTGTTCATTCTTAAAAACAGTCTAAAGGGACCCGTTGCAAGAAGAAATAAACAAAATAAGCACATAGATTTTTCACAAAAGATTAAATGTAATTCAAGGAGCATGAAATGCTAGGTAATACATTTATGGTGGACTCAAAAAGTTTGCTCTCATAAATTGCCTTCCATCAAGGAAATATTATGAAAAGGGGGCACATGTCTAGTACATGTTGGGTAATAGTTATAATGTTTCGCAACTAAGGTACATAGCGCTGTTGTACGGTTACAGTTCACCAGTAAATGCACAGCACCATAAAACAACAGAAAAAAATAATTTTAAAGTATTACTTGATTTCGAAAATTCAATTTAACATACTTATTCCTACCTCACCACATATTGGGTGTAGCAAATTCATTCCTAGGCCAAAATCTCAGCAACAGGTCGGTGTCCATTGTTATGCTGCACCAGTGATGACCGCACTGCTTATCTGGGCCAAAACCATGCAAGCAAACCGCCTACAACACAAATACTTTTGTGTGTGTAACTCCATCTGTGTGCTTCAGGAAACTGCTTATTGAACATGGCACCAGAAAATTTGCGTCAAAATGACATTCTTTCAAATGGGCAGAAACAGATTTTGATCGCACTGCTAAAGGCTCACAAATATTGATTTAACAGTTAAATCGCAATCCCGTCAGCCTGAAAGGCCTGATAGTTATCAGTCAGGAAAAATCTCTTTCTCCCCATGTAAACAAGGCACTGATAAGACACTGTTCGACACTATTGTCCAAAAATCCACCGTCCCTTGATGCACCTCGACAAAGAACCAAGCCCATAACTAATCTCCATCCATCCATCCATCCATCCGACCATCTCTTGATCCATCCATCCATTCATGCATCATCCATCCATTCGTCTGTCTGTGCATCCGTCCTTCCAATACCAAAACTATACATTGCTAAGATGCCAACTGTTCTTCTCATGGACCAAAACCCTGTGGAGTGTTGTTTACAGCAACAATGATAAGTGGCAACTGCCCCTTTTCAATTACATGCCTTTCATTTGTGTTTATACAATAATGTGGGCTTCCTGATCATCCCCCACTTTGGGAGACACAGCCACCTACTTCACCAAGATTAAAAAGCAACACTTCTTGAAATATATTGATTACTAATCATAAAAGTCCCACCAAACATAACATCATGACATCACACCAAAACTGTCTGTTGCGGGTCTGTTTTCCACACCAGCTACTACATTTTTAAGGACTCTTAAAGACGACCTCGTCACACTCAAAGGACTGCACACCCACTGCCTGAGCATTATGGGTAATGCGATGTCATAAAACACAAAACGGCTTTCAAAGCCACCAAAGGCTGTTGAAGTGAGACACCCTGGAGCGAACACTGCAGTAGTAGTATGACTGGGTAGACCTTGGAGATGCCATCTACCTCATCAGCAGAGCTTCTATTTTAAGGGATGAAATGAAACACCTCTGCCGCATGGCTGGAGTGGCAGTGCACTGGGTGTGATCCTTGGTGCAACTCTATTTATATCACATCGCACTGGTGCTGCTCCCTCCCATACTGCTGCAAGGACGGACTGCAGAGGGCATTTGCCAAACGGCTGCAAGGTGACAACATTGCTCTGGTCACATTTCTTTCGACAGCGGAGCACCGCAGCTATGGAGACAGGTAGGTCCTCCACATGTGCACCACACTAGACTCAGGGGGTCCCAAAGCATGTTGGGGGGAGGCAGACTTGGATCTCTTAGGGAAACATGACCAACCAATGGCCAGTGGCAAAATCAGCATCCTCCTGCTAGACGTAACCTACTCATCACTTGTTTGTGTAACACTGTTAAGTTAGATGTACCTTTACAACTGATGTGGAAGTTACTTAGCGACAGTCTGCTTGGCACCAGCAGGTAAAACAGTATGGGTTGCAGAACAAGTCAGATACGATCGTGCACTTAAGCTCAAAAGAGAAATACACGACTAAAATATTAAAAGGCACTTCACTTTTTAATATATAACAGTAACAGTGAAGTTGTTTTTTTATAAAAAGTAAGTGGAAACATGATTTTTTTAAGTAATAAATGTTGTATGAGCTTTAGATCAAAGTGGGAATCCTGACAAATCTGTCATTGCTGTGGCTTAATAGCCGATGAGTGATGCTACCGCCTGTGTTCCTAAGGGAAGTTTCAAAGTAAACAGTGCATGAACAAGGATTACCAGAGGACCCCAAGTGAAATACAGTATTTTATAAGTCCTTCAGCTGGTCTACGGCAAAGCTGCATACAAGCCAGGGTGTAATCTCCCCGCTCCACAGCAGATCAGTCGAGAGGCATTGCTGAAGGTTACACGACCAGTGTTTCAGAACATTTGCATCCTGGCAACTGCATATGTTGGGATCTGTTACAGCATCAACAAGACCTCACTGTCACTGTCAGTCTCCAGCTGATTTGAAATTTCTCATGAATAATTCTTTACTTTCATTTTATATTTTGCCATAGTAATCACCTTGCTTTTTATAGTTTTCACTTAGTACACATGCAAATAACCATGTAGCTTGACTTCTTGTGCAGCAGTTCAGATTCTGTGACCTGTACTAGAACACACATCCATTTTTCCCTTCCTTGCATAGGAACATAATTCAACTGAAAGTAATTTAACCTACAAATTATTTACAGCTCAACTGATGATCAGGTACAGTACAGTCATGACATATTACTGAATAAGAAAAAACTGGAGCTGGAGATGCAGTGATGATCAGTACTGATATATTCCATTGCAGATGCTGGTGAACCTCAGAGACACTCCCCCAGCATGGATGACTTAGACTACAGCATCTACATCGCAGAGCATGACTGGAGCAGTTTCTTCCAGGAGTGTGAAGAGTGTGACGTCCTGCAGGCATCGCTGGCTAGTCTAGATGATTCAGGGCTGAGTGATCCCGATGATGGAGAGAGACCCCTCCTAAACATGGCTGCACAGCCACTTTTGGAAGCTCTTTCTGTGAAATGTCGCTTCAGTACTGAGATGCCTCAGGCTGCCGAGGACATTTTCTCTTGTAAAAAGGAAGACGAGTGCCTGGAGTCCGAATCTGTTCCTAACAAGGATCCTGCAAGCCACAGCTTTTGCCAGGTGCCAGGTCCATGGAAGATGCTAGAAAAAACCACTACCGAAAAACCTCCATTTGCTTCAGATCAGGATGGTGTCCACAATGGTCCATTAATGTTGGTTGGCACTCAGTCAAAGCATCAGGAAGGCCAAGATGATGGGGGGATTCTAAACGTAGTGACTGAATGCAATGACACAGATTGTTTGGTGGCAGAGGGAAGAATTTGCCAAGACACTCCTGTAGAAACTGTAGGTAGTGAAGTCAAACACACAAGATTTTGCACTAAAGTGACTGAGAAAACCTCAAAACCATTTAATGTAGGAGAGGGTTGGCTAGTCAAAATGGAGGGGTTGCCAGAAAAGGAAGGGGATTTGCACAACAGGTCTGTTGTTGGAGTAGTAACAACTACATCATGTCAGCATCCCAGTAATGCTCCACCGAGACCTTTAAAGTCAGGTCTACTGGTCATCCCAGATGAACCACAAACAGATTTACAAATAAAATCAAACCCAGAACTGGAAAGAACTGACTACTTAGGAAACAGTAATGAGTTTCCGAGAAAAGAGAAAGAACGCTGGTTTGTGACCATGGATATTGGTCAGACTCGCTCCAGGGAAAATGTGGGAACATCAGGCAAAAAAAAAAAAAGAAAAAAAAGACACAGTAGAAGCCAATCAGAGCTGGGCCTTGGGTGCGGGGACTGGGACCCAGCCATTCAGAGTGGATCAGAAGCAGAGAGATGTGGAGATGCTGAACCTCGGGGACAGGAATTACCCTGGGAGCTAGAGGGTTTTCAATCTAGAGGGGAGACGGCTGTTTGCACAGGTGAGACCAGACATCAGTTTCACAGTCTGTGGGCAATTTGGCAGCCCAGCAAACCAACATTGCTTTCACCGGACCCAACTTTCAAAGAGACAACAAGGTCTGTATCACACAGGGGCTTAGAAGACAGCTGTGAGGCGGAAGTGGAAAGCAGACATACACTGCAGACATCTTCTGAACAGGAAACACCTGGGGAAAAATTGTGTCAAAATAAAGACCATTTTTGGGCAGATGAACTGACATACAACATGGCCGACGGTAAATCCATTCACGGCAAATTCCCTCTAAAGGTGTCCTGTAACAGAGGTTCAGTAGAAAGTGGGCAGAAGGACCCAAACATTTTAAATTTATCAATACCTTCATGTGACAAAATCCTGGACTATGCACTAATCAAACAAATTGATATTCTAAGTGGTGATGCTCAGCAAAAAATGACATTTCCTACCCAGCGACATCATTCTGACAGGCGAGCTATAACACAGATTCCCTTAGCTAGAATGAACAGTAAATATCCAGACACAGATTCATCTAAAAAGTACGTTGAACATCACAGTGATACCCAACAAACTCCTCATACTGGAGCCAACCTTTTAGCACAGAAACAAACTAATAATGTGCTGGAATCAAGCTGCAAGTTTATTCCTCCAGGAAACAAACAGATTTTCACATCAGACACTGAAACGTTTGATCCACCCAGCTCAGCTCTCTCTGCTTCTGAAGATACTCAACCCCCAACAGTAGTGAGCAAAAATGTATGCGTAGTGGTTAGAGATTATTTAGACGGCCTACTGCCACAAGGTCAACAGAGCACAACTCAACAACCAGATTTAACCACAGTGTTACCAGGCACCAGTGACCTTGAATGTTTAAATGAAATCCGAACTGAAACAGACCATGTATTTCAGGATGGTGTTGTTTTAAGCTCTGGGAGAAAGGAGAAGATACACAGAGAAGATGAACAAGTAATGAAAACAGAAGAGTTGACACAGGCTAGTAGCATGCAAAATTTAGATATTCAGAAGAACCTACCCCCTCTGACAGACCCAGAGGACAAAGAACTGCAAGATTTCTCGGGGAAGGGAAAAGTAGCTGGTGACACATCACCTGCGGTAGGTCCAGCTTCCACCCTCACTACCACAGAGTGTTGTGTTTCTCAAGAGCCACTTACTTTGAACCCCACATACCCAGTTTATGCCATTTCATCATTCTGGGATGAAATGGAAAAACTAACCATTAAGGATATTTTGCACTTGAGACTAGTCAGCCATGTCCAGTCGCCTAGAGACCTCCCCTATAATCTCACAGCAGACCCTTCAGATGCTGCTGACTCAGACTATTTCACGCTACTGGATGAGTCCAAGCCTGACCACCCTAGTAGTGAATTTTCTACTTCGTCTGATTTTGAAGAAGATTTCTTACAGGAGATTAATACAAGTACAGATCCAAGCCCAGAGCCCCCAGATAAAAAACATCAGGAGCATAGTTCAGCAAGGCTTCCAAGTTCTAAAGCAATCTTGTGGGACAGTGATTTGGCTCTTAAAACAAGACACCAAGAAGGATTTAGAGAAAAAGAAGTATTTTGTTCAGAATACACTTCCCAAAGCCATCTTTCAGAGTTTTCTGTTTCAGACCAGGGCCCTTTGCATCCTGTTCAGTCAGAGAGGGAGAACAGCTGCTTGTATTTTCTGAGTCACCAGGAGTCAGAGCAACAGTTTAGATCAGAACCAGTAGAGCATACTGAAAGTGTTGGCAAAACTTGTCCAACTTTATTTGACAGCGATATGTTAACAGACAGCTTTAATATCCCTTTCTCGGAAATATTTAAATGTAGCCTTGGGGAAAATGAAGCTACATTTAGTCCCCTGGATACAAGCGCAGCTGTATGTCTTACTGATGAAAACGCACAGAAACTTTCGGTACCTGAGATGTACGATTACTTTTTCGCAGAGTTTGAAACTGGGAGTTTATTCTTCCCTCTGAGTCAGAGATGTGATGGAAACAAAATGGTCCCCATATTTTCCTGCTCACGTTCAGCTGAACAAAGTTTCCAGACCACACAGACGTATAACTGCTTCCTACCCGAAAACTCTGTTCGTTCAGATGATGAGGATGACTGTAAACCAGTCCGTGTGGTGACACGTGCTAACAGTAGGGTCAATGAACCTGAGGAAGCTGTGGCTGCACCAGATACATATGAACAGTTTTGCACAGACAGCGACTGGAAAGGAAATGTGTTCTGGAGAAATCCGTTTTCCCTCAGAGGGACACGCTTCCTTTTGGGAGGTTTCCTTCAGCCCCGTGGGAGTTCCATCTCCTGGGAATGTCCATCCTTAAGGGGATGGGGGTATTTGCTCTTCAGGAGGATCAGACTGGGTTCACAAGGTGATCACAACTGTCATCCACGCATTGGCTACCTGGATAAACAGACATTCACCCAGGAAAAAGAGGCACAGCAACCTAATCCAGGTATGCAAACATCTTTATGTATTCAAGGTAAGACTGTTACAGGCCTGGTTATTGTAGGGAGAGTAGATATAAGCCGACTGTTGTCATGGTATGGATTTGGATTTAAAATAAATACACAAATCACTATTTGGAAGAGATTTATTAAAATTATTAATAGTGACTTGAGTAAGCAGTTCCTTACAACAGACAGCACATTTATTTGCAACTTTTATTTGCATATTTAATGTAATCTTACACATCTAATAATTAAGACCTCTGTTATGCATCATTATAGTTCCAAGTTAAATAAGAAAGTAAAGACCTGGTTTGATTGTACTGGACACAAGCTGAACGTCCAGAGTACTTTTGTCAAGCTTTAAATGCACTGAGAGTCAAAAACAGCAAAACAACCCCCAGTGGAGGAGATGAACTGAAAAGGAAAGGCAAAATAAAGCACTAAATAAACCCCTTTGTGAGCTTCTGTGGATGATCATTGTAATCCTGTTTCACCTGGTGGTCCTATGTTCCCTCCTCGCTCTCACACTAGGGATGAGAAACCAGCAGTAGTGTTGACTGTAGCTGAGTAGCATGTTGTTTGTATATTATTGGACATGTTTTCTCTTCCCTGTGCTGATAGAATCTACCACCAAAATTCTTTCATGTTCTCTAATGATTGTCATACCAAACCATGGGTTTTGTGTAAGTGTGAGTTTATTCATTTCCATCACTGTCTAGTTTCCACGCAGAAGATCATATCAACCCTAAACATGGACGTATTTTTCAAAAAATCAAAGATGGTGGACCTCTCATGCAGCGACTCAGAACATTGGTGGTGATACTTTCTGGCAGGCTATATGTTTGCAGGTCTCGCGCTACATCAGTTATTCAACCATTTCAGATTTTTATTAACAAAACTGGGACATTTCTTGGCTGAGAAATTTTTGGGGTCATCCATTACACATTCAGATGGAAGTGTGAAGAGGCAACACAACAGTAGCCTCTGTGCCTCACCATGAAGCAGTTATTGCAGATGACAGATAGGAAGAGCATTGGCAGTTATAACTGGTTAGGTACCAGTCTTGAAAAAAGTCCCATCTGACAACAACCATTATCTACCTATTTCAGAACAATAAGTCTCTTTTTCCAGACTTTCCAACTTGTTTGATGTTAACTATGCTTACCAATAAACCAGATGTTACACGCTTTGGTCATATTGAGTTCTTCTCCGTTCCTCAAGCAGGACTGGAAAATCTGCTTCTGTCTCTCCAGCATGCTGACTTGTGTTTGGTCTGCATTGCCTTTGCCTCCTGGCTGCTCAAGTCTGTCAACCCACAAGATGCAGACACGTGGAGAACCAGTAAGCACAATTTAACTAAATAACCCCTTCTTTTCTGGTAATGCCTTTTTCATCCGTTTCTTTGACAAATAATGAAACCTCGTGCTTCTCCTACACAGTTTCACACTCTTTTCTACTACTTTTATCTTGTTATAGTTACACTATGACACTGATTTAACTGTGTGTTAGATTTTACGTGTCCACCTTATGGTGTAATTTATGACTGACGGCCCTTATTAATTTTGTACACTTCAATAATATAACTGTGATTATCAAACTTGATTGGTGCCAAAGTTTCACTTTACAAATTAAAGTATGTGCTATTTGTGTGTCTTGACCATATTTAAAGCATGTTAGAAATGAAGAATTCATTTTTACTGCAGCATACATTCAGGACACATGTAATTATATATATATTTTGAACAGTCTGGTTGTAAATTTTATCCAATTTTAGTGCTTTCTCCTAAGTGCTGGTCTGGTCGAGGCAGCCAAAAGGCAGCCATACATGAAGTAATCATACGATTTCATGTGGAATGATATGAGACAACTATTCTGTCCTGGTTTTCTGCTCAGTTCTGCTGGCAAATGTAAGCGCATTCTCTGCCATACGATACCTGCGGCACAGCACCTGTGACAGCGCACCTGACCATGAACTGTGAATGGGGCACAAGCCATGATCTGAGACTCTGGAAACTTTTCTCAGAAAACTGGGGCCACAGTTTCTCACACAAGTACAATAAAGGGGATTTTCTCTCTGAGAGAAATGAACATAGAAGTGCAACAAGTCATTTGTGTAGCTACAACCTCTAGAAGCTTCTGCACAGGAAGGAGCTACAGGGGAGCACTTTCATTTTACCACTGAAAGCTATAAAAGTATAATCACCAAAATACTGCACATGTATGTAGATAAAATTTCATCCATCTGAAAAAGATGGTCTACATGAACCAACTGCAAGTCATTGTCACAGTAAAGATATTTTATATTTCTTTCATAAGTAAGTCTTTTTTCAACAGCTGCTTCAACTGTTTACACACAAAGCACGTTGAACATGTATGAAATCTCTTTTGTATTGGGGAAAAAGGCACTGTTTTGTTGATCATTTAGAAGACGGCATCAGTGAGCCATATATACATAAAATATCTTGCTCTGTTTTATTATACCTTCTATTTCCCTCAGCTTGTCAAAAGATGTAATTTTTCAAAAATGACTAATGTGCTGATTATTTTATCTAAATTTATACATCATGTCACATAAAAATGTAATTATAATTATTATGGTAATGTGTTAGTATTGTATATTTTATTGAATAATGTAATTATCATCTCAGCAAATGTCAAAACTATATTTTTCATATGTGGTCNATACCTTCTATTTCCCTCAGCTTGTCAAAAGATGTAATTTTTCAAAAATGACTAATGTGCTGATTATTTTATCTAAATTTATACATCATGTCACATAAAAATGTAATTATAATTATTATGGTAATGTGTTAGTATTGTATATTTTATTGAATAATGTAATTATCATCTCAGCAAATGTCAAAACTATATTTTTCATATGTGGTCATATGTGCCTGGACATATTTGTATCTGAAATGTAAAGTGCTCAGTAAATAAGAGACACTGATGCTGACCTTGTTGGCAGCAATGCTACAGGTGTGTTGCTGCATGTTTTAATTTAGATGCAAAAATATGCAAGAAAAAGAGTGTGAAGAGGCTTTGTGGGTATAGGAGTACAATTAAATGATTCAAAATGAAAAACATCCCAAAGAAAAACAATGCTGTGCAATTTTTGTGTATTTATGGTCATGTATTTTGTTCCAAAGTACGGGAAGATTTGAGCGGCAGATTTATGCTTTAAAATAATTTCGAAAAAGAAAAATAGAAGTTTGATTTTGTTTTGTTTTGTTGCCTGAGAATGATAAGCGCAGCTCTAATGACAGCGATGGTAAAGACTGAGCTTGAAATCCCAGCTCTGTGTGACGACTGAAGGTAAAAAGGGGCAAAGCAAGAAATTTAACTTATGCAGTATGTGGGCAAGTTCATTACAGGTAAACCCCATTTTACACATCTTATTTGTTCCTAAAAATGCTGATTAAATCAAAATTGCATGTATAAGGATCCTACTTTCCAATATTTTAAATAGTGAAAAATAATATGTTCCCAGCCAATCTGAAAACTCAAACCAACTTCCACAAATATCACTAAAACACTGTAAAATACCTTGGATCACCACAGCACAACTCAGTACACATGTTGCACCAACCTCTCTGTTCATCATAGGCAGATGAGACTTGTCCAGAGACGGGGAAAGACCAGAGATTCCAGGATCCAGAGCTGTTCATTCAAAAATTAAATTTATGTTAAAAATGTGATGACAACAATTTAAAATAAATAAACAAGGCAATTTACGGTAATGAATTGCTATTGTATTCACCAAGTGAAGAGAACAGTTGGTTGTGAGTTAATGTCGGTGTCTCACCTCTTTCAGTGCTTTTAATTCTGACTATCTTTACTTCTGTCCCTTGCGCTTTTCTAACCTTCTTCCCTTCTTTTGTTTCAATTTTTCACAAGCTTTTCCTTGCTTTCTGGCTCCATTTTGCAGGATTGCACATTATTTTTGATACTAAAATGAAGACCCTCTATGAACAAACACAGAGACAAAGCAAACATGAGACTTGAAACTTATATTAGCAAAGAAGGTCCTTTACAGCTTGCCTTATACTACAATATTACATCAGACATTATACATAAGGAGGTGCGATACAGAAACATGGAATTTCTTGGTTTCTTGCAGACGGATCTCTGGTGCTGTGCGGCTCCGCATTACAGCAGGGCATCTGTCATATAAATTGGGAGCTGGCATTAAAAGTTTAACTGTATTATAGCAAAACTATGTTTACCTGGGTTTACCTGTATTTGTTTTTTACACTGCTGCTATTTCAGTCAGTTTTCACTACAGCCCAGGTACTGCCCTTGTCTACTATGGGTTCCATCACGCGGACAGCTTTCTTTTCAGTAAGATGGTTTTCCAAAAGAGTCACACGTCCTTTACACTGTATATACAGTACAGTGCAGTAAATGTAGGTGATGTAGAAACAGAAACGTTTCCCTGTACTGTGCAAATTAAATTTGATTTTGATATGACAGTTCTGCTTGTTTTATCTTAACATTTTGTTTAGTGTTATACGTGAAGGCCTTTAAACCCTTTCTTCTTCCTCACGTTGTTTAGAATGAATTTCTGTAGTTGAGTCTCGCTTCCACCAGAGGACAGCAGAGGAATCCATTTAAAATAAACCTTTTCTTTCAGGTTCCTGGGTAGATTTTACAAGTCAGTTAGAAGCCTTTAATTTCCCATTGCATTTTCTTTTTTTCACGGTTTCTTTAGAATTTTCAATTTGTAATAACTTTTCAGGTTTTCTTGCTCTATCATGGAAAAGTTACAAGATATAGTTGCTTCAGAATGAAAATGATTTAAGGTTCACCAATTGGAGTTAATTCCCCTGAGCAAAAAAAACCTCAGACCAAAGAGAAACATAAACAGCAGTTAACAGAACATGTTTTATTTTAAATATACTCAAATAAATAAAAACATATTATTGCTTTTTATTTTCTCATATGTAAGCACAGTATAAAATGAAACTGCTGGAACCTTGAAATTTCACTAAAGACTAAATATGACAATAAAACAAGTAGAAGGCATTTAACCTAAATATCAAAAGCATGTACATATAAACAAGTCAAAATGCTTTGTTTTGTTTCATGGCAAATAAATATTAAATTGGGAGAAAAAAATGGTTTTGACTGAGCCAACACAGAAAGGTATATTGGTGGGATAGAGAACCCAGGTTTTGCAGAAGGTAACTATTACAGTGATCAGGACAGGAGGGGTTTCAACATGTGTTGAACATAAGGCAGAAGACAGGGTGGGTATGGCAGTTTCCTGATGAACCATAGTAATGTGGCTCAGGCTCCTTTTCCTGTTCTTCTGACCACCTCAGCTGTAATCCCTCTCCTCTTCACTACAAAAGGGTCTGGTATGGTGAAATCAGGGCCAAAGGCTGACTCATCCCAGTATCGGGGTCAAAATCCCAGATGTTATCATAATCCAGTTCTTGGTCGTCTGGTTCTGCAGGTTTCAGGTAAGTCATGTCTTCTGTGGGAACGAGAAGAGCCGTTTTAGCCCTGGGCAGCAGTGGGGTAGCATTGCTGAACCGGGCCCTGAACCCCTCCCAGACTGCCATTCACATCAGCTTAGCATTCACCTAGTTTACCTCACCCAGCTTAAGAATGAATCAGGCACAAAATATTCTGTTTAAATAACACTATAAATGGACACTTTAAAGAAACTTTGTGTATTTGAGGTCTGCACTAGGTGAGCAGCTATGTGCACAACAGTGGGAGTTGCCCACAGCCCATGTGTCACTCATGGTCTGGCTGCAGTCCATACTTGTGCTCCCCTTTCCACCCCCCCTCCACTACCATCTTGCCATGGCATGTTGTCCTGAGCTGCCACTCCCCAGCATGCCTTGCTCCCCCAGCCAAGAAGCATGTCATGGCTGCAGAGAAGGTCAGGCTAAAATGGGATACGGGAGTGTGTGCAGGCCCAGGCAGACAGGAGGTCTAACACTGACTGCTATGCTGAAGGCTCAGAGACTGGGCTCCCAGATCAAAATCTCATTATTCTGAATTTATCATAAAAAATCATCCACTCCAGATTTAAACTGAATTTTCAGTCGGCAGATCAGGACTGGGTGGTATTGCTGAAATATCATGGGGTGCAATCGCCCCCCTTCAGACATTCTTGGTATGTTTGCAGAAAGAACCGGAAGGTAAAATCTCTCCGTAAGCTGTACATTGCCAGATGCCTGACATTCTCACCTTCTGAGCAACCGGCTGACATCTCTGCACCCTGGGGCCGGATGACCGCCTGCAGGGAATGAGAGGACAGAGAGCCGTTTTATGAATCTATTCACACTTAAATGCAACTAACGTGTCCAGAAAGAAGTGCGAGTCATTTGGTCATGCAGCAAGACTGCGGCCACTCATGCCTGCGGTCAACCCGGCTGACCATACCTCAGACACGCAGCTGTTGACAGCACACGGAACCACCTGCTGCTCTGGTGCTCTCATTGGACGGCTTGTTGCCAGGCTACTGCAATGTGCAGCTCTGCCTTCATGTATTTTACCTGCCAGCTATTATGCATTTTTACATTTTTTTTACAGGAAACAGAGCTCTGTGTACCTGCTTGATGCCAGCATGTGGTAGAGCTGCTGTAGGGGTGGAAAGCAGTTTGATTCCTGTAGCCCGGTGGGAGCTTTTCACCTCCTGCTTCGGAATCGATGAGTGTGTCTTCCCCCTCCCTAATGGGGGCGTCAGCAGCTTAAAGGCTTGGGTCGGGACGTGGGGGACTGGTGGATCCTCCTCTCTACCGCAGTGTGGTCTGGACATCTGAGGGTGTGGAAGAAGAGTTTTAAAACTGTGCACCTATGCTAACTAAAAACATAACATATGACATCTACATGCTGTCAAAAATAAGGGTGTTCAGAACAAACGATGACAAATCAAAGCCCACAGGAGAAACACCTAGGCAACATGGGAGAAGCTTGTGTGGAACGAACAATCTAATTTGCTAGAATTTTTAACTAATGCTGCAAAATCTCTATATTAAATCTGATCTGAAATGTTGCCTATTAACTTTCTGTGCAGGAATGGTGTATTGTGAACCAATCACCTGTTGTTGTTCTTTGGGGTAAAAGTTGTACCACTGGCTATGTTGAAAATGGTACACATAAGTACTTAAACCCACTCACTGCTGGTTTCACATAGTTGTCCTCCAACATGTGTATCCCAGGAGTCCACGGGTCATCATAGAGGGGAGAGAGTGGCTTCCGGAAGGCGCACACGTCTGAGTTCCTCTGCGGAACGCTGAGTTGGTGTTTTATGGCTGTTTGAGTTGTGGTCCAGCTGTTGGACTGTAGAGGGGAACCAGCATTTTTTACAGCAGTAAAGCAATATAATCCACAAATATCAGTATTTTCTTACAGCACTCACTTTTCCTGGCAAGGTAAGTGATGTAGGTTCACACATGACATGAAAATTCACACTATGGGACTTTGCTGGGATTACAGTCATTGGATATTCCACACTGATTATTAATGATGTTATTAATACTGTCATTACTTCCTATTTGCTATTTGTATTATCCTTCTCAGTTTTTTCATTCACCATTATTCATTCAAGAAAAGCACAGTTCAAAACTTAATTGTTTTGAATATCATACACAGAAAGACTGGCAAATACCTTGACAAGGGGAGCCTTTTCTTGCCGTAGATGGGTGGCACTACATTCCAGGGGGTTATAGGGTGTGGTGTAAACAGGGGACAGCGGCTCCATGCTTGAGGAGTTGGATTCGCCCTGTGGTCGGTGGACCTCCACGATGGACCTGACCTGGGAGGAGACGCTGTTGCTCCGGCAACTCAGGCGAGCCGCATCGCCCATGTCCCTGGAACCAGGCCGACTAGAGGCGTACTGCAGGAGGCAGGACAGCAGACGGTGAATCGCATGTGCAAACAAAGGGTGAACATTACACCAGTGAACTGACACCAACCATAGAAAGACTGCATTCTGGAAGACTGTAAGGTCGAATCCCACAATAAGCTCTTTAATCTGAATTCCTCCAGTGAAAAAAAAAAAATCATCTATATCAATGGAACAATTTGGAACCTGGATGAAGGTGACAAGTTATCAATATAGTCATAATGCATATTAATTTAAGGGAGAGTCTAATGAAGCGAAACAGTCCTGTAGGTCATGCACACCCATATACATCCAGGATACTGTGGTAATGAATACTAATAATATTTTGGTTGCTTTGATTGGCAGGATATGTTGCTTATGGTGACCAGAGGCCCCGTGTCCTGCCTGACTCCCTCCTGGGTGAATTATAAATAGCTTTCGCTGGTAGCCTGCCCATGTTTTACTAGGTCTGCCGTACATACATGACGGGCAAAGTGAGTGCAGAATCCTGCTCCGTACATTATTCCATGATTGATTTGCTTAGCGGATACTTTGTTAATAGGAAACTGCAAGTGTTGCTAGGCTTGTACCAGACATCAAATAAAATTGTTGTGATACAGCTTTTATCAAACTTTTTGTGTACATTTCATTTGTTCAAATGTTTCATATGAACTTTAGTCTCAAATTTGTTTTCTATTAGGCAAACCTCCACACTAGTCTTAAATGCTTCAAATCTTGTGCTATTTTCCTTTTAAATAAAGATGGGTCCATCTAAAATGTCTCTGCCACAAGTTGTTGAATTCTGCTGCACATGAATTTGATAAAAACATTCATTCATGGACCCAATTTGTCAACCAACCGCTTCAATCCTGAACCAGGGGGTTGGACTTGGATATAGGCTGTTTCATGTTACCAACACTGTCTTACTGGGTCACCGCCATAGTTTATTGACAATGTCAATAGCTACTCCCCCTAAGCAAATAGTAGCTTTAATAATATCACACTGTAATGCAGGTATTTATTCACTACAGCACCTCAAGCTGAGTACCTTTCTTAAAATGACCCTATCCTTGGACTAAAACCAACAACCACCACTTTAATACAGCACTGTAAAGACTGAAGGACTTACACAGAGTGGCGTGGTGTAACCTGGGGACATGAGGTCGTCCACATGGCTCTGGACTGTGAGCCCGTGGGATCCTCGCCCCTGGAGGGAGTGCCTCTGTTCCTGGTGGCTGTGACCACTCCATCGGTCAAACTCTGGAGCCTGTGGATTGGGTTCACAGTCAAAGTTGTTTCTAACTGAGCAACGTGTTTCTCCACAGGAAAGACTTTACTTGCTGTGCGTTGTTTTATATAAGCTGCAAAACTGATCGAGTAATACAACACTGCTCTGAATCTTACCGTAGTCTTGGTGGGAGTGTATATGATGTCATAGACTGGCGGTGGGGGAATTTGCACTGGGACCTGCATGGCACGCAGATGACAGATCCACTCGTGGAACTCACTCTCTTCCAGGCAAGTCACCACAATGGGATTGATTAGTTTCCCTAGATGTAAATCAGAAGAGTGACATTAAGCATTCCTACCTTGCCATCTGGCCAACATATTCCACAGCTGTGTGACCCACTTCAAGACACAAGTCGACAGTCCAGTTACCTTCGATCATGAATGTGTTAGGCTTAACGTCACGGCAAGGTGTCGTCACACTGATACTGTTCAAAGGAAGTTTTCCCTGCAAACATACATGGCGATAAACTTGAGTCCCATTTAGGGGTCTTTGCTGTTCAGTGTTCTAGCAAAATTTCATAAGTTTTTATAACACGTATAAAACTACTAAAATTGTCTTTTTTTGCCAGTTGTCATTTGTGCATTTTATTACTATTATATTGTGATACACGGGATTTATCACTGAGGAATGAATCATGGATTTATATGACCAACCTTGTAGAAGAGACCATTGCTCTCCTCGGAGAGGATAATCAGGGTTGAAGGGTACAACACCAGCAACCTCTCATGCTGCTCCTGCGAAAAAGAAAGAATAGGTCATCAAAATGACTATTCAGCCTATATCAAATATTTAGAAAATACATTTGTTATTGAAACCCCATGAACCTTTGAGCACAGAATATGTCTACCAGCAAACAGATTTTTCTGCATTTTCTGCAAACTATGTATGAAACACAGTTGACGGAAAAGTGTTGGCCTGCGTGTTGATTCCTTAGACTACTTTCTCTTTTTGTTTGTCATATCACAACATTCAGCAATTTGTTTACAATCCCTTTACTGTGGGTGTGAGCGGAAATTCGGTGTCATAAATGAAGAACAGCTGTGAATGTGGAATGACTGTACAGGAAGTTATACTGTATTTTATTGTGGTTATGCAATTGCTGGTACCTCCTGGTACAACAGTCATCTCCTTTCATGCTGTGATGTCACATCCCAGTGGCACAACAATGGGAGATCTGTGTGTTTGTGCACTAATGCGGTCCAGTGGCTCTCTCACTTAAAAAAATCAATGAAAACTGCTTCCATTCTTGTCTCAGCTTAGCTTGTCTTATATGGTTGTGTTCATATTGAAATTATATGTATAATGTACAAACAATGAAGAAAACTGAGGTTCTCACTGCACTCATTTTGGCCATTTTAAGAAATGGAAACAAAAGGAAACTCCTGTCACCATAGAATCCTGAATTTGTCTCAGGGAAAACTCCACTTGCCTGCCCTCAGTAGACCACACATGCTGCCAAGGATGTGGGCTTGTGCAAAGTAATGAAATGACATGACAAATCCTCGGACTAGTTGCTGCTAGTTGTGGCCCTTTTGAGTGGAACTCTGAATGTTGAACGCTGATTCATTCTGGCAGGAAATGATGCCATGACACTGAAACAAGGGCCTTACCTGACAGGGCAGGTGCTGGACTCTCACTTTGGTCACATAGGTGATAGGGCCCAGCGACTCCCTCTGAGAGCCCTCCCACTCATAAATGGGCTCGTTCCGCACTGAGTTCCTGAGCTCCTCCTTGCCCTTCACCACCTCTTCTGGATTCTGAAAGTTGGTGAGTGAGAAAGGATTGGCACAGTTTTTCCTCTCACCTGCCAAGTTAACTCTTAAACTCTCGTGTGATTTCTCAGTTCATATGGTCTGATCCAGAGGTGCAACAAACCTTGACTCTAGTGCATGTTCTGGACTCAGCAGTGGTCACAGTACCCCCATTGGCTTCCACTTGTTCTTTCAGGTGACCAAACCAGGTGTCCAGTTCTTCTTGGCTGGAGCAGTAGACAATGATAGGGTTCAGGCCAACACCTGAAGAAGGTCAGGTGAGAGCAGGATTACTACTGAGTGCAGCAGAATGCAAAAAAGAGTTCTGAATGTGGAAAGCTGATTTATTCATTACAAGCCTGGTATCACTTACAGGTTACCTATGTTCAAGGAGGTCCATTTAAATATGCCATTGATAGCTAAAAAGAAAGGATAGATGGATGGATGGGTGGTTACTTGCTGACTACCAGAGAAACCCTATAATTCAGTGCTAAGTACATAAAGTAGGTCCACCCATTTATACAGCTTGATGTGTACAATGAAAATGCCCGGAGGGATTTTTGTCATACTTTCTGTTCAGTGACCATGTCACACCCTCTAACCCTTGGATTACAGTTTTCTTATTTACAGCAACACCCCCTCTGGCGCTAGAGCCACACATCGTGTGGATAAATAAACAGCGCCTGCATTTCTAGGTGACAGAAGTATGTTGGATTTTGGCGGTGGAATCTCCCTCTCGCCTGCCTCGCATACCGCAGATAAGAGCTCGGGTCATGTCTACATCCTGCCCAGAACTCTGTCATTGCCAGTAAAATCTGTTTGAGTGAAGAGCTCTTACAACACTTTTTGTGTAACTTGAATTCGCACCACATCTTCATATTTGAGGCTTATATAACCTTCCATGTTTATGATAAACTAGTTAAAATGACATTTTTTATACAAAAAGAAATGCACAAAGAGATTTTTTCCTACAGTTGCTGATATGGGTCACAGGAGTCCTACACTTTCTGCATTTATTTATTCCATCTCCAGTTAAAATACAACAGGCATTATTAGATACTGACTCCGAAAGAGACATTTTATGTGGTTTCCATGGTAATGTCACCCTTTAAGCCTCAGTAATTATTACACACCCTCGGTGACAGACTTCTGTCTTTTTGTCTGCAACAGGTTTTTTAACAGGTTGCTTTCCCAGCCTTCTTTTAATTTATTATGTGAAACTTTGTAATTCATTTCAGTGGATAGAGCTGGCAGTGACTGTCTGGAGAATATTCATGCATACTTTTTAGTCTAAAGTTTTCTTATATATTGAAAGTGAAAACACTTTTCTACTCAGGTTTACCGTAACTGAAATGTTAGGTATCTAATGACAGTATATGCAAATCTGTATTTTTAATTTTACCAAAAACAAGTGGATTATTTTAATTTCCCTTCTTTGATCTCCTAGGAAATACAGAGGAATAAACCCAAAAAGTGAAGGGAAAAAAGTAATGACCTTTGTGACTTCATTTAACATAGTCAGTTATACGACAATATGGGAACACTTTTACTTCTTGTCTAGCTGGTTCCCTTGTAGCTTCTTAGCAAAATATTACAAATTTCTTCTAATATTTGACCCCCCCCAAAACTTTTGCAAACCTGATAGGCAGAAGCAACACATGTCACAGCTCAGCAACAGGCATGGCAAGGTCCCCAGATAGCGACTGTCCCCTGTCCCCTCACCCACCCAGAGCCACCACACCCCCCAAAAGCCAACAGCTGAGCCCTGTGCACAGCATCTGCCAGTGAACAAGGGGGCTTTATAAACTACTCCCTCTACCCTGACACCTAGTAGTATTCTCACATATTGCTGTTTTAAAGTTCCTCTTACAAATAAACTGCAGACTAACTATCAACAGTGCATGACAGGTATGACAGGAGTTTTGACATAGTTTTGTAGTAGAAAAACATATTTCAACTGCAATAAAGACTTGAAGTGGAGTTATTTTAGCCAGTGTAGAATGGGTGCACTTTGCAATGACAAGCACACAAGCAGTCCTTATTACTTGAAAAAACTCTTTAAATCCATAGGCAGGGGTGAGGAAGCACAGTAGGGTGAGGTCGTGGTAAACCTGGTCTACATGTTTAGCTAGTGGCTCAGTCCCAGCTGCAACAGTTAACTATTTCTCCATGTGCAGCCCTTCCGTCAATAGCATAAACATCCTTGCTGAAGCCGATTTGTGGCACTGTTGTGGTTTTTTTATCAAATGTAAATCAAAGTAAGGATTTTGCACAACCACCTTGAGGATTTTGAATGGGATTTTCTTTGTTTCGACATGTGATACCCAGTCCTATACAGTTATATTGTTCCTGCTAACTGGCGGAATCTCTGCATGAGCTGCAAGTCAAGACAGCCTCGCAACTGGAAAAAGATGGTGACCTCATGCAGTGTGGTTTCCATGCCTTGCTCTTTAGCGGCAAGTATGTCCCATTGAAGGTGCAGTTCACTCACCATCAATCTGAAATGCAAAGGTCTTGTTACTGTTGCTGCCGTTGCCCCCACTTGAGGTCTGCAGCTTGAAAACTGTCAGGTCGCTTAATGGTAATGTTCCCTGCAGGAGGCACAGTTTAGACGAAAATGTTGAAAACAAAATCATGGCATCTTCCTTTATATTGAACCATCATTTTAAAATTATATCACATAAATGGCATGCTTTTTTCAGTTTTTTTGTTTCAGTTTGATCTTGAAGACATATTCCAAGATTGAGTATAGTGGTCAAGGAGCTCAAATGATGACTCAGGGTTACAGTCACCGAATACTGTCAATGGGGCAGGTTGCGTTTATATACTGAGCAGAAGAGAGGCAATGGGCTGAGAATAACCTATTTGTGAAGCAGCCAGGTGAAGTGACACAGACGGGAGTCTGTGACTTCAGCTCAAGCTGCTGGCACAGGAACCAACATCGTTTTGACCAAGGGTGTGTGGTACCCATCTCTCACCTGGTAGGTTAGCCCTGTAGTGGTGTTGGAAACAAAATGAAGGTGTGTCTGGAAGAGGTCCAAGAAGCAGTCATGTATATCCTATAGGAGGAGAAAGAAGTCAAAGTGAGATTTAGCAACAGCAGGTGGTGCAAGATGGAAACAATATGTTCTGTGAACAGGTAACTCATACAAGATATGTCAGACTTCTAAAACAGGACATAAGAGATGTTTGTGATCCACAGCAAAGACAAAGTGAGCACAGCATCAACAGCCCAAGCAAAATAGGATCCTGTACAATCTTTACTTGAGATGATACCCTTTACTCTTCTACCGGCTGCATCTCTGGGTTTAATTCACATGTAAATATTGACTTTGTCTTTCTCCTCTTTCCCACAGTACCACTTGTGTGTGTGACAGCAACGCACTGAGGCAATCATCTTAACCCAACCCCCCCCCCCCCCCCCCCCCCCCCCCCCCCCCCCCCCCCCCCCCCCCCCCCCCC